>CM031234.1:853688941-854288941 GCA_018340775.1 Taxus wallichiana var. yunnanensis
TCAAATAGGTATTCAAATAGGTATATTTCAAAAACAGGTTGTTATTCTAGCAAAAATTAGGCGAATAAAGAGATCGACCACGGTTTGATGGAACCGATGATGGTTTTACTTTAACCGGCGACGATTAGAGATGACCGATGACGGTTAAATCGGGGCTAGTGGAATCACACAGTCTGGGTTTTTGGCATTTTTGGGACAAAGTGGAGTGGATAGAAGATGGGGATTGATCACATAGGGGTGTAGATATCTGCGAAGGTATTGGACTACGGAGGAGGTCAAAATGAGGAATTGGGCCAAGTATTAGGATGATTTGGTATGGAAGGTGGCTACAACTGGAGAGAGGGAATGGACAAAGGGTAAAAGACTAGGTTCCTTTACCATAAAGACTACAACTGATGATAAGAAAATGAAACAGATGGAAGGAGGATACTTACTCTTCTATGAGGTACAGGTCTAAAGAATAATGAAGAAGTTGTTGTATTGGAGGATGCTAGGAATAAATTTTCTCTGTTATGACAGTGTATTTGTTTGCCTTTGTTGATCACAAATCAATATTCATTCTCGCTATTGCATCAAAAGAGATCAAATTCAAGATCGGGAGTTTTCCAACAATAACCAACCCGTATTACAAGTCTTTAGATGGATCTAAATAGGGCATTTGGTCCATTCACGTATAATCAAGGCGTCGGTTTAGGGTGAACCGACATTAGTTTGGGTGAGATATCTCAGGTTCAATAATTTTCTTGGGAAGTTGCTCGGCCATTTGATAAGGGTCTCTTCTTTTCCTCGGTCTTTAAAACCAACCTTAGAGGCTTTTAAATGTGAGGTGAGGGGATGGGTCTAATGTTAGGTTTTTAGGCCATTGGTTTAGAATTTAGGTTAATGGGTAAAATGATGGAGGTGGTTAAGTGAGGTGTATTTAATAAAAGGAAATTATATTAAATAGGTGTGTGAGGGTAGTGAATTAATTTAATGTGAATAATTAAATTAATATGTATAGAGGTAAATGGCATTAATTTAATTAAAGTAATTAAATTAAAATGTGTGGGGTGTAGGATGTAGGTGATAAGGTGTTAAGGATGAGGAAGTGATTATAGGGCCGTCTTTGGGGACCAAGGTGATTACTGACATGATTTTGGTGTCTACACCACATTGATAAGACCAAAAGCCATTCTCTTGTAAGAAAAGGTTCCCATGGAGTAGTGAGAGTAGTTTTGTGTTGATGCGGGGCTCGACTTCCACTTAATTGTATCCGGAGAATCCATCAAGCATATATAACATCTCGAGCTTTGTGATAGCTTGCAAAACTTGATCCATCATGGGGAGAGGATATTTGTTCTTTAGAGAGGCCTGATTCAAATTCTTGAAATCCACACAGATGTGAATCTCACCATTCTTCTTCCTGACAGGCACAATGTTGTAAATCAATGTTGAATGATGTATAGGGAAGATGATATTTTCCTTTAACAACTTCTTGATCTCTTGAAAAATAGTGTTAGCAACCTTGGGATTGTATTGCCTTTGTTTCTGCTTGAATGGTTTGATCCCAAGTTATAGAGGGATAAAGTGTTACATCTCATTTGGTTGGAAATATTTGAGATCATCATACAAATAGGCAAGAACATCAACATATATTTTTAGCATATTTGATGCCTTCTTCTTCTCCTCTTGAGTGCAGAATTTTCCAATGTTCACCATATTGGGTTCATCAAGACTCCCAATATTAATATTTTCACATTCAAAAGATTGTTGAGCTCCTTGGGAAACTTTAGACTTAATGTACCAATCATGTTTATCAAAAAAATCTTCCAAAATCACTAGCCCTTTAGGGATCTTATTACCTTTCAATTTGAGACATCCATCTTGAGCAATCTCTTCCTTTATATCTCCTTCATTAGAGGATACACACTCTCTAGGCAAGGTCTCGCTTCCTTCAAAATAAAACTGGTCAAAATTATCCTTAAGCTCTAAGACTGAGGTCAAGTTTTGTTCATCATTGAAAACCTACCAATTATTTGCATTATATCCTCGCTGGGGCCTATGAATCATTTCAATGGTAAATTTCTCTAGAGAAATCTAGGTGAGGAATCACCAAAGATCTTGAGATAACTAGATAATAAACTCTAGTGTTCCTTTCTCTTGGCACAACTTCAATGGATAAAGCATCAAGAAACTCAATGGAATCCCAAACAAGATTCCTATAATGCTTCAATATCCTATTCTTCACTTGAAAAAGATCTCGACTTGTTTCCTTTGCCATGTTCAATCCAAGTATGAGTGCCTCATATTCAGTTGTATTATTTATATTTTCAAAAAAATCTTGAAAGAAAACGGATGAATGTTCCCTGTTGGAGAGGTCAACACCACTCCAGCTCTGTAGAACCAATCAAGAGCAACTTCCATCAAATTCCAAAGTCCAAATGCCATTGGGATCATGAATCACTCCCTTGAGAAGTTTTTCCTCATCTTGTGACATGATCATGTAGTTACCATGCCCTATATCTTCATAGAGTATTTGTGCTTTTGGATCATCAATCTTTTACACAATGTATTCAGTTTGTTTCTCAGGTAGCAGCTTCTTCATTTTTCCATTGACTGGGATCAAAGCATGTGACTAGTCCATTTGAATTTCACCTCCTACCTCCTTACAAAAATTTCTACTCAGCAACATCCCATATGAGGGAGGAATATCAGCTACCAAAATGGTGTCTAAGACCCTTTTCTGGAAAAGTAGCAAAAGCTACTTGTGCATATTTAATTCTTCCAACCAAAGGAACTTTTCTACTCTCCATGGAATAGCAGGAACCAAAGGCACGTGTTAGAGTCAGGCCCAAAGCATGAGCTACTTTTGTAGGCATTACATTGTCTGATGCTCCTAAGTCTATAACGTAATTACTGAGTTTATGGCCAGCTATGAGAAGAGTCACATAGAATGGTTCAATTTTCTCATTAGGGGAAGTGACTGCAGCCATAAGGCTTGATTGAGGTGAGGAAGAGGGAGTGGAAAAAATACCCTTAGAAGTAATAGATGAGACTTTGGATTTGGAATTGACAAATTTTACCATTTTAGAAAAATATTTTGGATGGTTTTGGTAAAACTCTGCCTCTGAAATTTGGATTTTGTTCCTTTTAAGGTGATCAATGATATCAAAATATCTAGAGGTAGATGGGGAATCATCGCTAGGAACTTGAGAGACATTTTATCTACCAGTTTTAGGATTTGAAGGACAGGAGTTTTGGAAAAAGAAGTATAAGAAGAAGGATTAGCATTACTCACCTTTTGTGTGGAGGCAATGGAAACATGAGATCCTCTTCTTGCAATCATTAGAATAGTTATAGGAAACTTCGTGGATTTCTTAGCGGGCTGTACCACTTTTTCTTTCTTGTTTTCTTGCTCCCAAGTCATGACAACATATGACTCACTATTCATCTCTACCACTCTTTCATCATATTCATCTTCATCATCCATACCTTCAATGGTGAGGAAATGAACTTAAGATCCACCAAGCTCTTCCAGTTCTTCATCAACCTCTTCTTTTGGTTCTTCATAGAGTTAATTACACTCCTCATCATCAGGTTCTTCAACTTCACAAGTTACATTGACTAGAACCTTGATAGGTGGGCCTTCAATAGCTAATTTGGTCTGAGAAGAAGGAAAACGGTTCCTGGGATGAAAATCCTTCCTTGGAACATCTTTGTAAGGAGTATCTTGAGCCAATTGTTTCTTGAGAGTAATGAGATCATTTGCAAGCTTCTATACTAACTAATCAAAATTTTCTCCAGGGGAAGAGGATGAGGGAGAAGCTTTAGATTTGGAGGGTTCTATTTTCGGTTAACGATATGATTAAATCATCTTCAACACTGATATCCAAATGTTGATCAACATCCAAAGTTGCAAGGTTATCTCTCCTTAGTGCATAACTCACTTCAGGAAACTGGGCATTGAGGAAGAAGCACTTTTGGATTTCATCCACTAGACAAGTGTTCTCTAGAATTTTATTAATTAGCTTGTTGAATTTAGCCAAAAAATCCCTCATGGGCTCAAATGGTTCCTTCTTGATATGAGAAATTTGTGCTAATAGAGAATTTACATCTTCAGCAGGTTTGAAATGTTGCTCAAACTAAGTTTTCATTGTATTCCAATTAGTGATCATCCCAATAGGGGATGATAAAACTAATCAACAACATTGTCTTGCAATGTCTCCATAGAAATCCTAATAGAGACATCTTCATTTTCAACCCGAAGGATCCCACATGCAATAATGAAGGTTGCAATGTGTTCATTTGGATGAACTTTCCCATCACCCCTCAACTTGGGAAAAAATTTCTTGTTACCCCTAGGTAACTCATGCAATGGATGAGGAAGAGCAAGAGGCCTAACCTGTTGTCCCCAAGGCAAAGGGGCTACCATCTTTGGAAAAATTTATTGAAGGGGAACTAAAACACTAGAAAGTATCAAAGAATGGAGACTAGGACTGAGATGTTCCTGAGGAACACTATCCTTGGAATTTCTGTCTTTAACATGAGGTGTGCTTGTAGAACGAGTTCCTCTATTCCTTCTTGCTAGAAGAGAGAATTTTTATTGCTCTAGAAGTTGAAAATGGGAATTCTCAACCCCGAGAGCTTTCTTCCTATGTGTATACCATAGATTCGCTAGACCAACATTGATCTTGAAGTTTTTCTTTTAGAAAGGGATCCATTTGAAATGAAATCCCTAGAAAATTCACCAAAAATTGTTAGGTTTTAAAATGATACTTTTACCAAACCACAGTCAAGGGATAGCAAGTCCCTCCTCTTTAATGGGAGAGGTTCCCTTATTGAAAGAAAGAAACAAAACTTATATACAAATATACAACTTTCAAAGTGTGAATTCCTGATAGTTTGAAATGTTTTATGCCGAAAGATCATCAATATGAAAGAATGGAAGAATTAAGGAGATGAAAGAGGAAGAACATAATAATACCTTCAGGAGATATAGATAGGAAAGTATAAACTTATATGTATTGAGCGAGGGAGATGCGAGAATAGAATCATTCACTTTCATAACCAATATAATTTGAAAGACACAAAGTTCCATAAATCATATAAACTTCGTATTGATTACTTTGAATATATCACCTTTACAGAGTCTCAGGATCCAACCCTAACAATGGCATGGAGAAGCCATTAAAAATCTCCCAAGAATGGTTACATTCGGTTACCAAAATGATGAAACTGATTCAAGAAATCGACATCCGAGTTTCTCTAATGCCTCAACCATTTCCATGTCCGGTGGCGAACTAGACGCATTGAATCGCATCCATTCAAGATTCCTTTTCAAATTTTTAATTTGAGTCATCCATGTAGGAGAGATTCAAATAGAAGCAGGCCTAAGGACGCCTTTTGTATTTTGTGCTTTTTAGAGAAATAGCACTTCAGAACATTTTGACCCACCCACCTGCTTTTGATATAGGCCTGACATGAGGCTTTACGTGAGTGGCGACGGAGTTGCAACTCACTTTTTGCAATTTTACCTCTTTTCAATCGTGGTCTCAAAAACTCAAATTGCTCTACCGACCCACTTCCCCGCTTTAAATTTTGAAGAAGGCTCAAGATTTGACTATATCCCTTGGCATGGGTGGGGTTGTGGGTCACTTTATAACTTTAAGCTCTTTATGGAAATAAATCCCAAATTCCCAAATCACTTGACGGCCCACCTTCATGCTTTGAATTTTGATGCAAGATTAATATTTGACTTTATCCCTTATGGAAATAAAGCCAAAATTCTCAAATCACTCCGACAGCCCACTTTCCCATTTTGAATTTTCAATGGCAGCAAAACACAAAAAGGACCCGCCTCCACGACTTTGCTTGAAACATGACCACGTATCCATTTTTTTGGTGAGGTTGCATGTTTAACCCTAGACATGTGGAGGCTTAGCCCACATTTGGGACCTTCCCCCAGATTTTTCCTTTGAATTTGCACCAAGCTGACACATGGAGGCTTCTGATAGTTCTTTTATACTTGTCCAATTCAGGCATGCTGCCCCACTTGACTTTTGTTCGACCCTATACACGTGGAGAGTTGGTGCTCATTTGAGTTTCTACTTTAGACTCACCTCCTAAAAGGGCATCGAGCTGACTCATGGCTCCTTCCATCGGTCCTAGACTCTCCAATGGCTAACTATGTCTCTCCTTTAACTCTGACCACATGGCGAGTTGGCGCTCATTTAGAGATGGCCCTTTGTTTTCACTTCTGAAATTACGTTGTTAAGGCACGTGGAGGCTTCTGCTAACCCTCTTGTACTTAGTTAGTTAAACAACCAACTCTGTCCCTTTGTCGACTTGAGACATGTGGAGGGGTGGCATAATTTTGGGAACCACCCTTGGCTTTGACCGTTGAATTTACGCCAGTGAGACACGTGGTGCCATCTGTTGAACCTTCCATACTTAGCTGATTTGGGCTTGTTCTATCTTCATTTTGGGCCTAGGACACATGGAAAGCCTACACTTATTTGAGGACTATCCCTTTAGGCCCTTCCCCGGGAGTTGCATTGTTTGAATGTGTGTAGGATTCCATTGCCACTTAAAACATGGTCATGCTACATCCAATAAAATATGTCAATGTACCCATGGATGTTGGGGCACAAATTGATAGGGAAGATATGCCTGTCATTTATGACTTTGGGAAAAATGAAAGGAAAGGGAAAACCCCACCTTTACACCAAATTTCTAATTATTCTCCATGGAATGTAAAACTACAAACAATACTAGGATCGACGCAATCCATTACTCTAAGGTACCGACTCAAAATTTTCAAAACTTGACTTCAAAAAGAGGGAATGTTGAGTGTGACAACGAGAGTACCCGGAAGAAGAACGTCACCCACAAAGAGGTTTGCCAAATATACTTGTGAGACCATGACAGCCACTCACAAGGTGCACTTAGAAAAGTGGTACAAGCACATGAGGGATGCATTCGAGGTGGAATGGAGGATTCCAGAGCAACTACCAATGCTCTTGGATGGAGAAACAAATTTTGTAGTGTACCAGCACTTCTGCATTGGAAGATTTAAATTGATAGATGAAACAATGAGCCCCTGGTGTAAACTTCCTTTCTCCTTCACTGCACAATACTTCCAAGTGGGGGTGAACATGTTCAAAGAGGCCAAGAGACTAAGGTTCAACATTAGTGAGGTGGATCAAGACCATAGAGAGCTACACAAGAAGATCGTCTACCCCAAAAAGCATGCATATGTGGAAAATTATCTATCCCACAAGGTCTAGATGATGAAGCCCCTGACTTTATCAATTGTAGGAAGGACCATGATGCAAGTGTATCTACGCATTAGGCAAAAATTTCAAAAGGGCACATACATGGAAAACAATGTATCCATCCCTGAAGACCCTACAGGAAGGAGGATGTTTCACTATTTTCTTTATGTTTTGAATGATGAAATAGAAAGGGTTATGGGTTAGGAGGAATACCTATTAAATGGGTTGGTTGGAGGTTAATGCGTGCATTTTTGAATTCTCGATCCAGTGCTGATTGTGAGATATTCCTTTTGGCTAGGAGGAACTACCTGTAATAGAAAACAAGACCATAAAAGAGAAGTTAAATGATATACGATAGTGGAATGCCTAGCGTATGCTAGTTTAAGTGTGATACTTCCTAGATGGATGTCAATCCACTGTTTAAAACAAATTAATGCAAGAAATAAGTAAATTCCTACTGTAGTTGATATGATTTAGGTATCTCATTCAAGTATGGTCATGAATAATGATCTGGTCCGTAATGAGGTCACGACATGGGTAGGGATAAGGTACGAGTAAAATAAGAAGTCTCAAAACTCTATTAAGGACAAGTATAGGTAATGTAGGCTTAGAGGTAGGTTACGATAAGGGTTGCTAAGGGAAAATGGTGGCTAGGTTGGTTAAGCTGAGTCGAAATAGGAAAGGCTATTTGACAAGAGTATGATAGGTAACTCGATGGCGGTCATCTTGAACCATTTATCAGTCTTCAGGAAAACCGACCACGGTTTCTAGGGCACATGATCGATGTCGGTTTAAGTACAACCGACCACGGTGTGCTAGGGTACATGACCGATGTTGGTCTAGGTATAATCGATGACAGTCAGTTAATGTGGCTATATAAAAAGGAAAAATACATATAATACAGATTCATTTGTATGTTTTTGATTTTGTGAAAATGATGAGAGCATGAGACTTTTGTGCCTTGTCGAGAGGAAAGTACATGGGGCCATACCGAGCTGAGGTGGAGAGATCCAGTTGGAGAGGAAAGCCGTGCAGACGGGTCCATAAGATCGGATGGACGGAGGTGATTGGTAGAGAGGTTGGAGGGAGGTTTTGGCATGGTGGAGCTGAGAGATGGTTTGGGTGGATCACCGTACGGTGTTCAAACGTGCCATCACGGAGGTGACATCGAGACGAGGTAAGATCTAATCCTTTCATTGTAATTTGATATAGGAAGAAGGAAATGTAGAGAGGTAGAGGTAGGGAGGTTAAAATAATTAAAATGTGTGGTTAAATGAACGAAAGAGGTGTGGGAAAGGTCAGAGGTAGGGGGAAGAGGGTTGGGGAGGGACTTAGGTGAGGTATGGGTAGGTTCATAGGGAAAATGGGAAAGAAATTAGGTAAAGGAAATTGGGTTTTCATTTTGGGCATGGTAACTGATGATTGACACCGGTCAAGGTTTGGATGACATCGGTATTTTCACACCAACATCACGGGTATGAGGGGAACCAATGCCGGTTATAAGAGACCAAAGATGGTTAGGAGTAATGCAAAGTCTGCTGTTAGGGTGAAAAGGATAGAGGTCTAGGAAGGGTAAGGGGAAAGGGTAGGTAAAGTGGGTGAAATATATTATAGGTGAGGGGAAGGGGAAAAGGGAGGGTTTAAAGGTTAATGTTGGGTAAAATCAAGTTTTAATAATGTGTGTGATTGGTTGAATGTAGGCCAGGGACCAGTGTACGAATGAGAGATAGGGTACCTCCCTTACTCGTGGAGGTATAAGGGTGCGCAAGCAACCAATGATTAGTGCTATATTGTAGAGTTTGGCCTTGATTGGGGTCGATGCTACCAGACATAGTCCAGGAGCTAAGTTTGATGGTCACTCTCATCGACAGATGGGACTCAAAACCAATACCTTCCATTTGCCGATGGGTGAGATCACAGTCACCTTGGAGGATGTGTACAGGATCTTGCAGCCTACCGATAGTGGGGATGCAGGTGTATTCTATCTCCTTAGAGGCCTATGAGGAGTTGTTATTGACCATGTTTGGTGAGGGGCTGGTAGAGTTGAGGTTCCATAGTGCTAGTATGAGCTATGGTGATATGTACTAGGCCCATCTGGAGGAGATGATGCTTGTAGTGTTACTGATGGAGGAAGTATGTTGATTTGTACTTCCGGATGCAAAGCGTGGGAGATTCCCATGATCCTTGATAGGGGTTCTACATGACATGGTTTAGGAAATGACCCATTTCGCATGGCTACCCACATTCCTGGTATAGTTGTACAGAGAGATATGGGCTTATGGGTGGCTACGGATGTTTAGCCTTTGTTGCACTTTCCTACTTCATTACTAGGCATATGAGAACATTGTGTGTGTGTGCGTCCCGTAGGTATGCCCCGGCTGATCCATTCAAGCTGGGTTTTGTCGTGTGGGCTTAAGGAAATGGGTGATTATGATTGGGTAGCACCGAGATGCTAGAGCTACACACAACGTAGCCTATTATAGGTGATTTCTAGAGGGGTTATTTGGAATGGACATCATTTGGAGGCCCTATGTGGCTTTTCCATCATATGGATGAATGGAAGAGGAACTACAAACTACTCCAAAGGATTGAGGGGTGACATGTAGGAGAGCACGAGATGATAATTATGGATAGGGTCGAGATAGTAGCTTGAGTTGTTTCAAGATATACACCTCCCTTCCCACAAAAGATATAGGAGGGATGACATGAAGAGGCCTCTACATCTACCATACCCGTTAGTACCGACAGGCGGGAGGATTAGGTGATAGACCAATGAATTGATGATCTTTGGGGTTATTGATAGATACAGAAAGTGATGGGCCACACATTTACGAGTAGTACTACCAAGGTGGGTAGCCGATTTAGCCACCATCACGGTGCAAAGGGATGCCCTCTGAGGAAGGTGTCGACATTGATTACACAATTGGGGAAAGTGTAGGGGCAACCGGCGATAGGCTCGGAGGCATAGGTTGTTATTTTATAGGCACAAGTGGCCACCGATGTGTAGAATAATCAACCAATGATATTAGGTCTCATACTATGCTATTCATTAAATGTCAACCTAGGGGCATAAGATTTTCAAAGGTCCTACAAAATATATCTTTGCAGATACTTTAGAGTGAGGTCTTTATAGGCTAGAAATTCAACAAAGAATGTAAAGCAATGCTTATGAAAATTAGAAAGTAAACCATGGATGTTACTTGATCTCATATCTAAAACTCAACACACTATGCACACATTAGCTTTTAGAAATGAAATGAATAAATGATAATCAATCCACACAACATAAATAGGAAATGGATGAATATGATCTTCCCTAAAATTCCTTCAAAGGGGGCCCTTCCTTCTACGAAGTGAGTTATGATCCTACCCTAGAAACTCACAAAACTACTCAAGAAGATAAACTTTTCATCTATTAAGCTATAACAATTAAAGATTGCTATAACAAAGAGATTACAATGAACTTAAGAGCACAAACTCACATTAATATATTCTGTCTTCACACATTCACAATTCTTCTTCTCTCATACAGCTATCACTTCATTCCTTAATCTATTACTCCCTATCCATTACATTTCTATCTGAATATATATATATATATATAGATCACTAACTTATTCTATTCTAGGAATATGATCAAAAACCACTCAAACAGATTATAGTTGTTTTGTTTCATATTTTTTGAGTGGAGACAACTAATTCCTATCTTATTTACATGATAAGAACTGATTACAAAACTACTTAACAAAGTAACCATAACATTACATATGATGCATTAGGATAGCTAGTACTTTTTGTCTTATACTATGGTGTGAGATGGATAAGTTCTCTTTGGCTACGGGAAGCTGGAGGTGCATATTGCTCTGTTGCTATAGGTAGTTCTAGAAGATGCTACGGTAGGTCTGGAGCTTGCTATGGGTAAGATAAATCACCCAAAGACTTCTTAGACTTGTCCAAACAATGCTGCCACTTGGTTAACTCGTTTCCTAGCTTCATATGCTTAGCTCCATATACTTCATGATGCCTCATTGTTGTTGGATGTCATGATTCTCTTTTATCATTGCCCAACCAGTGGCTACAGGTTGTTGTAGGAGCACAACCAGAGTGCTACGGGCTAGGGCCTACTACTTCAAAAGCTTATGGCATCTTGTAATTTGTTCATGGAGACATCAGAAACATCAGTTTGCACAAAATACAAGATTCACCATAGTAAATAAGTATATTATATCTTAATGAACATACAAAACTAAATATATGATAAATCGTAACTTTATTTTATATCAACCATCAAGAGAGATCAAAGTATCAAAGCGTGCGTGTAAGAGGCTTAAAAAGGATTTAGATGGGCCAAAAAATGCTAATATGTGGCCTTATCAACCACCCTCCATGCCTAGGTAGCGTAGGGACAGGTACCCGCACAAGGTGGAGATGAGGATGGGGAGTACAGTGGCTGCTCTATAGGCACAAATTATAGGTTTTAGGGCCGGTTGGCCACTACACATGTGCATGTCACACCCTTCTATCCTGCAGCTACGAGCATAGGCACAAGCACATGGACAGGGTCCCTCTTTACAAGTACCAGTGGAACAAGGTCCCGAGAGATAAGCACGAGAGCCAAAGCCAATGGTTCCACCAAAGACAGTATGGATAGGCGAGGTTGAGCTATGCCTTAGGAGAGGTAAGGTATTATTAGGATAGTTTGATGGTGTAGGGATAGATTTTCTATCCTATAGGAGTATAGAGCACAACATGCCTCGAGTGAGAGGACCAGGTCACATACCCACAATGTAAAGAGTACATGGGTCTAGTGATCCCTAAGATAGGGTCGGTGAGACTACAAACACACAAAGGCCAGCTCCGGTGAGGGACCATCAAAGGACATATCAAGGTGAGGTGGAGAGAGATTGGTAGGGAACCACACTAGAGGGGATACGAGAGGAGACTGTTGAGATAGGGATGGATATCGTGTGGGTGATGATTAGTCATCATTGATGATCGGTGTATCCATGTTTTTGACATATTTTCTATATGTATACCAGCCTGTGTGCCAAATATGATGAGGATTTAGATGAGATTTATTGTTATTTTTATCATATACCAATGCAACTACATGCCAAAGATGGTGAGGTCAGTATATGAGAGCTTTTGAGAGATTATGATTATTATATTTATCTATGTTCACATGTATTGTTACATACACTTTACGATTTAAAGATGATGGTATTTATAACGTGGATGGTGTACTTATTTTAATGTTCATTGCTATATATATATATGTGGAAATCAAGTGGATTAGGCCTGATAGAGTCAAGGTCATGTAGGCATCGCGGAGTCAAGTATGTTTAGGCATGGTGGATTCAGGTCAGTTTAGGCATGATGGAGTCAGGTTGATGTAGGCATGGTCAAGTAAGGTTAATTTAGGCATGGTTGATTCAGTTGATTTAGGCATGGTTGAGTTAGGTCGATTTAGGCATGGTTGAGTCGAGGTTGATTTAGGCATGATTGAGTTAGGTTGATTTAGGCATAGTTGAGTTAGGTCTATTTAGGCATGGTTGAGTCAGGTTGATTTAGGCATTGTTGAGTTAGGTCTATTTAATGTCCAAGTTTTTGGTAACATGAGAGACAAATTTTGATGTATATACAAGCATGGTTTGTAATTTCCAAATTTTGTGCCATAATGAAAATGTGAAAAATGATAAATGGATAACTTGATGATGTAATAAAATGTGTATCATTGATTCTTATTAGGTTTAATTTCCATTCATTGATATAAAATAGAAACTAACCAGGGTAGAATGTGGATAGGAAAGGGAAAGGGGGAATTGGTTAGGGTAAAGAGTGGTCGAGTTAACCACCAATGGCCCCATTCCTTGGAGTGATACCTACATAGTCCATGTAGAAAGGGACCTCCAGCCGATGTAGTTATCCCATAATCTTGGGAATATTGTGATGAAGTAAAGGAATGGATTGATAGATTTTAGGCATGGGTGAATGTAGGTCATAGGCATGATTGAGTGGTTTGTTAAATATAGGAGTTGATGAGCTGGTCTGTATAGGATAATCAATAAGTAATGAGGAGGTGAATGGTAAGAGGTGGTAAAAGAGCCGCTTAATTGATAAGAACCCTAATGAGTCAACCATACTTAAGAGGGGCTTATGAATGGAAGACCCTAAAGGCATTGCATAATGGACCATTCTAAGGGTGAAGAAAGTTGCATAATCACAAAATGTCACATTTGCAGAAAGTCCCTTGAGTAACAAGGAAATTAGGCTAAAAATGCAAGGAGGTGAGAATGGGCGATGTAGCGTAACTTAGTGTATGACAACATGTCTTTCAAAATAAGAAACCTAGGATCAAAAATAGGTAAGTCCATGACAAAAATTTCATCTTTTTCTTCATTTGTTTATTTTTAATAGACTGATCAATGTGGGAATTCTATATGGGATGAGTATATTATCTCCTTGAGGTCTTCATGAAGTTGATCGATGTGGGAAGCTTTTGGATATTTTTATTGGATTTGTGAAATAAATTGATATAGTTATCCTTCAAGGGAGTAGTCTATTTATAGTGGTGGAATTTAGAGTGAAGAGATGTCCCTTTTGAGGGAGTCATATTTTCTGGAAGTTTGACTTAAGGAGTTGCATCCTTTTTGTTTCTGGACATTTAAGTCATGGACAAGACTATAGAGGAAGATTAGGTTCTTGTTTAGAAGACAAGACCATAACACACAAAAATTAACTATGAAAGAGGTGGTTTTAAGTGATGAATGACCATGAGATTCCATCTTGAAGAAGAAGAAAACTATCCATGAGAATCATGATATGAGTAGAGCCATGGTACTCATCTTGAAGAAAAGTCTAAAATGAAGATGGGTAATCACATGATTCTTGTTTAGTAGTGTATCCTCAAAATGGGTAATATGGAAGGTAAACAACGCTCAAGGGATGAGTGATAAAGCTGACAGAAGTAATATAGGACTTGATATCAACAATAAAATGATCGAAGATGCAAGGCATAAAGGGGCTCGGTTTGGATTTACCTTTGAGTGAAGACAAATGATAAGTAAATGATACATAGGAATGGGTAACGATATATGGTCCAAGCGATTAGGGAAATTTTTCCCCATTTAATTTTCTCTTCTTTGGTTACATGTTTATTTTCTTTCAGGATGAGGTCACCAACTTGGAAGGTTTGTTCATGAATGCATTTTTCATATGCATGTTTGATACATTTTTGGTAAATTTGGAGATGGTCAAGAGCATTGAGACGACGTTCATCTAATAACTCAAGTTGCACAAAATGATCTGGAGAAGGTCATTTTCGTTGAGCATGTCTTATAGTGATATGTGGATAGATGGAATCTAGACTTCGAGAAGTAAGACAACCTTAAATCTTGTAGACTAGAGAAAAGGGGGTGGCAAGCAGTTGAAATATGACTACTAGTATGATAAGCCCACAGGTGAAAGGGATGTGCGTATGCCAATCTTTCCCAAATATCGTTGACTACCTTCATAAGAATTTTGTTTAAGGATTTATTGGTTGATTCAGCTTGACCATTGGTTTGTGGGTAATAAGGTGACGAAAAAATGAGTTGGATGCCAAAAGCATCACATAGTTTGTGTAGGGTTTTATTTTTGAATTGTTTTCTACATTATCGGTGATAATGTGGTGAGGAATACCAAAATGAAAAATGATGTGATGGTTGATGAATTCACATATTTTATTAGCTTTTGTAGAAATGAGAGGAATGGCCTCTACCCATTTAGTGTAATATTTGGTAGTGGTTATGATCTATTGGTGGCATTGTGAAGAATGGGAGTTGATCTCACCGATAAGATCTAAACCCCATTTAGAGAAAGGCCAACGGTCTCGTGCGACTGCAAGGCATGACTAGGTGTGGTATGGAGATTAGTATGTTGCTCACATTTCACACAACATTTGATGTAATCACAACAATAATGGTCTAGGTTTGGCCAATAATAGCCTAGGCGAAGGATGTGTTTTGTGATGACTAAACCAATGAAGTGACCTCCACAAATTCCATCGTGAACTTCCTTAATGGTGTAGGTAATTTCAGAACATGTAATACATCATAATAGAATGTCATCAAAGCCATTCTTGTAAAGAAGACCACCCATGATGACATAACAGGAGAAAATTTTAAGAAAGTCTTATTGTCTATTACGAGTGAGATCAACGCATAAAATGGAAAGGGAAAGATAGTTTGCATATTGCTTATAACATAGGTCACATGGATAAGGGGAAATGGTTCCAATGGAGTATACTTGTAGACACCAAATTTTGGTCTTACGATGCCCTTTACCCCGTATCTCATCCCGCAACCTAACCCTACCTCACCACCTAAAACCTTACACACCTAATGATTTATTAATTACCTTATAATTAATAAATCCACATCTTCAAACCCGCCACCTCATCTTGCCACCTCACCATGACCTAGCCCTAACCCTAAACCAACCTAATTAAGACCTATGACTTGGTCTAGACCCACACCCATGACTCATCACCCCTCACCCGCATCAAAACAAACCTAATAATAACTTGACCAAGCCCACAACTGATCCCTCGGAGAAAAGGAGGGAAAGATGGTTGTTTTACTAAAAATAGCCACTTTGACCTAACTGACATTGGTTCATACTCGACCGCCATCGGTTACGTAACCACCATTGGTTCCCTATTAATGACCTCCCCCAACCAAAAAGAAAGGATCCGGAATTCATTTGCAAGACAGAGACAAGTGAAGAAAAGAGAAGAGTTTGCAGAGAAGAGCATCGAGCCGAAGACTGCAACTGAGTAACTAGATCACTGTCACCCTCGTTCAAGCGTTGGAAAAGACTAAGGATAGCTTCATCAGCTCACTTTCCAATACCGGATCATCCCAACTAAGCCTTACTGTCGCCACCACATTCCTTGGACCTGTATCTTCATCAGGAACCAGTAAGTATTATCTTGTAGTTCTTTGTTATCATTTTTCTTTAATTCATATCAAATGGGGAACTGACCACCTTCGAAAGGAAGTCTAATATTTCCTAGGCCTAAGGCAGTTCCCTCACTTGTTGTCTAACTAAAATCTAGTGGTCTTGCGTTCTTATTTACAGGTAGTCCTTCCCAGACAAAAAGGAATTCTTCACAATCAATTTGATCTCTCTACGGTATGCGCACAACTTCCCAACATTCAACAGGTATTGCTCCTAGCCCTAACCCTTATCTTTTTCTCAAGAGAATGAAAGGATAGAAGTAACTCTATTCTGGAACGGAAACATTCTGTGTGAAACATTTTGGCACGCCCGGTGGGACCCATTTCGGGTTTCTTTCTTTCTTGCTTGCTCTTATATAGGGATTATACTTGCTATTTGTTTCTGCTAAATATTCACAAAATATTTTGTCATTTTGGTAAAAGAATTTGTCTTCATTGTCATATCTTTGCATTTAGTGAAAGTCATCTTCTTTGCTTCATCGAATATAATTTTCAATTTGGGTTTAAAACACGTGCATCACATTCTTGTTTGCTGTTTTTAATTCTAGTGAACGTAGATTAAGTAACAGGTCGTACACGTGGGGGTGATATCCATGATATTGACGAGAAATTAATATTACTCTCATTACACAACACATACTAAATCACATCATAATCAATACAACAGCTCAAACCTCCCCCCTTTCCGTGGTATTCCTCCACCCGATTGAGGTAGCCTTATGAGCCACAAAAAACTTGACATCTCCCTTAGGTCTTTCGTTTAGGATTGACATCATCTGGCGTCTAAGGCATAAGCCCAAAGTGATTCAAACTAATCCTAGGGTTAGTCTATTGATTTGCTTATGCATCTTTCTTGTTTTTAGTTCTATTTCTCTGTCATGCACTTTGTTTGAGTGATCACTTCAAGAGCAGTTTGGTAGGTATATTAAGCATTGTTATCCCCAAACCAAGCGACTTCTTACATCCTCTCTTTGATTTCATAGTAGGACCCACACGGTCCCATACTACCGACATCGGTTAACTGACCGACGCCGGTTACATTTTGACCGACATCGGTTATCTGACCGATATCGGTTACTGTGTTTAACAGTTCTTGACACACCAGCAATCTATCAATTCCAACATTTTGTTGTTGTTTTCGTTCTAGATTGATTAAATACCTACTATGTCCTCTTTTCCGTGGTTGTTATCACCCGAAAACAAGAAACATCCATGGTTTCGCATGCATGTTCTCAGTGTCTTTTCTGAGTCACCCCCTTCGCATCCTATGGGGAATCCTACGAGATACACCGTGTAATTTTCCCAAGATCCCTATAGGAGATAAGAAATTTTCCAAATTTTGGATGCTAATCCTAGCTTGTGTACAATATTATTTGTCTCATACCCCTGACCGTGCACCCGATGGTCAGCTCCTCGTTGGTATGCCTATTAGTATCGCTGCTCACTTAGCCCCTTCCCCACCTAATAACTCTGCCTCACCATATTCATCCTTAGCCCCGTCTCCCAGCTCAGTAGCTTCAGTGGTTCATACTGCACCAATTGGTTTTCCTCTAGTTAATCTGGGACCCCACATATCACTACCGTCCACTGCCCCTACCTCATCTCTCTCATAGGTTGCCTCTTTCATCACTTGCTCTCTGCCACCTATACACACGAGCTTTCCCTCACAAGTTCCGCCCACCTTTTCATTTCCACAAATTCATCCGGTGGCCTCAACCTCTTATATAGGACACCCTTATTCGGCTGCCCCAACACATTCATCACCATTATCTTATCAACATTCAATCCCATCATTGTCTAGTAGTAGCTCTTAGACCAATCCTCCTCTCATTTACAACAACACACCATCATCTAACCCAACCAATGATTTAATCAAACAGATGATGGACAAGATGTAAAATCTTGAGGCTTCATTTGGGAGTCGTAACACCCCCGACATACGAGCAAGTTTGTCGGGAGCCTATTCACCCTTCTTTCCCCCTTCATACATATCCTCCTCAATGGGAATTACAGAAATTTACTCGCTTTAATAGTAAGGAGGACCCTCAACAACACTTACGATCGTTCGAGACATGCCTTATCGATTGCTCATGACGATGCCTTACTTACTCCGTACCTTTCCCATGTCCTTAGTAGGACCTGCCTTGGAGTGGTACGAGTTTTTAACCCAACATTCAATATTCTCCTTTAACCAGTTATCCCAATATTTCTTGGATCACTTCTCCATCAATATTGCCAAGAAATTATCCATTACCGACCTCTATGCCATCCGACATTTGAAGATGAGTCTATCGCATATTTTGTTGGATGATGGCGAAACCTCATCAACTAACTTACTTATGCCTTACTTCAGGTCAGCTCATCAAACTCTTTATGCGGGCCTATGCTAAACATTTATCCCACCCTCCAAATTCAAACTTTCCTCACCTTTGATGAGGCCTTTATATGGCTCGGAAAGTAGAGATTCGAGCCTCGTGAGGAAGAGAAATTGAGGTTACGCAACAAAAGCTCAAATTTCAGGACCCAAGACTCTACCACCAAACCCAACATGTAACATCCTCATTTTAGACAATAGAACAAGTCAAATTTTTTTATAATTGCATTCATAATTTAGAACTCACAATTCAAATAACCATTTATATAACAGACCATAAACCATATGCAGCTGTAATAACTCTAATACCTCCGATCTATTCATTCGGTAAACTACCGATCTATTCATGAGTAAAAGAGTTAGTGTTCTTAATTAACACAATACTGCGGCGGTTCTCTTCCTAATCTGGGATTGAGATGCTCTGTCGAAGGAATCTAACCCGAATAAGCTGTTACCATTATTCATCGGCATCTCATCCCTTAGACTAGGTGAATTAGGACAACGCAATCAGCGACTTGCGATACTTTGGCCAAAGATTTGAAACATCTTGTTCATGTCTCGTATTCCTTAACGGCATACTCGTCCAATCGATCTGGAATACGTCCTTCACCCCATTCATATGTTATATAGAATGTCTTATACTTGACTATCTTGTCAGGTCCTTTCTTTCACAATTTGAATCACTCGGAGGCAGATTAACAAGGTGATAATGTTATATGGATGCCTACGAGGATTAGGGATATGAGGACATACTGGTTCAACCTTGCAATTCAACCAGTGTGTCATGATACCCCAAATCTCCGAGGCAGTCTTATAACATGGTCACGTTCTTAATCGGTCCCAAGGTAACTCGTGCGAAATCAAGTGTAAATCTTAGCGATCAATGCAAAGGGTGTCGCCATAAGTCACCTGCATTGTTGTAACTTCGAGAAGATCCTAATCTTCTCGGAGGTACAGCCCTGCAGCCGACCTTATGTCGTCATCCTTTAAATCCGCCTCGAGAAGATCTACCCAAAAACAAGCGTTACGCACTAGAGATTAAATTACTTCATAAGACTTTTCCCTAAGGTTAGCCATTTCCAATCCCTGGATTCATTTTCTTAAGACGACCCTCCTCCATTAATCCCATTACTTGGTAGAGGTATTAAGGTCTAGCTTCTATCAAGGAGTCATTAGAATACATCTGATTCTAAGCAACAGATTCAGACAATATCTCATAACCTATGCTTGAGATTGCCACCTGAACTCCATTGATTGCCTATCAGTTCTCTTAACTGAATTTATATCATACTTTTTAGTTTAAAGATATAAATGATTTAGAATCCAATTTACTATTGTCCTGTTATACTTAGGACTAGGGATTAGTAATTCAATCCAACTTGTTTAGCGTTATCTTTTAGGCTCAATTTTAACCTATCCTCTAGAGAGACAATAATTAAATTACAATATTGCATTATCCAGATCAAATTAGAACTACTAAATACTCATAAGAATTTAGTCTAATTACTTACAAGCTTTCATTGTCAATCACAAAAGCATCCATATTATACAAAGATAACTATGCCTCTTCGTTACGTAAACCGAAGAAGTTCATCATTCATAATAGAATACAACACATAAGTATCAAACACTTATTTTCATTCCTTTCGAAACTCGTACAATTACATTTTATGCAACAGCATACTTGATATAATGCTAACGGAAAAGAAACATCTTTTCTCATATAGTACATCCATAAAATCAAGCTGTAATTCATAATAAATCAAATAAACTATCTGATCGGACTGCCAGATCTGCATTGTATTTACCTCTTACGGCAACCATCTGCAAAAATAGTCAACATGAGTCGGTTGATGAGGCCGAGCATGATAAGCACTAACTTTTAAAACAATTGCAATCCATCAATTGTTTTCATTAAACACCCTGTTTAAATGAAATCAGATATTCACATAAGTAAACATGATTAGACTATGCCCTTGTAATACTGAATGATTACAATTATGTAACTCTATCATTGTTACAGTTAGTCTTAATCATTTTCTAATATTTCATCAAATATTAAGAAACAAGGAACGAATGCACACAACAATCATTAAACCCAAAATCACAACATTGGTCAGATTGTTTCATTCTCCAAAAGGAAATAACATAACAATTCGGGATTCCACCAATATGTTACAAACAATTTCCTACTGATAGTTCATTATCAATAATATTAAATAAAGGAAGAGAAAGAATCAAACCATTCATACTTCCTTTTACATAAGTTCATCACTGTACTGCCTTCACATATGAAAACAGTCAACCAGTATATAAATGAACAAGTTAGACAGGCCGAAATCAAGATCACTGTTCTAAATCACGAAAATAGAAACTCAGCAAATCTCTTGTACAGCAACTAACACATCAACATTTCATGTAACAACCATAAGCCCAATGCAAGTTCCTTTTGCACAGTAAAGCCTTATCACCAGTTGAGAACAAGAGCTACAAGCGTATCGCTGAAAACAACAACTATTGCATCAACAATCTGAGGTTTCCCAAAGGACTATGCTATGTTGCCCACACGGTACTTCCAAATCATGCACAGTCGATCGGACAGATCAAAATGGAAGGAAACATAGCATACATATTCTTGCTCAGTCAAAATCGGACTGAAGTGAAGGAAAGGAATTCAACCAAACGATCCTTACCTTGCAGCATGCAAGTCTTGGTGCGTTATTCGCGACTTACCCTAACAAGGTCAAAACACGAAACAGTCATCCAAACACAAGGACCTCAAAAGTAACAAAGACAGTCCAAGGTCAAGCTCAAAAAGAGACAGTAGTACAAGTTACCTTCCCGGAATTTCCAATGATTCAAACGGAGGTATCAATTCATGCAAAAGCTTAAGAATTCATACAGACAATCCTCAACAAAGCATATCAATAGTCAGACAGCAAAATACTCTCTGCCAATCATTTTACACTAATTTGCTCAGGTCAAAGACATACATGTCCACCTAAGAATCTGTACCTCAAATCCCAAAAACACGAAGGAATTCCAAATTGCAATAACAAAATCGAAATACATGTTATTCCATTAAGTCACCGCACTTAAAATACCAACACTTAACTTTATTCAGCTCATGAATAAAATGAATCATTCATTCGACTCCTCAGAGTCGTCCAAGTCGTAATAGCATAATCTATATATTCACACAGTGGCTGATAAAGGTTTGCACGCATAACCACTGAACCCTACAGCAACGTACAATGACATAGATTGATAAATCCATATATGCTATTCATGGATAACATTCAGAAAGAACAAGCGAAGCAAATCGAATATCCATTTCTAGCAAGGAAAAGCAACTAAGCCGCTTCGAACTTTCTAACAGCTTTCACATAGAAAGGAAAATGCATATACAGGAAGTCTTTATCGTTTAACTACTTCAAATAACAGTAGACAAAAGCCCTGTTTCTTCTTATCAGGCTTTTACAAGAATCCAATCACAAAACTTGCGGATAAATCTACATTCCAGCAAAAGAAAGCAATACGATTCAGTCATCGACTCCACTGAGTCGATACAACAAAGTACAGGTGTATTTATATTATACACAGTGCACAAATAATCCCGCTAACCTTATAACAGGGAAAACAACTTCCGCTAGGTCGAAAAGACTATGGTAACACTACAGTTACCTGTTCCAAGCCAAAAATTGAAAACAAAATGAAACCCGAAAGTATCACTAGTCGTTGTCAACAATCCCATGACCGAGCACCCAAAGAAGCGATAATACCAATCATTCTTACAGTATTCCTTCAAATCATTAATACAGTTTCTATATCAAGAAACAGCGACCACGAATCAAAACATACAGTGGTCCTATACTACTCATAGGTATATTCCAAGGGCTCACGCCAAACAGGCCGAACACTCGCATATTGTTAATAAATACCTCTCATGCATAATCCAGGAAGAATGTACAAACAAGTAGAGTTAAAATTCGATTTCCACAAACACCCAACAAACGGATTTGAAGAAAAATCGAACCAGAAGAAATACAGTGCCAATAATCAAACTAGATCTCATAGAACATTCATCCAATCTTCACAGAACATTTGAACAGAGTTGTTTTAATGAAAGCACTTGAAAAACAGCAAGATATTTAAAGGTTAGGGCCTAGCATGCCTGTTTGTTGATCAAATTTCCGAAGCAGACCACAGGAAGAGCTCAAACTTCCTTTTCTTTTTCCCAAATACAGCGACCAACAAAATTTCGCTGTCCTATTTACAATATATCCTCCATGGCAGAAAAGAGCCAGAGAATTTCATTCTCGCCATGCAACTCAAGAGAACTGGTGCTATGAACAGTAAACTAGCAGAGAAAGAGAGAGAAGAAGACCGAAAATCGCGATACACCAAACAAACTTTCCAACTTCTCGTTTGCATCTGTTCCTCGAGCTCCGGCTCGACTCCCTAGACATTAAGTGCCATTAAACCAATTTTCCCGCTTAATCTCAACTCCCACCGACCATGAGAAATTGGCGGCAGTCCATCCAAAACTCAAGTTCATTTCCAAACTTAGTAATTGCCAAGTCTGCGAGGTTAGCCGCCGCTTTAAGCCTCCGCCATATGTCTGTCCCTCATCCTTATCCTTCCCATTTATTGCCATAGAGAATAGCGCCCATGGTTCGCCACCCTTCAAAGGCCCCTTCCCAAAAACTCTTAGTTAGCTAGGTTAGTATCTTAGGTTAGAGTTTTAGGGTAATGACCATGCTAACCATTTTACACTTAGTTTTTATTTTAGGATCATAACACATAGCCTAGGTCTAGGTTAGACTAACAATAATCTAACCCCTAGGTTAGGTTATTGTTTTAGGTTACTAACCCTTAGTAATTCAATTTGGTCCTTCTCCACGAAAACTCGGAGAGACTTTGTATCATACTTTCTAGAAGCAGAGCCACTCTGTTCTTATTACAGAATGTATGTCATGAATTATTACAGTCTTTAATCGAGACCTTCCAGATATACTAAATATCGGGAACCGTTTCATTTCTCGAGATCAGCCTGAGTCATACTCCTGACCCGCTTTCTAAATGCTTCCATACCTTGCAACCTGTTCAAGGTTCGTGATCTAATTTTATCACTTCACAAAATTAAAGCATTACTTGGATCAATTCCTCTGGTCCAAGTCTAGATATTATTGATGAATACCTGTATAATTCATTCCGTGATCAGATTAATATTCAGTCACAAAATGAAATAAATAAAAGAGTCTATTAATATTTTGACTCAGTCAAGATCTGCAATCTGCAAGAAATTTAATACATATCAAGCATGATTTCCGAATCGAGGTACACAATCCATTTACTAGAAATCACATATCAACACTTGAATGCTTAGGAGAAAGTAACAACAGTTCAGGGTGTTACATGCTTCCCTCCTAAAAGGATTCATCGTCCCGATGAATTACATATTAACTTAACCTTCCGGTCAATCAATTTATTAGTACACAAACAATGTGTTTACTTCCATATTTAATAGTTTCAGAAATCAATGTCACCACACTTTTATTCAACCTGAATAAAGTCTCGCATTATCGAGCTTTCATAAATACTTAAAAACAATCGGTTCATAAAAGTATTTCATCAGATTTCATTACATTGCAAAAAGAAAGAAAAGCAGTTTTCATCTCTTCCGGGTTTTCCCAAGTTGCACTTTCTTCGTTAAACTGGTCCCACTTGGACCTTACATTCTTTGTATATCACGATTTCTTAAATGCAATTGGCGAGTTTCCAGCACTCGTGTGGGTTTAACCACGATTATTCACGGTCTTGGACTGCAAGGAATTCCAATTTAAAACATGTGACAGATCTGAAACGTATTTCTTAAGCAAAGAAATATGGAAAACATCATGCATACGAGATAGAGCGGGAGGCAATGCTAAGCGATAAGCTACAGGATTGATTATCTCGACAATTTCGAAAGGTCCCACATATCGTGGTGACAACTTGGCAGCCTTGCCAAAAGTTATAGAACTCTTTCTGGGTTTAACACGCAGAAAAACCTTATCACCAAGCTCAAACTTTCTATCAACCCGCTTAAGGTCAGCATAGCTCTTCTGTCTATCCACTGCTTCCTTTAATCGTTCACGAATCAGCTTAACTTGCTGTTCCATCTCTGTGAGAATCTCTGGTCCAATTACCACTCTATCCTCTACACTGTCCCAACTTACAGGGGTTCTGCACTTTCTTCCATAAAGTGCTTCAAAAGGTGCCATCTTAAGAGATGAGTGATAAGTGTTGTTGTATGCGAACTCAACTAATGGGAGATACTCTTCCCACTTATCTTTGTTGATCCATGCAATACATTCGCAACATGTCCTCCAACACTTGATTTACCCTCTCGGTTTGCCCATCCGTTTACGGATGATATGCGAAGCGAAGTTTAGTTTCGTTCCTAGGGCTGCGTTAGCGTTTGCCAAAACCTTGGCGTCATTCTAGGATCCTGTCGAAATAATCGGTTCGGGTACACCATGTAATCTGAAAATTTAGGTATACGAACCTCTTGGCTAGCACTGGAGAATCATCCTTTAGATTTCCAGCGATGAAATGAGCTACCTTAGTTAGCTTATCTACAACTACCAGGATAACATCATGTTTATTCCTGGACATAGGTAGTCCTTGTACAAAATCCATGGTTATTACTTGCCATTTGTCTTTGCGGTATCTTATGAGGATACAACAATCCCAGGATGCATATGCTCTGCTTTCACCCACTGACATTCCAGACAATGAGTCACAAAATTTATCACATCCTTTTTCATACCTTTCCAAAAGTATTGCTGTTTCAAATCAGCTAGCATTTTTGTGATACCTGGGTGTCCAGAGAAAGGTGAATTATGAAATTCAACTAACAACTTCTTTCTCAAATCATCCAGCACAGGCACATATACCCTATTTTCATAACGCAAGATTCCTTCATTATCTAAATGAAAACCTTCATACCTTTTATCTTTAGGTTACTGCGGTAATGCTTTTTACTTCTTACTGAAAATATGTATCGATTAAGAGGCACTTTTACCTCGTCTTTAAACTGAGTTCTTAATGTTATAAGAGCAGAAATGTGCCTCCTACGACTTAGAGCATCAGCTACTCTATTCTCCTTTCCTTTGATATAGCTGATATCAAAGTCATATTGTGATAGAAATTCTAACCACCTTCTTTGTCTGGCATTCAGATTGGGCTGAGTAAAAATATATTTCAGTCCCAAGTGATCGATTTTCAACTCAAAGGTTTCCCTAGTAAGTAGTGTCTCCAGACTTGAAGTGCGTGAACAATGGCAGCAAGCTCCAAATCATGAGGGGCATAATTCAGCTCATGAATCTTAAGTTTTCTACTCTCATAAGCAATGACTTGATCATTTTGTAGCAAAACACCCCCAAGACCTTCCCGAAGCATCAGTTACCACTTGTAAAATTTCCATTAGGGTCTGGTACAGCCAATATAGGTGCAGAAGTCAGCTGGTCTTTCAGACTTTTGAAAGCCGCTTCACACTTGTCATTCCACATGAATTTCTTATCCTTCTTCTGCAATGAAGTTATTGGTGCAGCTACCTTAGAAAAATCCTTTACAAATTTTCTATAGTAACCAGCAAGACCCATGAAGCTTCTTACTTCATGCACATTCTTTGGTGTAGGCCACTCAGTTATCGCCACTATTTTCGAAGGATCTACAGCGATTCCTTCCTTGCTTATGACATGACCCAAATAGTGAACTTCTGAGTCAAAGAAAGAACATTTGGATAACTTACCATACAGCTTTCTCTTTCTCAAAATTCCCAAAACTATCTTCAGATGCTCATTGTGCTCCTCAACGCTCTTAGAATAAATGAGAATATCGTCCAAGAATACAAGTACAAACTTGTCCAGGTATTCTTGAAAAATATTGTTCATTAAATTCATAAAGGCTGCAGGTGCATTAGTTAACCCAAAGGCTAGAACTGTGAATTCATAATGTCCGTACCTTGTTCGGAAAGCCGTTTTATGAATATCTTCCTCTTTAATTCTTAGGCGATGATAACCGGATCGAAGATCTATCTTAGAATAAACCGCTGCTCCACGCATCGATCAAGCGGATCATCGATCCTAGGAAGTGGGTATCGGTTCTTAATCGTTGCTTTGTTCACATCCGATAATCAATACACAGTCTCGAGTTCCATCCTTCTTTTCACAAATATCACGGTGCTCCCCAAGGTGAAACACTTGGTCTAATCAATCCCTTTGACAAAAGCTCTTGTAACTGAGCCTTTAGCTCGACTAACTCAATAGTAGTCATCCGATAAGGCGCCTTGGAAATAGGTTCAGTTCCAGGCTTGATTTCAATAGTAAAATCAAATTCTCTCTTGGGTGGTAACCCTGGTAATTCCTCAGGAAAAACATCCCTGAAACTTTGTAACAGTGGGATTTGCTTCATGAAATCACTATCTTCTTGAGAAGATTGGATATCTTTCTTTGCATAAAGGGTACATCCTTTATTCTTAGCCTTTTAAAGCCGCATGCATGGTGTGACTTTCTAACTGAAATTTCTCGTTTCACACCTTGAATCTCTACTGATTCCAGCTGATCATCTAAACATTCTATGTTCTTTTCATAGCAATCTACCTTTGCTTTATGATCAGCTAACCAATTAACACCGATGACAATGTCATACGATCCCAAAGGTGCAACATAGAGATCAACTTCCGTGGAAAAGTTAGGTAAGTCAGGAGTGCTCGAAAAAGACACATACTCACTTTGTATGAGCAAATTATTACCATCTTTATGCAGGTCAAGATTTATCCATTTTTCCAGCTTTTCTTTTAAGTTTAGAAGCTAGCTTATTAGATATAAAACATTCAGTAGCTCCTGTATCAAAAAGAATAGTGACAGGTATGCCGAATAACTTACCCGGAACTTCTATAGGTGTCACTTGCTTTTCAGCTTGTTTGTCATCTCTTTGCGGCATGTATCTTATCTTTGCTTGATTACGATCATCCTTCTTCAAAGGGCAGCGATTTGCGTAATGGTCTTTACCACAAGTGTAGCAGCCTCCTACAGGTCCCTTCTTAGGCTCAAAGTTGCCTCCGGTTTTATAATTGTCACTTTTGTCCTCCATAGGACTTCGACCATTATTATAATTTTTAGTAAAATTATCCTTCACATTCCCAATGAGGCTTATTTCTTGCTGCTTTCTTGTGTTATCTCCTGAAACTTACTCTTGTTTCCAAACTTTTTCCATGGTCCTTTTAAGGTGCAAGAGAGGTTGAAGAAGGGTTTGCGGTCTTCTTCCGCACTTCCTCCTTATGAGCGAAAATAGCCTTTAATTTACTGTTCTTGCCTTATGGCCTTTTCAACAACTCCTTCCATAGTGGTTGGACTTGTGAACATCGACCTCTCCCCTATCACGATTCAATCCCATGATGAATTTCCGTATCCCGAACTTTTAAATCGGTTTGATCTTTGCGGTACATACTTGAGGAGTTTTGTAAACCGCTCCCGAGTTGATTCTTGTTAACTTCCCTTGAGTCAAGTTCTGAAATTGTCATTTTCGATCATAGAAAAGTTGTGGCAGCCAACGTTGCCTAAAATAGCCTTTAAATTGATCCCAGTGATATTGGTCTCATCAATATTTAGCTCGACTTTTATTTATCCCACCACGAAGATGCTTCGTGAGAAAGCTGATAGGCTCCCCATATTGCCTTGGTTTCTTCTGAGAAGTTCCTTATAGCAAAGTACTTCTCCATTTCGCTGAGCCAGTTCTCAGCTCCATCTCCTAATGTGGTGCCATCATACTTAGGTGGACTTATCCTTTTGATATCATTAGTGAGTTCCGCTGCCAATCTGGCCTTTTTGTTTTCTGGTTGGACAGGTACATTTCCAGCATTAACATCAACACCCATTTCGGGGTTGTCCTCAGGAGGTTGCTGATTATTATTATCAGCTTCTTCTCCCTCCTCATTCCCCATCACCTGCTGTTCAAGTACAGCCAAGCGATCTCTTGTGTCCAACAGGGCAGCAAGGATCTCATCCAGTTTCTGGGTTGTTGCCGCTCCTCCTTCAGGTGGAGCATTACTCGCAACGTTTCCCCTTGTTCTAACCATTTTACATTACAAGAAAATTCGGTTTTATCGGATTATGGACTCAATAGGTCCAAGAGCTGCGACCTTCACTCGATACCAAGATGTAACATCCTCATTTTAGACAATAGAACAAGTCAAATTTTTTTTTATAATTGCATACTGGTTCTAAATACATAATTTAGAACTCACAATTCAAATAACCATTTATATAACAGACAACCATATGCAGCTGTAATGACTCGGAATACCTCCGATCTATTCATTCCATGACTCGGTAAACTACCGATCTATTCATGAGTAAAAAGAGTTAGTGTTCTTAATTAACACAATACTCTGGCGGTTCTCTTCCCTAATCTGGGATTCAGAATGCTCTGTCCAAGGAATCTAACTGAATAACTGTTACCATTATTCATCGGCATCTCATCCCTTAGACTAGGTGAATTAGGACAACGCAATCAGCAGCTTGCGATACTTTGGCCAAAGATTTGAAACATACTGTTCATGTCTCGTATTCCTTAACGGCATACTCGTCAATCTGGAATACGTCCTTCACCCCATTCATATGTTATATAGAATGTCTTATACTTGGCTCACATCGATCCTTTCTTTCACAGCTGAATCACTCGGAGGCAGATTAACAAGGTGATAATGTTATATGGATGCCTACGAGGATTAGGGATATGAGGACATACTGGTTCAACCTTGCAATTCAACCAAAGGTGTCATGATACCCCAAATCTCAGAGCGATCTTATAACATGGTCACGTTCTTAATCGGTCCCAAGGTAACTCGTGCGAAATCAAGTGTAAATCTTAGCGATCAATGCAAAGGGTGTCGCCATAAGTCACCTGCATTGTTGTAACTTCGAGAAGATCCTAATCTTCTCGGAGGTACAGCCCTGCACCGACCTTATGTCGTCATCCTTTAAATCCGCCTCGAGAAGATCTACCCAAAAACAAGCGTTACGCACTAGAGATTAAATTACTTCATAAGACTTTTCCCTAAGGTTAGCCATTTCCAATCCCTGGATTCATTTTCTTAAGACGACCCTCCTCCATTAATCCCATTACTTGGTAGAGGTATTAAGGTCTAGCTTCTATCAAGGAGTCATTAGAATACATCTGATTCTAAGCAATAGATTCAGACAATATCTCATAACCTATGCTTGAGATTGCCACCTGAACTCCATTGATTGCCTATCAGTTCTCTTAACTGAATTTATATCATACTTTTAGTTTAAAGATATAAATGATTTAGAATCCAATTACTATTGTCTGTTATACTTAGGACTAGGGATTAGTAATTCAATCCAACTTGTTTAGCGTTATCTTTTAGGCTCAATTTTAACCTATCCTCTTGAGAGACAATAATTAAATTACAATATTGCATTATCCAGATCAAATTAGAACTACTAAATACTCATAAGAATTTAGTCTAATTACTTACAAGCTTTCATTGTCAATCACAAAAGCATCCATATTATACAAAGATAACTATGCCTCTTCGTTACGTAAACCGAAGAAGTTCATCATTCATAATAGAATACAGCACATAAGTATCAAACACTTATTTTCATTCCTTTGAAACTCAATCGTAAATTACATTTTATGCAACAGCATACTTGATATAATGCTAACGGAAAAGAAACATCTTTTCTCATATAGTACATCCATAAAATCAAGCTGTAATTCATAATAAATCAAATAAACTATCTGATCGGACTGCCAGATCTGCATTGTATTTACCTCTTACGGCAACCATCTGCAAAAATAGTCAACATGAGTCAGTTCAATGAACTGAGCATGATAAGCACTAACTTTTAAAACAATTGCAATCCATCAATTGTTTTCATTAAACACCCTGTTTAAATGAAATCAGATATTCACATAAGTAAACATGATTAGACTATGCCCTTGTAATACTGAATGATTACAATTATGTAACTCTATCATTGTTACAATTAGTCTTAATCATTTTCTAATATTTCATCAAATATTAAGAAACAAGGAACGAATGCACACAACAATCATTAAACCCAAAATCACAACATTGGTCAGATTGTTTCATTCTCCAAAAAGGAAATAACATAACAATTCGGGATTCCACCAATATGTTACAAACAATTTCCTACTGATAGTTCATTATCAATAATATTAAATAAAGGAAGAGAAAGAATCAAACCATTCATACTTCCTTTTACATAAGTTCATCACTGTACTGCCTTCACATATGAAAACAGTCAACCAGTATATAAATGAACAAGTTAGACAGGCCGAAATCAAGATCACTGTTCTAAATCACGAAAATAGAAACTCAGCAAATCTCTTGTACAGCAACTAACACATCAACATTTCATGTAACAACCATAAGCCCAATGCAAGTTCCTTTTGCACAGTAAAGCCTTATCACCAGTTGAGAACAAGAGCTACAAGCGTATCGCTGAAAACAACAACTATTGCATCAACAATCTGAGGTTTCCCAAAGGACTATGCTATGTTGCCCACACGGTACTTCCAAATCATGCACAGTCGATCGGACAGATCAAAATGGAAGGAAACATAGCATACATATTCTTGCTCAGTCAAAATCGGACTGAAGTGAAGGAAAGGAATTCAACCAAACGATCCTTACCTTGCAGCATGCAAGTCTTGGTGCGTTATTCGCGACTTACCCTAACAAGGTCAAAACACGAAACAGTCATCCAAACACAAGGACCTCAAAAGTAACAAAGACAGTCCAAGGTCAAGCTCAAAAAGAGACAGTAGTACAAGTTACCTTCCCGGAATTTCCAATGATTCAAACGGAGGTATCAATTCATGCAAAAGCTTAAGAATTCATACAGACAATCCTCAACAAAGCATATCATAGTCGAGACTGACAAAAAATACTCTCGCCATCATTTTACACTAATTTGCTCGAGTCAAAGACATACATGTCCACCTAAGAATCTGTACCTCAAATCCCAAAAACACGAAGGAATTCCAAATTGCAATAACAAAATCGAAATACATGTTATTCCATTAAGTCGCCGGCACTTAAAATACCAACACTTAACTTTATTCAGCTCATGAATAAAATGAATCATTCATTCGACTCCTCAGAGTCGTCCAAGTCGTAATAGCATAATCTATATATTCACACAGTGACTGATAAAGGTTTGCACGCATAACCACTGAACCCTACAGCAACGTACAATGACATAGATTGATAAATCCATATATGCTATTCATGGATAACATTCAGAAAGAACAAGCGAAGCAAATCGAATATCCATTTCTAGCAAGGAAAAGCAACTAAGCCGCTTCGAACTTTCTAACAGCTTTCACATAGAAAGGAAAATGCATATACAGGAAGTCTTTATCGTTTAACTACTTCAAATAACAGTAGACAAAAGCCCTGTTTCTTCTTATCAGGCTTTTACAAGAATCCAATCACAAAACTTGCGGATAAATCTACATTCCAGCAAAAGAAAGCAATACGATTCAGTCATCGACTCCACTGAGTCGATCTGACAAAAATACAGTGTATTTATATTATACACGATTGCACAAATAATCCCGCTAACCTTATAACGGGGAAAACAACTTCCGCTAGGTCGAAAGACTATGGTAACACTACAGTTACCTGTTCCAAGCCAAAAATTGAAAACAAAATGAAACCCGAAAGTATCACTAGTCGTTGTCAACAATCCCATGACCGAGCACCCAAAGAAGCGATAATACCAATCATTCTTACAGTATTCCTTCAAATCATTAATACAGTTTCTATATCAAGAAACAGCGACCACGAATCAAAACATACAGTGGTCCTATACTACTCATAGGTATATTCCAAGGGCTCACGCCAAACAGGCCGAACACTCGCATATTGTTAATAAATACCTCTCATGCATAATCCAGGAAGAATGTACAAACAAGTAGAGTTAAAATTCGATTTCCACAAACACCCAACAAACGGATTTGAAGAAAAATCGAACCAGAAGAAATACAGTGCCAATAATCAAACTAGATCTCATAGAACATTCATCCAATCTTCACAGAACATTTGAACAGAGTTGTTTTAATGAAAGCACTTGAAAAACAGCAAGATATTTAAAGGTTAGGGCCTAGCATGCCTGTTTGTTGATCAAATTTCCGAAGCAGACCACAGGAAGAGCTCAAACTTCCTTTTCTTTTTCCCAAATACAGCGACCAACAAAATTTCGCTGTCCTATTTACAATATATCCTCCATGGCAGAGAAAAGAGCCAGAGAATTTCATTCTCGCCATGCAACTCAAGAGAACTGGTGCTATGAACAGTAAACTAGCAGAGAAAGAGAGAGAAGAAGACCGAAAATCGCGATACACCAAACAAACTTTCCAACTTCTCGTTTGCATGCTGTTCCGCGAGCTCCGGCTCGACTCCCTAGACATTAAGTGCCATTAAACCAATTTTCCCGCTTAATCTCAACTCCCACCGACCGCCGAAATTGGCGACAGTCCATCCAAAAACTCAAGTTCATTTCCAAACTTAGTAATTGCCAAGTCTGCCAAGGTTAGCCGCCGCCTAAGCCTCCGCCATATGCCTGTCCCTCATCCTTATCCTTCCCATTTATTGCCATAGAGAATAGCGCCCATGGTTCGCCACCCTTCAAAGGCCCCTTCCCAAAAACTCTTAGTTAGCTAGGTTAGTATCTTAGGTTAGAGTTTTAGGGTAGTGACCATGCTAACCATTTTACACTTAGTTTTTATTTTAGGATCATAACACATAGCCTAGGTCTAGGTTAGACTAACAATAATCTAACCCCTAGGTTAGGTTATTGTTTTAGGTTACTAACCCTTAGTAATTCAGTTTGGTCCTTCTCCTGAAAACTCGGAGAGACCTGTATCATACTTTCTAGAACAGAGCCACTCCTGTTCTTATTACAGAATTGTATGTCAATGAATTATTACCTGGTCTTTAATCGAGACCTTCCAGATATACTAAATATCGGGAACCGTTTCATTTCTCGAGATCAGCCTGAGTCATACTCCTGACCCGCTTTCTAAATGCTTCCATACCTTGCAACCTGTTCAAGGTTCGTGATCTAATTTTATCACTTCACAAAATTAAAGCATTACTTGGATCAATTCCTCTGGTCCAAGTCTAGATATTATTGATGAATACCTGTATAATTCATTCCGTGATCAGATTAATATTCAGTCACAAAATGAAATAAATAAAAGAGTCTATTAATATTTTGACTCAGTCAAGATCTGCAATCTGCAAGAAATTTAATACATATCAAGCATGATTTCCGAATCGAGGTACACAATCCATTTACTAGAAATCACATATCAACACTTGAATGCTTAGGAGAAAGTAACAACAGTTCAGGGTGTTACAATGAATCCTCTAACACAGGAGACTCTTCTTTTTCTAGTAACTTCTCATTAATAGGGGACAATTCCTTTTTAGGTAATTTCTCCTTAATGGGAGATTTCTTCCTCCTTGTGTAGGTACTTGGACCAACGTCGACTCTTACACTCTGCGGTCCGAATCGTATGCATGCTTGGAACCCTTTTTGTTGTAGTCTCTTCCCTTTCTCTCTTCATCCCTTTCTTCATGATAGGGTCCTTGGGGATGGATACATCATCCTCGATGTATGCACCCTTCTTGAACTTTGGCCTTAGGTGTATATACACCCTTTCTCTGTCTTTCTCCCCACAATAGTTTTACCATACGTGTCATGGGACATTTCTCCACATATGTACATCATGAGAGATATACTTTTCTACATAGGCACGTTTTTAGGATATACCACCTCACTTAGATCAAATCTAAGTTTCTTAGCCTCCTTGAATCTATTGATGACACTTTAAAATATTGTGTTGTGAAGAAGGAAAATGGTAATTTACACCATGGGATTTTTGAGCCATCTGTCAAAGTAAATATGCCTATGCAGAAGTGCTGGTATACTATGAACTCAACCTCACCATGCACTAGGGTTGGTAGTTACTCAAGGATTCTCCACTCCACCCCAAATGCATCACGCATTCTCTTGTACCACTTCTCCAAGCATGCCTTATGTGCAATAGTCATTGTGTCACAAGTGTATGCTTCAAACCTCTTTGTAGGGGAAGGTTCCTCATCAGGTACTCCCAAACATAGATATTTGGCCCATTGGGCACTCTAATATTTGAAAAAAATGGTAAGATAAGGACATTACCATACATGATCTTATCCCCATCATTTACTGCATCTATGATATCTTTTGTAATGAAGGCCGAGAGGTTGTAGATGTTCCCTCTAAATCTTGTGGAAAATATTCAACCACCTCTTGTTTATCTATGTCCACCTCTCTTACCCATTCAATTTGATGACCAGGCATGTGGCCATCCTCATGATAACATCAGTGATTGATCTGATATCAAAATAGCATGAACCTATTTTGTACTCATATGCCATGGCTATCTCCTTGATGGCATCCTTGTCACCTAAGTCATCATCTAGTGACTCTCCTTTGTAGATAAGGCCAGTGTACTTGGAGATTAGTTGAGCGGTCAAGCACATTCTCCTTCCTGTAAAGTAAAAATAATCCTAATGTACATGGGAAATCAACCATTGGTATAACCTTTCAGGCTTACCAAAATATGAAACTCATAGAGTTGCAAGAGTCCAACCTTCTCCAATGTGGTTTCACCTTGTCATCATACACGAGTTTTCCATCTTGTGTCCTCTTCCCATTAGGGTGAACCAAATCTAATGCCATTTCCTTCTTCCATGGAGCCCATCTTATGGTTGTAATCATCTCAAAACCATCTTTCGTATGTGGAATACCCATTATTTCCTAATATCATGCCATCTAGGTATTGCATCTCAATGTACCATTCTTCATTAAAACTTGTAGACATGGCTGGTTTTCCTTTTCCCTTGCCTTTTCCATTCTTTGGTGAAGTGTTCGTTCCTTCCTTGGTTCCATTTCCTCTATCATGTCCTTTAAGTTTATTCATTTCTTTTTTCTCTAACCCTACTCAATCCCTTAGATCCACTTCTCTATGAAATCTCCTCAAAATCCTGTGCCCTAGTTTTGCAAACCCTAACCTGGAACACCCTTCTTCCACAAGGCAATGTAAAACTCACGATAAATCCACCAAAAACTAACCTTCTTCACACATGATCATGAACTCTTCTTTAAACTCGGTTCACAAATCTAAATCGATTTCTCATGTTTAAACACCACTTTTCCACAATTTCTTTTCGCAAGATTCCCTTAGATCGTAAGAGCTTTTCAACAAAAAAGTAAAAAGTGGAGTAAAATAGCTTGCCTAACCTTCTATTTATAGTTTCCCATTTTTCTCCACATTAAACTCCATGCCACCTACCAACGTACAACCACATTAAAGCTGGATTTTTCAATGCCATTCCTTTTCATGTTTTGTCCAATGATTTTCCTTCATGCCCAATCCTGTATGAAACTCCCAAACCTTCTAGCAGTGCAAAAAAAATTCATTGACCATAGATACTTATGTGCGTTCCCTATACCAAATTCAATCTTCCTTTGCATCCTAGTTCTTAACACCACCTACCTCATGTTGCTCTGCACTTTTATCCATGTACATGGTTTTATCAAGATTTTTGACACCAAACTCCACCCATATACACTTTTGCTATACACGCTCTTCTGAACCCACACGCTTCTCCTTAGGGCCACCAATCCACATCATTTTCAACACTTTCTTCTTACTAGACTCTTCACAGAGACTCTCCTTTGACACCTTCCACCCCACACTAAATAGATGTGTGGTCCTCTACACATAAAAACCCTTTCAAAAAGTAATGGCTACTACGCAAATGGCCCACAAAAAACCAAACCAAAAGAAAAAGAAAGTGATGAAGAAAGGAAACACATGGAAAGGAAATTACATTAAGGGAAATCCTAAGCTACATGGAAATACTACCTTATTTACAAACACATCAAAGACTTATTTATAGTAGGGCTTTAACCTACTCCCATTAAAGAAACTGGGAAACCTTGTTCCATCAAGTTCCTCTAATTAGAAAGCACCTAAATCAAGTATGTAAGTGATAATGTATGGGCCCAACCAATGTACCTTGAGCTTTCTTGGTGGTGTAGAAACTTTGAATCATATAAGAGAACCATCTTCCCAACTTCCAACTTCTTATTTTTATGTGCCTATCATGCCATGCCTTTTACCTGGCATTTTCCATTTTCTGACTCCATCGTGCTATGACACATCTCTCATCCAGCTACATCAACTTGTCAATACATTCCTCAAGAGCTTGTTCATCAGTAAACCCTCCTACATGTAATATACACATGGAGGGTAACATGAACTCAATAGGTAATACAACCTCTTTATGCCAAACACTAATTGAAAAGGTGTGGCCTTGTTCAAACTTTTGTAACTTGTTCTATATGCCCATAACACTACAAAAACTTTATCATCCCAATCTCTTCTTCCGACATTGTAAATATTTGTTAACGTGTGGCTCAAATTTTTTAAAGGCCTTAGCTAGTCCCATTAGCTTGAGGGTGATAGGGTGTAGTTTTGTGATGGGCCACCATGAACTCGCCAACAAAATTCAAACAGTCTCATTTAAGAAATGTGTACCCCTATCACTCGTTAAGCTCAACGGACATCCATATCTATTGATTATATTCTCCCATAAGAACCTAGTTGATGTAGCCACCGTGCAATCCTTTATGTAAGTGTTTCTTCTTCCCACCTTGTAAGATAATCTATGTAAGTGATAATATAACGTGAACCTATCCTTCACGTGGTGGGAAATATGGCCCATGAAATCAATTTCCCATTTTCAAATGAATGGATCTTCTGCACTAGTAATAGGTCTTAATGACATTTCATCTCTCGTCCTAGTTTACCAAGGTGCTTGGAAATGATCACAACCTTGCAATACTCTATACAATCCTTAAAGATTATTTCCCACCAAAGGCCTACTAAAAGGATCTTGTGCGTAGTTACGTTCCCCACATAGTGGCCTCCTACAATTCCACCATGAGCTTCCTCCATGATTTTAATACATTCATGCTCTAGTACACATTGATGCAAAACCTCATCATGACCTAGCTTGTATAAGTCTCCACCAATTAACATATAGGGCATGACATGTATAGCTAACTAATTTTTTTCTCCAAGGCCTTCATTCCTTCTAGTACCACACCCATCCATAGGAAAATAACAATATCCTCTAAGTCATAGGGTTCATGTTATAGCATGAAACATTGTGAATCTAGCATCGTATCTCCTCAATGCTTTATGCATCCTCACCTAAATTAATCCTTGATAAATGATCAAGTCCCAAATTACTTTTCCCTAGTTTCACCAAAACTGTAAACTCAAAATCCTAAAATAATAGTATCCAACGACATATGTGCCCTTACAAAATAGGCTTGTTTACTAAGTAATTTAATGCCATGTGGTCCATGTAGAAAATAAAAGGTGTTTCTAGTAAAAATACTACCTAAATTTATGTAGCGCACGTAGATCATTGATAATGCCTCATGCTCTATGGTAGTATAATTCTATTACCGAGGTCAACTTCCTATTAGAAAAACACAAGGGATGGTCAACAATCCCTCTCCAGATATGCTGATAAGACCGCTCCAATCACCATACCAGATGCATCATGCACATGAAACTACCTATCCCAAGAGGAAAGTAAAATGGGCGGTGGTAAGCCTATTCCTCCTTTAAGCATGTCAAATTCCACTTGTTGTGCCTCTCCCCAATAAAACTTACTTTTATGTTTCAATAAATCTTCTAGGGGCACAAAATCCAGGCATATCCCTTGATGAATTTCCTATAGTACTGTATGCCCTAGGAACCTATACACCACACTTTGACTAGTAGGCTCCTCCAATCCTACTATAACAACAAATTTTGTGGGGTCTACCAGTAAGCCTTATTTATAATAATGTGTCCCAACAACATGCCAAAAGGAGTGGAAAAACACATTTCTTAATATTCAGGGAGATGTTTAACTACCTACATCTCTCAAACATCAACCGTAGATTGTCACAATGATCTTTGACTAACCCATACACCATCCAATCATCTAGGTAAACTTGCAGAAATTTATGGATGAAGTCTTGAAAGGCCTGCACAACAATGCATGAAAACACAAGCACATTCTTCAATCCAAAAGGCATGACCATATAAGAAAAAATTCCCCATTTAGTGGTGAAAGTTGTTTTCTCTAGTCTTCCTTCACAATTCTCACCTGGTGATAACCCGAGAATCCATCTGTAAAAGAATAGATCTCTTTCCCAGCTACACCTTCTAGAATCTCTTCAGTAAATGGGGTTGGGAAAGGATCTATGACACATGCAACATTGAGATCCCTATAGTCTACACATATCCTTATTCTTCCATCCTTTTTTATACTAATGACCATGGGGCTTACCCACTCAAATTCCTCAATAGCCTCAATAATTCCCAGACTCTATCATCTTGTCAATTTCCTCCTTAACCTTTATGCACAAATTTGGGTTCATTTTGTAGGGTTGTTTCTTGATGGGGCACACACCTTCTTTCAACTTGATCTACATTTCACCCAATGAAGGATGAACCCATTTTAACTCATGGTACCCATGTACGAAACAAGTCTTGGAAATCACGTAGCAGTTTAACCACTTTTAAAACCTCTTGGTCTATCCAGTAGTCTCTAATAACAACTTTCCTTGGGCTCTCTTTCATACCAATGTTAACCTTATTTTTTTTCAAGGGTTCATGGTAGGGCACATTTCTCATCTTCCTTATCTAGGATCTCACATGTTCCTTCTGAATGCTCAACATGTAAATTCTCCATCTCCTCACCATCCACTAGGTACACCAACTTACCCTTTTCTTTCTCCATGTAGGTGCGCTCAAGTGTAACTTCTTCCACTATCATCTTCTTCTTCAATAAAGTGTGCCCCAACTCAGGTTCTCCTATCAAATCCAAAATTTGGTCCTCGGCCATGGCACAATCTCCCAAGGTAAGGTGTTTAACTACCTACAATGCCTCATTCACCGATTTCTTAGGGATTGGTACTCAAAATTCTAGATGATATCCACCATCATCTCCTACCAATTCCTCATCTGATGATGTAACTCTAAATGGATGTACCAAGTGTGCACACAACCTTGTAAGGTGGAATAAAACTTATGCACCCATAGGGAAGGGGGTAAAGCTTTCATGCCTCCCATCCAAGTCTTCTCACACTCTAGAACATGGCATGAGGTGGATCCCTTCCCATCATAGTCACAAATTTGAGATGGTGCATTACTTTGAGAGAAACCTTACAGAGAGGGTGATTCTCACTCATGCCATTCTAAAATATTGTCTCGATGGGTCACCCACCAATGTGTCCATTGTTCCACACAAGGTATAGGTAAGCATATTCCTTCTCTCTACTTGAAACTTCCACTGGATCTCCATTTCATAAAAATACATCAGGGTTTCCCTCCCAATGTATCATGGAAACTACCTTCCTCCCAAGAACCTAATTGAGTGCATGCTCTAAAACTCAATTCAATATCCTTCAGATGCCTTCTACCAACCAAATCATATGTCCCATGTGCCCAATTGTCACAAAAATGCTAGTTTTATCACTCATAGACTGTGCATCATCCCACTGAATGACCCCTTCCTTTAATGGATAAATGAACTTCGGGTCCCTGATGGTGTACACATATATCTTGTTTAAGTCTTCTTCACCCAATGGTTCCACATAAGGCACAAACTATCCATTAGTCAGTGGAATGATCACACACTCCTTGTTCTCAAAATTGATGTAGCCTTTATTGAAACAAAGTCAACATTGTTTTCATAGCACCAAGGGTGCCCAAGTAATGTTGGGAAACTATCAACCTCAGAAAGCTCTAGAACCTCAAAATATCCAGTAAATTTTCCCCTTGAATAGTTATGGATGCACCTTTCAACACTCCTAGAGGCATGGCCTTTGTCCTGTTAGCCATGTACAACACATTCGAAGATGGATGCAATGGGGGCCTCCCCATTTGATTCCATGCATCTAGAGTAAGGACATTGACCTCCACACTTGTGTCAATCAATATATTACTCAGGAGCCACCCATCAACAACTGCATTTAGTGTGATCTCCTTATCATAATCAATGTTGTGAGGAGGTAGGTTAGCATGTAGGACTTGTCTCTCGTGCTCTCTCCAATGCGTACCTTTTCTCTCAGCCATTCTCCCAAATAGAGGAATAATTTTCTCCTACCACAACATCTAACACACTTCCCTAACCTCATCCATATCCTACTTGAGGAACCTCAATGCTTTTTCTTCTCCAACTGGTGACTATTTCTCCTTCAGACACTAGATTTCTCCTTGCAAACTCCTAATCACCTCCATGGTTTCTTGGTACACCTCCTTCTGGTGGGTAGGATTAGGATATTTCCCATGTAACACTTCTTCTCTTGTGATAAGAGGCCTTTACTTTGGTTCCTCTTGGGTGCATGCAACCTCAACGCGTGTAGTGACCAAAACAAGCTCTAGCTCGAGTTAAGCACTACCCTTGGCATCCATTGTGGGTCGGTCCTCTTTACACTCACCATCCCCCATGCCTTTTTCCTTCTTCTGGTTCTTTCTCATGTGGTCATACAACTCAGGCATTATTCATACTTGTGCTTCTTCCCACACATGAGCATTGTAATAAATTAGGGCACTCACGCTTGTAGTGTTTAGTCGATCCACAATTGTAACAGGTCCCATGGGAAAGTCACCTCTTCCTCCATGACTATTACGGCCTCTAAAGCCTCCATGAAAACCTCTTCCTCAACCTCCTCCATCCATGTCCTCATACTGATGATCCTCAGCCTTAGAACTACTCCCAATGCTGGTTTGGCACACACCGAGATCAATGGCGTCATGGATTTGGTCTATCAATCAATAGTCCTTCATATCATGAGTAGTGGATGTGAAAATTTTACAATAACAAGACACATTCTTATGGATCATTCGATGCAACAATGGGCATCTACTTGCATCATGATCTCCGTGATAGATTTCACAATCCATTGACACAACACATGGTGTGTGCACCATATTTTGTGGGAAACTATCCTTTGTGTGCCCCTCCACTTCACAATCATGCACCAAAGTCCACCACATGTTTCATGAGCTGAATTTGTAGACAAATTCTCAAGTTTTTTAGCCATGGAAGCAATCTGAGCTTCCAAAAATGGACTCATGCTAGTGTCAAACTCCCCATGACCTCAACGTGCAAAAGTAACCTCTAAGGCCTCATGTGGATCCATGAAAGTTTTTGTGTGAAAGGGATCACCTGAAGGGCATGATCAAGCCCCGAAAAACCATTGTGCATGTTGGGATGGATGGATATCATAGGATAAATTTGATAGAGAGTCTTAAAATGTTGTGTCATCATACTCATGCACGCTCTCTACCATACCTTGTTGGATTTCCTTCAACACATTGATGCTCTTCTGTTTGAACTCAGAATGTGGAACTCTGCCAAGAATTCATCATGCAATGTGGTATAATCCACCACCATCGATGGGGGTCATACTTTCTAGTACCACTATGTGCATGCATGCCCTTAATGTAGTTGCAAAATGACTTGCTTTCCACTCTAGGGAAGTGATTCCCTTTGTGTGCCATAAAACTCACACTTGTGTACATGCTCCATGACATCCTCAATGCCCTCAGTAGTCGTAAGTGGAGAAACATCTCATAAAACACCTATTGATGGTGTTGTGGACCTTTCCCACTAGATCCGGACCTTGATTCCCTCTTGTGTTGCCTCCACCACCAGATCTACTAGATCCACTAGCTCTATTCCTCTCGAGATCCACCTCATGATCCTCCTCTCTCATAGCAGTAAGGGTCTGAAGTTACACTTTACACCCTATGTCACATCTAAACTATGTCATGATGATAGTATGTGATACTTGAACCACTCCCATGTGTTTCTTTGTCACCCACTTCCAGATGTGATACCCAAAATTTGTGAACCCACACCTTGCCCAAATGATGTGCTAGAAAAATACCTCCAAACACCAAAATGTTTGTGTGGCCATAGATGGGTGCAATGTGAAATGATATCTACTTGATGCTATTTTCTTGTCACTAACACCAACTGAACTAGAATTACTTGTCTCAGATACTGGAAAAATAAGTGCTAGGGTTTGGTCACCAGGTGGGATAAGATGCACACCTATGACTCTCCTCCTTTCTTCATATGATGATCTCTCACTAGAAGTTGAGGGGGTTTCTCTCCCGTACTTTCCAAGATGGGGTAACATAGACTTCTCAGGTCCCACACCCTCCATGTGAACCTCAAATCCTTCTCATAATGTCTACCTCCATAATTCCATCACACCAAAAACTTCACATGTTATCTCACCAACTCCCTTTCTCACACTTCATTATACTTGATCATCTCTCCTCTCTCTCTTCTTCCATTGCAAGGTCCACCATCTCCACCACACCAGCTTCTGTGCCCCACACCTAGCGAGAAGTTTAGCCAACCATAGGAAATGCTTCCAAAATCAAAGTGATAATCAAGATCTTGATGGCTAATGGTAAAGCACACAAGAACAATCCTCTTGGATCCTTTAAGAACTCAAACTCAATAATCCTCTAGGAAATAATACATAGAGATCATGTATTCCAATGTATATCTAGTTAACACACCTCTTCCACCAATGATCAAAACATGAGTCTAAAATATATCAATATCATCTTTAACAAGTAATATTCCTCCTAGGTTCTAAACATGAGGTCTATAGTACCAACTCATCCTTGATGCATATGTTAAGATCCATTCATACAAATCTATTGGGAAACAAAGAAAATGTCTCATAGAGCTCGTGATACAAGTTCTCCTCCACCCATTTACATGCATCAAACTCAGATCCAAGTGTTAAACCTCTGAGAAAACTCATCCTCCATGATTTTAAGCCAGGTCTCGACACTGTCCAAGGTCAGACACTCCATCATCACACATCATTCTCACAACTTCAAAATAGGTCCCGAAATGGAACCAAAATGTAGTCATCATTTTTACCTCTATCCTCTAATCTTTCTTTTAACCCCAAGCATTCAAAACTATCACCCAAGTATTGGGCACTCACCCGAGGTGCACGTGGGTGCCAAGACCCTCCTTTATGTGAGCCTTGTGATAATGTTCTTCCATTAATGGAGGGATGATTTATAGAAAAAACATACATGCATGTAATCTAATACAGAGGTAATGGAACTAGTTCTAAGCACAAATGCATCATGAGATAAACATAAACATCAAAACAACATAATAATCATATCTAACCATGAACAACATGAAAACACACTAGGGTTTGGTCTATAAACACAATATTTGGAATAGAGCCTCATATATTGATTATAATCATTCACAATAGCCATATTACATCAAAAAGGGTCATATCAGACCATATACATCAAGGAATAACATCCCAACCCTACAAAACTACTTTGCACAAAAATCCTAGCTATGTTCTTCCATCTCAACTCTGGTTTCAGACCCAAGCACCTACATATATGCATAGCACCATCCTTTCCTAGCCTCTCTCTAGCACTAACAATAGTAAAAAAATGCAACAACAATGGCAACTCCTAAAATCACAACCTGTAACATTCTTGCAACACTTTGTTGCCTCCAAAACCTCTCTCTAAAACCCTCTTTATCCCACAACATTATTTCAGCACTTCATTATCCTTCGTCACCTCTTTTATGTTGGAACCATGTACTCCTTTAAATAGAATTTGGATCCTTCCTTCACCGCCATAGTTTCACCCATGAGCAGATCACATGCCAGGTGGAAATGTGGTCCTCCATGATCAAGTGTTATGCCACTTGCAAAATCCTCCACTAACTATAATGATCCTCCTTTGGAATATTCCCTTCATGGAATATTATTTCCTTGAGCTCCAAGACTCTAGGCTGGCACCTTATCCACTCATCATGCCTACTTGAGCCTTCACATGTTTTTCCTGTGATGCCACCTTAGAAATGTGGCTAAGTCCCCAAACCCTTTCCTGCTTCCGTGCACTAACCTTTTCTCCCGTGCCTTTCCTTGAGCACTTTTCTACCTTACTTACCCTTCTCATGTACGCTTTTCCTTTACCTTGGGACTCAGTCAATTTCAGTTTCTAATAACCCTTATCACTTGTTAGATTTAGTGGACATCCATTATCCAATTATGTTCTCCCACAAAAATTGCATGCCTACTGCCATGTAATCCTTTGTAGGCACCAATTCTACCTACCTTGTAAGATATTCTATGCATGTTATAATATAACACGATCTAGTCTTACATGTGGGTGGAAAAATAGGACCCACAAAGTCAATTTCCCACTTTTTAAAAGGTTCTATACTAGTAATAGGTTTGAAAGGAATTTTATCTCTATGCGAAGGCTTTCCAAGGCATTGATAATGGTCATAGGCCTTACAATAATATATATAATCCTTGTAAATCGTTTCCCACCAAAGGCCTTCCAATAGAATCTTAGACATGGTAGCATTTCATGTATAATGTCCACCTACAATCCCACCATGAGCTTCCTCCATAATGGTAATACGCTCATGCTCAAGTACACACCGGTACAAAACCTCATCCCGACCTAACTTGTATAAATATCCACTAATTAACATATAAAGCATGACACATATAGTGAGTTGTTCCTTCTCTAAATCCTTCATCCCCTATGGCATCATACCTATAGGCAAGAGTACAACAATATCCTCTAAGTCAGAGGGCACATAGTTTAATCTAAAAATTTGGGCATCCAACATTGTATCCTCAATGCTATGTGTCCTCACCTAAGTTAATCCTTGATAAATGATTTGGTCCTAAGTTACTCTTTCCTAGATTCACCACTACTATAGAATTAAATTATTGGAACAATAGAATCCGCCTGCATATGCACCCTTAAAAAAGCTTATTGACCAGATACTTAAGTGTCATGTGATCTGTATAAAATATGAATGGATTTGCTAACAAGTATTTCCTAAACTTGTGCAACACATAAATCATGGACAATGCTTTGCGCTCTGTAGTTGTATAATTCTATTCAGTTAGGGTCAATTTCCTACTTGCAAAGCAAATAAGATGATCAACAATACCCTCTCTAGGCTGGGCTAATACTACGTTAATGGCCATGCTAGAGGCATCCACATGCACATGGAATGGTTTGGTCCATGAAGGAAAGTGAAAAATAGGCAAAAGGTAAGCCTTTCATTCAATGTATGAAATGCGCATTGTTGCACCTCAACCCAATGTAACTTTCCCTTATTCTTCAAGAATTTATCTAAGGGTGGGGCTATCCTAGCATAAACCTTGATAAAATTCTTATAATATCTTGTGTGCCCTAAGAATCCACGCACCTCACTTTGGTTGGTAGGTTCCTATAAGCCAAAAGTGATAAAACCTTAGCATAATCTACCAACAAACCTTATTTATATATGATATGTCCCAATAGAGTTCCAAAGGGTGTAGCAAAGACACACTTTTTAATGTTTAGGAGATGCTCAACTGCCAAAACCTCTCAAACATAAGTCTTAAATTATCAAAATGATATTTTACCAGCCCATAAATAGTCCAATCATCTAATTAAACCTATAAAATATTATGAATGAAGTCCTGGAATGCTTGCACAAAAATGGGCAAAAATATTGTAGGTGTATTCTTTAATACAAAAAGGCATAACTGTATATGCAAAACTTCCCCATTCAGTGGTGAAAGTTTTCTTCTCTTGATCTTCCTTAGCAATCTACACCTGATGATATCTAGAAAATCCATCAGTGAAGGAGTAGATCTCACACCCTACAATGCCTTCCAAAATCTCCTCTATAAATGGTGTGGGAAAGGGATCTATTACACAAGCAACATTTAACTCCCTATAATCCACACAGATCCTTATCCTTCCATCTTTATTTATAGTTATCACCATAGGGATAACCCACTTTGACTCCTTAATGGGCTCAATGATTCCAAACTTCAACATCTTATCAATCTCTTCCTTTACCTTGATGCGTAGATTAGGATTCATCCTATAAGTCCTCTTCCTAACCGGGTGTGCACCTTCCTTTAACTTGATCCTCATCTCACCCAAAGAGTGATGTAACCATTTCAACTCATGATAGCCTCAAGAAAATAAGTCTTAGAATTCATGCAGGAACTAAATTATTTTCACAACCTCCAAGTCGAACAATAATCACAAATGATGGCCTCCTTAGGTTCTGCATATATTCCAATGTTGACCTTCTTCATTTTCATAGGCTCATGATACATGCATGCCTACTCATATGCACTATCTAAGACCTCGTGCATACCCACAATATGATCAAAATAAAAATTTCCACTTCCTCATCATTAATCATCTAAACTAGCTTACCTTTCTCCTTTTCTAGTCAAGCATGCCTAAGTTGTTCTTCATCTGTCTCTTTTTATTCAAAGCGTGCCTCTAGATCCGACTTACCAAGTAATTCCTAAGTAAGCTCCTAAGCCTTTGCACTATCCCCCATAGTCAAGCGCTTCATAATATTTAATGAATCATTCACCGGTGGTTTAGTTGAAAAATAGTCAAAGGTCCGAATCATACCCAAGGTTAGTTCTTGCCAATTCCTTGTTTCTCTATTCAACTCTACATAAACATATTATTCATTGTTCAAACATGCACCCATTTATAACATCTGAAAAGAGATAAGTCATTGATTCAACAATGGGACTGTCTCTAAGTTGTGGGACCTTGCGTATGCTTGAGATAGACCTCCAGAGAGTGCATGTTCCTCTACTTACTTCTACTGCTATTGCTAATCCTAATGCGAAAGAAAATCCTAAGCTAAACATGCCAAGGGACCAGGGATAGAAGGATATGTAGAAAGGGGAAATCCTAAGCTAAAAGGGGCAGTGATAACACTAGAAGAAGGGTCAATCACTCTCCATGAGTGGCAAGAAAGGGAGAAAGCATGGGAGAGAGGGTGTACAAGTGCATGCCAAAGAAAAGAACCACACCAACAACCTTCTCCACATGGAAACACATGAACATGGGGAATGCAAGTAGAGGAAACACACAACATGCTAGAAAATGTGATAGATAGGAAAGATGCAACATAAATGAGAAAAGGGAAGACATAAGTTCCATAAAACCTGATTTTATTGCTTAAGGGATGCACAATCAGTTACATTCATAGAAGGAGGTGAAAATACATTACAGAGACCAAGTCGAAGGTATGAAACCCATTGGAATTCATCCACCATTTTGGCATGGTGCCATTATAATAAAGATGTAAATTTGGTTAGAGTTTTAATATTAAACTTAGAATAATAATACAAAATTTAAACACACAATATGATTTTATTCTATTGAATTAAATCAGGACATCTTATTCATGATTTATGAGCTACATATATAGATAAGTTAATTCCTACAATGGTGGATTCAAACATGATTTTCAATCCTTACATAATCTCAACCCCATCTTCTAATATCTCTCTAACATCCCTTTATTATCTCACACAAATTTATCTAAGTGAGTTGTTCTCACAACTCACCAATATAATTAAACTATTACAACATTATATGAGTTATTTATATCACAACTCATATATTACAAATACACACAAAATATTAATGTTCACACTAACATATAAGTTTCTATCAAAAGAGGGATCCGTTTTAATGAAAATTTTTCTTACATTTATAGAAGAAGAAGGAAATAAGAGGAGGAGAAAGAGAGGGAAACTCATATTCAAATCTTCACCACCACCAAGCAAAAATAAATACTTGTGAAACTACCTAAAATTTTGTAAGATGTGCCTTCCCATGCCTTTACGGTGTGTAGAAGAAGGAAGAGGGAAGGATATGAAGAAATATGGTGGTTGATATAATTAGATATCTACATTGATGACCAGAAATAAGTTTCCTTATTTTACACTTACCCAATCCCACCAAAATATGATTTTCAAAAGTCCAACAGGTAGCCCAAATCAAAAAATTTCAAATGATCCCAAGCGTGCATGTGTCAGATCCCTGTAGAAAAAGTTATGGCTATCAGAAGATCTACAGTGCAATTGAACATGCAAGACACGTAGCACATGCTAATTAAATGAAGGAATCGACCAACTATTCATCTATTTTGTCATTTCTTCCAGATGTCACTCATTGGTTCGTCCACAAGGATATGGCGTCTGTTGGTGCAATTTGATAGGTTGTGTGTAAAAATTCAAGTCGATAGATTTCCACGTGGCATAGTGGATCAGTGCGAAAGAAGGTAGAAGACATGAAAGTAATATGTGAAAAGGTAGAATAGGGGCATGAAAATGTAATGTGCGTGGGAGAAATGGATGCATACTTTTGGGGAGAAGTATGCAAGTGGGGTGGGATAATTTAATTGAGGACCATGTGGAAAAAGAAAGGAAATGTGCATGCATAAGTCATGCACGGTGAAGGAATGGAAGTGCACAACGATTAATCATTTATAAGGAAATGCATGATAGATTGAAGGGAAGAAGCATAATGTGTGCAAGCGTGAAGGAATGTAAATGAATTAGCCAAATTAGAAGGCAAGTTAAGGGATATGCATGTAAGGAGTGTAAAAATACTGGGAATGAAAGCAAGTTTGTAGAAGGCGTAGAGGGAAATTGGAAGTGGATGTAAAGAGAGAAGTAGGAAGGATGCACACCTCTTGCATGGAAGAACCGAGACCAAGAAAATTGTGCCAAGGAAATCGCTCGAGTGCTCACAACCGAAAATGTGAAAAATCGTAGACAGAATACAAATATTAGTTGTCCAAATAACTTGGGGAGTTAATTAGGGCAACACATACCATACACAGTGCAACCATGGAAGTGAAGTAGAGCTTATGCACCCACAGTGAAGGTGGTAAGGCCTCTTGCCCCTCTATCCAGAGTCTCTCACACTCCTGAACATGATGTGAAGTGTCAGGCCCCATGAAATTCACATGTCTTGGCACATTATTCCTAAGAAATATAGTAGAGAAGACGATTCTCACCTCTTGTCTACTCTAAAATAATATCTGTGTGTAATCCACTAGCGTGCTACTATCGGGCGCAAGGTATATACTAACATATTCCTTTTCTCCACTTGGTCTTTCCACTGGGCTTCTATAGCATGCATAAATATATCAGGATTCCCTTCATCAGTGTACCTTGGTACCTGGTTACTTCCCAAGTGCCTAACACAACATGACCTAACCACGTACGTGACTATACTCTTCATCTCATGCCCAACCATTTCATAAGTCCCATTCACCCAATTATCACAAGAAATGCTGGTTTTATCACTCATATATTGTGCATCATCCTATTGAATAACACCTTCCTTTGATGGCTCAAGCACTTCAAGATCTCTAATGGTGTGCACATAAATTCTATTAAGATCCTCCTCACTTAATGGCTCCACATAAGGTGCAAATTTCCCATATGTCAATGGAATAATCACACAATCTTCCTTGTTCTCAAAACTGATATATCCTTTATTAAAGTGTAGATCAACATTATTCATGTAACACCAAGGGCGCCAAGAAATGCTTTGGAAAACCTGTCACTTTAAATTGACAAGACCTCAAAGTCCCCATTAAACTTATCCCCTTGTATAGTAATAGTAGCATCCTTCAATACTCCAATGGGTGTGGCCTTAGTCCTTTTTCCATATACAACACATTTGAAGATGTATGTAATGGTGGCCTCCCTATTTGATTCCATGCATCCAAGGTGAGTACATTTACTTCTACACTTGTATCAATTAGAATGTTACTCAATAACCATCCATCAACAATTATGTTCAAAGTGATCTATTTATCATATTAAGGACTATGAGGGGGTAATTTTGCATGTAATATTTGTCTCTTGCACTCAACTCCAACGTGTGGTATCTTCTCCCTTAACCATTCCCCTAACAAAGGAATGATGTTTTCTTGGTGCAACATCTTACAAACCTCCTTTAAGTCATCAACGTATTTATGAGGAAGCTCAAATGATTTTTCCTTCTCTAGCTTCCATGACTCGCTTCTTTCAACCATTGTATTTCACACTACAAGTTTATAATAAATTCCATAGTTTCTTGATAAACTTCCTTCTGATGGGTAGGATCTAGATACTTCATATGCAATACCTCATGTTTTGTAATAATAGGTTTCTTCTTTAGAGTCTCATGAGTGTGTGTAGCCTCAACACATGTAGTCACCAACATAGGTATCATCTCGTGATCCAAGCTATCTTTGACATCCACTAATCTTCCACAATGCACTGTACTCTAACCATTCCCACGCCCTTATCCTGCTTGTGTTGTTTTCTCATATGCTCATACAAATTTGGGTATTCCTCAAACTTGTGATTCTTTTCACACCAGGAGTGAATAATGTTTTGAGGTAATTTATGCCTATAATGATAAGGGGATCCACATGTATAATAGGTTCCTCATGGGAATTTTCCTCTTCCACCACAATGACCTCAGCCTCTAAATCCTCCACGGTAATCTCTACCTCTACCACCTCCATCAGACCACCCTTCATTATGATTATGATTATGATGTTCACCTTGTTCCTTATAATTGTTTGTGATAGTGGTCTGAAATACACCAATTTTAATGGCATCATGAATTTGATCAATCAATATGTAATTCTTTGTATCATGTGTGGTAGACTTACAAATCTTACAATAACAAGACACATTCTTCCTTATCATGTGCTGAAAATGGGGGCAACTACTTGAATCATGATCCAAATGACAGATCTCACAATACAACAACATGGCACACATCGATTTACCAGGGAAAATATCCTTAGCATTTCCTTCCACCTCGCAATCCATACACACAATACCACTTCATGTCTCATGGGATGAATTAGCTGACAATTTTCCAACTGTTTTCCATAGATGCAATCTGAGCTTCCAAAAATGGGCTAACTCTAGTGTCTATGCTTCCAACTACCTCAACGCATAGAGTTACCTCCAAATCCTCATGTGGATATGTAAATGTCTTATGAGAAAGCACCCTTCTGAAAGGTGTGATCAAACCGCCAACAAACCACTACACATGCTAGCTAGGGTGAATATCATAAGACAACTTTGATAAAAAAGTTTTAAAGCATGCATCATACTCCCTTACACTCTCACCATGCCTTGCTTGATGTCCTTTAGCGTGCTAATGATTTTATGTTCAAACTCAGGTATATGAAACTCAACCAAGAAAGCATCATGCAACACGTTGTAATCTACACCAGTCTAGTTTAGATCATACTTCTTGTACCAACTATGTGCATGCCCTTACAAAGTAGTAGCAAACTGACTTGCCTTATGCTCAGGAGTTGTAATTCCCTTAGCATGCCATAGTATTTTACACATGTGTACATGCTTAGCTATATATTTAATACTTCTATACTCTGGTAGGTGAAGAGACATCTCCTAATAGAATTAATGGGGTTGGTGCGGGCCATGCACACCAGATCCAAAAATTGTATTACTTCCAGTATTCACTCCACCTCTAGAACCACTAGATCCACCAGATCCTGAACCACCTAATCCACCTAATCCTCCTCCTGTAGAGGGCATCAGACCAGAGGATGTGCTACCTTTTTTTTCTAAAAGTTGTACTAAATTAAACTCCCAATGGTCTACAAAGTGGTAGTGCTTCCAGACGTGGCGTAAAGGTTTTGGACACCAAAATTCTCAGATAGATGATGTGCCAGAAAATATACCTCTAAGCGGACCCCCAAATAATAAAGACAATGTTTGTGCCACCATAGATGAATGTTCTATCTAATTAACTCCTAAATTTAAAGGAAATGAAATCTACATGTTGCTACTAAAGCACCTACACTATCCTGATTCTCAATAACTATCTCAGGAACTAGAACACCAAGTGCAAGGGCTAGGTTATCAGGTGGGATCAGATGCACACCCGCGGCTCTTAGTCATTCTTCCTTAGATGTGCTCTCATCTAAATTCAAAGAGGGTTCTCTACCATGCTTACCCAAATGGGGAGAACCAGATGCTCTAGCTCCACATCTTCCACGTGAGCTCCAAATCCTTCATGAGCCATCTCTCTCCACAACACCATTCATTCCTCAACATCACACTGCTTCGCTAATTCCCTCTCGTGTGCTTCATTAAACTTAATCTACCTTTCTTCTCTCTCGCCATTGTGTTTGTTAGGTCCACCATATTTCACCATGCTTACTCCTGCCCCTACGTATAGTGGGATTTAGCTAGCCATAGGTCACTCTTCTAAATCTAGAGTCACAATCAAGATCTTAATCATTAAAGGGATAACACACAAATATGATCCTCTGGGTTTGCGCAAGAACTGAACTCAACAACCTCTAGATAGGAGTAAGTAGAAACAATAAATTCTAATGTATAACTATTCAAGACACCACCCCACCAATGATCTACAAGTGTGTGTCCAAGCCAAATCAACATCATGCAAAGTCTAGTAATCTTCCTGAGTCCATATAATTGTTCTATACCTCCAATTTCTCTTCAATGCATATGCTACTAGCCACTCATACAACTCTATAGGAAACAAAAAAGAACATCTCATAGAGTTCATGATATAGATGTTCTTCAACCCATGTTCACACATCAAAATCAAGTCCAATGTTAAATTTGTGAGCAAACTCTTCCTCTAAATTTTCTACCCAACTCTCAATACTGGCCAAAGTCAACCGATACGTCTTCATCATGCAACATCCTTGTAATAAATTGAAAAGAGGTCTCAGAAACAAAACCAAAATGTAGTCTTTTATTTTACCAAGAACAACCCAAGGCACACTAGCACATCACTCAGACAGATTTGAGCGCTCACCTAAATCACACAAGGGTACCAAGTCCCTCTTTTATGACAACTTTGTCAAGGAGTTAGCATGAAAAGACATATAATCCAGATCCATAATAATCATGCAAAGATAAACCACAACTAGATCTAGATCACAACCATATGAAAGAATAAGCTAAACAAGAATCAAGATCAAGTTTACTATGCAAGATCTAGTTATAGATAAGTCAACAACCAATATCCATCCACAAAGATCCATTGTATTAATCACTGTAAAACACAAAAGCTAAATACATACATAAGAGTATCACCATAAGTCATGCACGCTCATAAACCAACAACATAACTCTACTACAAAGTGGAACTACTAAAACCATGTAAATCAATACATATATATAGGGGTGGGAATTTCCCTTCACCGCCTAAGCATCCTCAAAATAGGCTGCATGCTAAGAATAGCCATGTGCCACTTACAAAGATAACAAGGAGCATGCTTTGGTGTTCCATCATGGAGGTAATTACAGATTTCAATGTACCACAGGAAAAAGGGACTAACAACATCACACACCAAACAAGACTATGGTATGTCATATGCTGGCATTCGTATATTTTCAACAAAAAATGGCATATCACTCTTCCCTGGAGGAATATTACACTTGGACCCCACCGTATCCATAACATCGCTGCTTTGTTCTATACTCTTGGTATTTGTTGAAATGTGATCTGCTTAAATAACTCCTTCAAAGAATCAACCATTCTTTTGTATGGAAGAAGTTTCTCATCTTTTACCTTATATTCATCGATAACCTATTTGATAATGAACATTGAATCACCAATGCAATTGAATTGTCTAATATCCCATTTAATCCATAGCTTCATCCGTGCGATGAGAGCATCATACTCCGCTATATTATTTATGCATAGGAACACAAACCAGAATGCCCGGAGAATCAAGTCTCTGTAAGAGTAATCAACACAACTCTGAAACCTAAACCATGAAATGTAAAGGAGCCATCAAAGTATAGTTTTCATGCGATAGATTCCTCCAAGTACATTATGGATACATCTGGTAATTCTAGACTCAAAGGCTCGGTACCTAGTAGTGAAGCTTCACAGCTAATGATCCGTTAACACCGTAATTTTATTAACTTTTGATGTACATACTCAATGTCAAACTCACTTAACAAGATGATCCAATTAGCCATATTTCCTGTGAGTGTGGGCTTTGACAATAAGTATTTTAGTGGATCCACCTTTGAAATAAGCTTGACTTTATTGTTGAGTAAATAGTGGCGTAGTTTTTGGAAGGAAAAAACTACAACGAAATAAGCCTTTTCGCTCTGCAGATAGTTGAGCTCATAAGCTATCATTTTTCTTATCAAGTAGTACACAACATTTTCCCTCTGCTCTTTATCATACTAGGCCAACAATGCACCAATTGCAAAGTGTGCATTAGAAATATAGAGTAGCAAGGGTTCTCCTACCAGGTGCAGAATGGGAAAAGGGGTTTAGCCAAGTATTATTTTAACAAAGAAAATACTTTTTTGGCCTCTAGTTGAAATTGACATCTTTTTTATGAAGATGCGTGCATGTATGACATTTGTTTTCTAGTTGCCAAATGATAACACCCTAAAATTTACAAAGAAAATAGTATGACTAACTAGGAAGGCTAACACCATTGCCACCTATATTCAAGATCTAAGTCTAGGAATGTAACACTAATGATCAAAGCTTAAAAGCATGCTAAGAATGTAAACTAAATGGAATTAAACACTAATCTACAAAGCATCCTTACTATGTATTGAATTGTTAAACTAACAAAGACCTAAATAGATCTAAGAGGGCAATCAAATTGGGATTTTTGCTACTCCAAAATAACATGAAATGATCTCTCCAAATGACTAAAAGATCATATTGGATACCCATCTACTAACCCCATTGAAGACTTTAGGAAAGGATTGAGCTTGGCTATAAATCATATTTCTTATATGAGATGCAAATCAAAGCATGGTGTAAAGTTGGAAGGTAGTACTTAGTTTTATTTATAGTTTTTCATTTGAGGAAAAATTGCATCTTGGTGCATGTGGGACTAAAATTACAAAGAAGATTAATATTTTCTAATCATGATTAAGCTTTGCTAATCACAATTAGTGAATTAACAAGTGATTATGATGTGAAGAGCCTTAATCAACCATGTAGGATCAATTAGGAGGCTAAGATAAGATTTTGAAGCTTGTTGAGATGTTGTGGATGAAAGTGGGGTGATTTTGAGTGGTTGGAAGAGGGGTTTGAGCCAATAGTAAGGTATATTGACCAAAACAAGGGTAAAATAGGCTTAATTAGCTAATAATTGCTAATTGTTTGTTTTGAAGAGGATTTTGACTTACGATTCGTTGTAAAGTGGCATCCTAAATGTGAAAGAGGTTAGGAAATCAACAATGTGCTGTTAATTGGCTAAAATGGTAAGAAACGTTAGTTAGCGGAATCACTATTTATAACGGAATTGGTAAGAATGATGGTTGATTTTTGTACGCTTTGGCAATAAGATTGCAAAGCATAATTTAGGCTTCTACATTTTCCCGTGTTTGAGGTGAAGTAAGTAACTTCTCTTCAAATATAGTAGACAAGCATAAATAGGTGAATTTTTGAAGAAAAATTAGTAGAATGAAGGATGCCCCTCGAGTGTTGATGGGTGATAGAAGAAGTCAATCAATGATCAAAAATATGATTATAATAGATATAAGAGCTAAGGATAGGGATAAACATGGTCATTTATTGCCCTGGTGATTTAGAAGAAAAATTAGTAGTGATTATAAATGATAATGGAGGATATAGAAATGATAATAGAGAATATAGGAATAGCCTAATATTTGTATCTAATATTTCAATAAACAACTTTGTTGTATCATTTTCCCCTAGATCTACATCATCATCATTTATTGAAACAAACAAAAGTGTAAGATAACATGAGAAGCTAAATTAATAACATTTTTCATTATTAAAAATGTGCAACTCCATGCAACATACATAATGCAATGCAATACAAGAAAGTAAATTAACTAACCTAACATAGAAACCAAGATAATCACACACATACTCAAACAAACAACGTTCAAGATAGTTACACCAATGTTTTTTTTATCAAGCATTAGTTCCCGAATGCTCGTGTTGTAATGAAAAAGGTTAAAAATGGTGCCCTAGAAAGGATACATGCAAGGGAATACTAGAGGATACAAGTAGTCCCATGGAAAGCATTCATGCGATATGACATAGTCTCTAGCAACTCATTGTTGCACGGGAGTACCGACATATTAAGCAAGCCAACTTTGTTAATGGAGGTAGATCACGATGATCCGTAAGTTATTTGAGACAAGAACATGAAAAAACCTAAGAAATATGTTTTTTTAGGACAAATTTTGATGTTTGAGGACAATGCATTTGATACAGGCTTCAGCTGCATGCATGCCGTTTACCAATTTTTGAATTTTTTTGAATTTTTGCAATTTTTTGGATTTTTAATGATTTTACCATTTTTTTGAAATTTTTTGGGTTTGTTTGATTTTTTTTATTTTTATAGAAGAAATAAAAATCCTTGAGACCTTAATAAAAGTCACCGTAAGGAAAAAATATGCCCTAGGTAGTAGAAAAGGCCACCGGGAGGTAAAACATGCCCCAATGTAGTAAAAACGAGTGTGAAAATAATTATTTATTTAAAATAATCATCATGACAAGTCGTAGAAGAACCAAGATGACTCCAGGGTACCTTGGGGGTGAGAAAAATGTCGTGGAGGGTTTAGAAATAGGTACATAAGCCATCAAAGACAATTCATTTACCACATTCACTTACCATTTTAATGTTGATTTGAGATCTCACTTATAGAAGGAAATGACGAGGGTGCAGAACTAGAGACACCGTGTGGATTGCATGAGAGACTACATGAGGCTCCTAGAAGATGGACCAAAGGTACACAAATGCTCCCCTTTTTACCCTCATTTTTAAAAGCATTTAATTTTTGGTTAAAATATTTTTTAGGGTTAAAATAGGTAAAAATTAGGGGGTGGGTGCGCTATGATGGTGCATGCATGGGTGCATATGCACTAGTGCAAAAATGGGTGTGCCTATGCATTGGATTTGCTTCTTTATTATTATTTTTTTGAGTTTTACAGGGGTACACATGTGTTGGAACAAAATTGGTGTGCCTATGCACTATTTTCTAGGGTATGCATGGGCACGTGTGTGTTGGTGTACAAAGGCATGTACATATGCACACTCTTCTCTTTTTTTATTTTTATTTTTCCAGTGGAGTGTGGGCATGCATGTGCTAGTGCAAAAAGGCATACACCTATATATTTTTTCTTAGTGCGTGTGGGCATGTGTTTTGGTACACAAAGGCATGCGCTAATGAAAATTTTCTCAGTGTAGTGCCGGTGCACAAAGGCATGCACCTATGCACAAAAGGCACTTTGAAATATTTTTAGTAGAAAATGAAGGTTGCTAGGAAAACCTAGATGGTAAAAATAGATGGATTGGATAATAAAATAGAAGAATTTAATGATAGAATAGAAAATTAGATGATAAAATAGAAGAATAAGATCATAATAAATGACCTAATTAGTTCCGTAGGAGGACTTGGATGTGCTAAAGTCATGGGAGTGACATGGGTGACTCCAGGCCTATGAGGCGACATTTAGCTGATGTGACCATATTTTCTTGGAGATCACCCTGGAGGTGACCAATTTATCTTACGTGGCTCACATGCCATGGATTACCTTAGATCAAAGCCTAGCTCACAACCTTAGCTAAGAGATGGCAGAGTAAGAGTCAAACCTTTCATCTTCCTACTAGTGAGATGAGCATTACATTAGAGGATGTATGGCGGATCTTACAAGTTCCTATCTAGGGTCACTTGATCACATATGATGGTCTCCAGACCATATTCAACGATGGATAACCGAGCTATTTGGAGTGGTAGACATACCTCTAGGGTATGACATTCTTCGTTAGGAGGTGTATGGCCGATCAACGGCTGGGATGGATACCTGTATTTCTATTTGTTCTTGTCAATGGAATATTGTTACTTGAAAAGACTGGTGCTCGATTTCCTCTAGGACTTATTGGAGTGATTCACAAACTTTTGTAGGGAGAGGTTTATTGTTGGGGTCAGTGTATATTGGCTCATTTATACGTAGATTTATACACGATAGCTTATCATAGATAGAGGTCCATGGGTCCTTGCACACCTATTACAGATATGGTCCTGGGACCCTATTGTGATAGGATGCCCAATAAGAGCATTAAGAGCTCGAGCTATTGGAGAACCTTCTATCCCGGGATGGATTTAAGATGGAGATGACACCCATCGTCATAGGGGAGACACTTATTATTATAGGAAAGAGTTTGATTAGGTACAACCCCATATGATCACATGGTGCCCCTATAAGTTGTACCAAAAGGGCCTCGGGATGTAGTTGAGTTGAGTACCACAGAGTAGATCATTTCATCCTTGGGAGCAGGAGTCATATCCTAGAGTGGTACAAAGTGGACAGGGTCCAACATCAGTTTGGTCTCATCTAAGGGATTCTTGGTGATGAGATGTGGTATGCACATAGATTTAGAGATGTCTTCCATATGGGGCCTCAGCTTAGGTTGGGCCGAGTGCGCACTAGATTTTTATAGGTAGTTCTATAGCCTTGGATATGATGGGCACATATAGTGGATCTAGGGATGACCCTAGATTATGTAGTGTGGCATACGATAGTGCTACCATGAAGATTGACCATACCATAAGAGGTATTGAATGCAAAGATCATAGGGGACATGGCCCAAATATTAGACCACATGCACATGAACAAGCAAATCAACAAAAAGGACCACATATAGGGGTACCACTATAGAAGGTGATAGTTTAATAGTGAGTCTTAGTGTAGTAGTAGGTAGTCATGTGACCACATGTATTAGAACCATAGATGCCCCTTTAGATTCGGTTATGAGCACCATTATAGGGACATACATTACCCCCTCATGTGATTCCATGACAAAGTCTACTAGGAGGTGGGGGATATGGCGAGGGTGGTGAGGAGATGGAAGAGGATGTACAAGTTGGTGGGAAAGTGGTTTCCTTGCAATAAAAACTATAGTAGTGATAACTCTACAACTTTAGGTTGCATAAATTGAGAGGGACCAAACCATTTCTCGTAGAGAGATTAGAACAATATACAGAGAGACCAAGCTATCGCAGAGGGGGATCAACTTGTGATAGAGTGGGATCAGGATATGATGGAGAGATTATATTCCATGATTGAGTGAGATCAAGTGACCAAAGATAGTTTATAGTTACATGCAGAGAGGGATCAAAGTTGTAGTAGATAGATCCCAAATTGCGGATATAGTTAGCCAATGTGAGAGTGGAGCGTGATACACTTTAGTAGGTAGGCATTGTTTTAACGATACAATTATTGATTAGTTAGAGTGCCTCCATAGAATCCAAGGCTACCTATTATAGGATGCCATATTATGTGGTTGTCCTTGCTAAGCAGAGAGATTTTGAGTATAGTCGATAGCTTGCGGATGTCTCGATCTAGATCTCATAGGTCATCATGATCAATGCAATATGCATATATTCCTTTAGGACGAAAAGCTTCAGAGTAGTATAGGTCAGCTCAACATGGCAAAATACCTTCCATACATCCACCACCTCGATGCCCCCGCATAGCAAGTGGACCTAGACCAAGTAGTCCCGATGAGGGTGAGATTCATGGTTAACTCTCTTATTGATTTACTAGATGTATATTTTTTTGGGTGTATTGCCTCGATATGAAGGCATGATTTTGTCCGATGTATATGTACTATTTTTTTTTTTATCATGCCTCATGATGAAGGCACAATTTTGTACCGATGTACGTTAGATATTGTTTTTATTATGCCACATGAGGAAGGTACAATTTTTCGTATGGATGCCCATGATGGCTCATTGTATCGGATGTACTTTTGAGACATACTATTTTTTACATGACATTAACATTTATGATGATCGGATGGATTACGATGTATCACATTTTTCTTATGATATATTATGTTTGTATCACATGTTTTTAGATTATGAGATAACCTTAGTTGATGGCATATTGCATGTTGATGAGATACTCGTGAGTAAAACATGTTTATATTTTTGATATTGGTGTGGGAGAATATATTTATGATCATTCACAACTCCTCTTTCCTCATTGATGATACAATATTTGATGATTAGTTGTAGCATACATGTGTGATGTAGACTACGCATTTATTGATATATGATGTATAGATGTGATGGTTTATGTGATATGATGATGAAATGGTAACAAAATGTACATGTAAGCACAATTTAAACAATTCTAATCAAAGCAACACAATTATCTACAAGTATGCAAGATAAAATGAACTAAATGTAATGCACTAAAACCTAAAGTAAAATTCAATCTAAGTAATCAAGTGAATCAAATTTAAAGCACACAATATGAAAAATAAATGAAACTAAAACCATACTAACAAATAACTTAAAGTAGACAAACTACTTGCCTTATTTTTTTGGGGACAATTTTGGGATGTTTTTCACTGTTTTGGTTTTATCTCTAAGAAAATTTTCTATTAGTTTTAGAGTTTTCTATGAAATGTATCTAAATGTTTTGAGTTTTATAAGGAATATATCTGTATGTTTTTAGATTTTTAGAAAGTTAAATGAATGTTTTTGAGGTTTTTGAAAATTTTTCTAAAGAAAATGTGTAAGGAAATGAAGAAACATGGATGCCCCCAACATTACATGGGATATACAAGGGAAAAATTCAACATGTTATGTGCTAGAAGGGACACTCGAATTTTTCCCCAACATGAGATGGGTACATTCAAAGTTAAATTTTTTGCATTCAAAAGGAAAACTGAGCTAGATCAAGGCAAAGAGGGATAAAATCACAAGGGATTCAGATGAAAGAAAAGAACAGCTCCAAACAAAGCTATCATACTCCTAAACCTGAAATGTGTATGAACAACGAACCATCTAATGGCGTTAGAAACTAGTTTTCACCAAAGGAATTGTCCAAAGTGGCACCATTACATGGTTTTTATTATTGGAGGCACCTATTTATTTCTTTTTTTACTTTTTTAATTTTTTAAATTTTTTACTTTTTTGATATTTTAGAGACCCCATACTTAAGCATAGAAGAACTTAAGATGCATTGTGTTCATGGGATCTCAAAGCTCTTGGCCATTTGAATAGGCAATCTTATAGGCTTGAAAACTACAACATATGGTCCTAGACAATTGGGCTCAAATTTCCCTTTCTTTTCTCGATCCTTATTGGTGTTCTTTTGATTCTCTTTTAACACCAAGTCTCCTACCTCAAATTGATGAGGTATGACTCTTTTATTGTAGCTTTACCACACTCAATCCTGATAAAATTTAAGGTGATTGAGGGCATAGAGATGTTTCTTGTCTAATATCTTTAACTCTACCAATCAAGCTACTATGTAGTCTTCCTCTTCATTCAGGTAATCCCTTATATCAATAACAAAAAGGGGATCTCAATATCTAGAGGTAGGATGACTTCCATGCTGAATACTACGGAGTATGGAGTGAAAACTGTAGGGGTGCGGAGATAGATGTTCTAAATTCCTAGAGGACAAGGTGAATATGTAAATTCTAGTTATGAATTGTGGTGTTCACCATCTTCTCTATAATGTGAATGGGGTTTTATTGGAAGCTTCGAATTTCCCATTACCTTGAGGGTAATAGGGGGTCAAAACTTGAGGGATATTTGAAAGAATTTATAGATTTCTTTCACCATTTTATTTTTTTGAATGACTTACCATTATCAGTGATAATAATAGAGGGGATACCATATCAAAAATGATATGGTTCATTATAAATTTAGAGATTTGGGGACCTTCTGTGAAGTAAGAGGAACAACCTCTACCCATTTTATAAAGTATTCATGGGTGTGATGATGAACTTATGACCATCTCGAGGATATGGGGTTAAGTTTTTCTATCGATCGAGACCCCATTTTGAGAACAATCGGGGTGTAGTGATAGGGTATAAGGATTACGCCAAGTGCATGTATCAAGTTTCCATACTTCTGAAAATCCACACATTTCTTCACATGTTGAAAAAAATCATGCTCCATGGTAGGCCAATAGTAGCCTAATCTGAGAATTTTCTTTGCAAGGAAGATCCCATTAGTATGAGCCCCTGCAAATTCCTTCATGTACCTCCTTGATTTCTTGGATAGACTCATCCGAATTTAGATAACACAACAAATTCCCGTCATAGCCTCGATGGAAGAGGGTGCCCCCAAGTAGGGTATAACAGGATATATGCTAGATGAGGTTGCACTTTTCAACATGGGAAATCATTCTAGGGAAGGTTCCATCATGGAGGTAATTAAATATTTCAACGTACCATGGGGAAAAGGGACCAAGAAAATTACACACCAAAGAAGACTCGTATGTCAATTTTAAAACAAAAATGGCATATCACTATTCCTTGGTGGAATATTCAACATGGACCCCCCACCGTAGCCATAACATCAACTTCTCTCGTTATGTGCTCTTCGTATTTTTTTGAAACATGATCTGCTCAAAGAACTCCTTCAAATAATTAACACTTATTTTTATGGAATAATTTTATAATCTTTTACCTTGTATTCATCTCGTGACTTGTTTGATAATGACTATTGAATCACCAATGCAATTGACTTGTCTAATATATGATTTTATGGACAACTTCATCCCTACAATGTGAGACTCATACTTGACTATATTATTCATGTATGGGAACACAAGACAACAACACAGGGAATGGAGTCTCCCATATGACTAATCAACACAACTTGAACACCTAAACCATGAAAGGTAAAGGAGCCATCAAAGTATAGTTATCATATGATATATCCCTCCACGTATTTTATGGATGCATATGGTGATTCCAGACTCAAAGGATTGGTACTGTAGTGGAGCTTCGCTAGCCGATCTACTAACAATTATATTTTTACTAACTTTTGATGTATATACTCAATGTCGAACTCGCTTAGCAAGATGATCCAATTAGCCATCTTGCATGTGAGTGTAGGATTTGACAATAAGTATTTTAGTAGATCCACCTTTGAAATAATCTTGAATTTATTGTTGAGAAAATAATGGCGCAGTTTCTAGAAGATAAAAATTACAGTGAGACAATCCTTTTCGATCTGCGGATAGTTGAACTCATAATCTATAAATGTTCTCGCTCAAGTAGTACACAAATTTTACCCTTTAATCTTTATCATACTGGGCTATACAGGTTCCCCAATTGTAAAGTGTGTAGTAGAAATGTCGAGTAACAAGGGTTATCCTGCTATGGGCAACACAAGAACATGGGTTTTAGCTAAGTATTATTTTAGCAAAGAAAATGCTTGCTGCTATTATGGACCCCAGATTGAAATTGACATCTTTTTAAAGAAGATACATGAATGTATGACATTTTTCTACTTGCTGCCAAATGATAACACCCTAAACTTTACAAAGCAAAATAGTATGACTAACTAGGAAGGCTAACACCATTGCCACCTATAGTCAAGCTCTAAGTCTAGGAATGTAACACTAATGATCAAAGCTTAAAATCATGCTAAGAATGTAAACTAAATGGAATTAAACACTAATCTACAAAACATCCTTACTATGTATTGAATTGCTAAACTAACAAAGACCTAAATAGATCTAAGAGGGAAATCAAATTGGGATTGTTGCTACTCCAAACAAGGTGAAATGGTCTCTCCAAATGACTACAAGATCATATTGGATACCCATCTACTAACCCCATTGAAGACTTTAGGAAAGGATTGAGCTTGGCTATAAATCATATTTCTTATATGAGATGCAAATCAAAACATGGTGTAAAGTTGGAAGGTAGTACTTAGTCTTATTTATAGTTTTCCATTTGGGGAAAAATTGCATCTTGGTGCATGTGGGACTAAAATTACAAAGAAGATTAAGATTTGATAATCATGATTAAGCCTTGCTAATCACAATTAGTGAATTAAAAGGTGATTATGATGTGAGGATCCTTAATCAACCATGTAGGGTAAACTAGGAGGCTAGGATAAGATTTTGAAGCTTGCTTTGAGATGTTATGGAGGAAAGTGGGGTAATTTTGAGTGGTTGAAAGAGGTGTTTGAGCCAATAGTAGGGTATATTGACCAAAACAAGGGTAATTAATTAGATGATAATAGCTAATTACCTATTTGGAAGAGGATTTTGACTTACGATACATCATAAAGTGGCATCCTGAATGTAGAAGAGGTTAGGCAATCGACAATGTGCTCTTAATTGTCTAAAATGGCAAGAAACATTAGTTAATTAGCGGAAATCACTAATTCTAATGGAATTGGTAAGAATGATGGTTGATTTGTGTATGTTTGGAAATAATATTGTGAAAGCTAAATTTAGGTGTCTACATCTTCTAACAATAGATCATCTATAGTTATCTTCAGTTCCAATCCTATTTTTAGCCCAAAACTCTGCATATCATTTGACCTTCCACTTGTCCCAAAATAGCCTTGCATAGCCTACAAGTCTTCATGCTCTAGTTTAAACTACTAGTTCCTTTCTCCAAAACTAGAATCTTCCCGCATAGATTCTTCCCTTTTGTGTCACTCACTCCATGTCTATATTTATCATCTTTTCTAAAATTGACTAAGTTCTCAACTCTCCTAAATTAATCCTTGAGTGCTCTTTTTGTCTTCGATCGTGAAACACTAAAATTCATACACACACTCACCATATTCTCCCTTACGTGCATTTCATATGTAGTTATTGGATGGGTAAACTCCAATACCTAGCTTGTTTTCAAGGCCCAACACCTATAATTTATCCCAAATCAGAAAATTTCCAACAAGATCAACCGCACATGATATTAAGCTCCATGGAAAATTTATTGTGATTAGAAGTTTTGTAGTGTAAAGGAACACACCAAAACCATGACATGATCTGATTGGTTATGGGATTTTACTGAGGTTGATTGCAGTTATTTGTGCCACATGTCATGCCTCCATTCACTAAAAGGATTTGACTATAACTAAAAAATTTCTATTTGTTTTTATGAGGTGAAATTTATCCGCCTGAGTCCCAAGATTGACACATGGCACATAGGGATTGACACATAAAAGTTACAACATTAGGGTGCATGTGCGAGAGCAGGAGGAAGAAGAAAAAGTTTTCAATATATGTAAGGATGAAAAATAATACTGACATGTGTAAGATGGCATGTGGAGGTTGAGAAGAAGGATGCATATTCACATAGATATGAAAATGTGCAAGAGTATTCCAAAGGCCCAAAAAATTAAGGCATAAAATTTTGGGAGAATGTGGCATGCAAGAAATCATGCCGAGAGGAAGATATGGGAAGAACACAAAGTAAGGGAATGTGAAAGTCAAAGTGTGAAATAAAATGCACAAGGGAAAATGTGTGAGAGGAAAAAAAAGCATGTTAGGGAATGCATGAGACTCAAAAAGGAGAAAGGCATGTGTGTGAGAGGCATGCCAAGGACTTACACTTTTGTAGAGGAAGCCTGCAAGTGTGCGCAACATCCAGGAAAGAGGATACAAATGCAAAAAGGAGTGTAAATTAAATGGAAAGGGAAGGGAATTATATTTTATGTAATGGAGAAATGTGAGAATGTAGAGAGTGTATAAAAGAAAGTGAACATAAGGAAGGAAGCAAGTGAACATGTGGGAGCATGAAGATAACTACAACCAAGGAAGAAAAAATGATGTGCACGTAAGTTGAAACCATTATGCCAAGAATATGAAGGAACTACAAGTTACCAAAATAACCAAGGGGGTTATTCCGGAAACAAGAAACAAATAATTGAAAAAATCATAATAGCCCAAGAGATTTTTCATTCAGGTCTAAAATCAACACAATCAACATAGATTGTGCATGGATTTCAGGGATCTCAATAGATCATCTCTTAAGGATCACTATCCTATCCCACCCATGGAACAAATTATCTAATCGGTGGTAGGAGTAGAAATAGTTTCATTTCTTGATGGATAATTTGGTTACAACTAGATCTTGGTCAAAGAATCAAATCGGTTCAAATGGATTTCACCACCAAGTGGGGAACATTTGTATATAATAAGATGCCATTCAAATTGTCCAATGTCGGTGTCACCTTCCGGTGAGCCATAGACATGGCCTTCAAGGGATTAAAATGATATGATTTTCTATTTGGATGATATAAATGTGTATTCCAAGCATGTAAAATACCATATGGATCATTTGAAGAAAGGTTTTGATAGATGTAAGGAATTTGGGGTTTCCTTGAACTCAAAAATGTATATTTTCTTTCCATAAAGGAATTTTTTTGGCCATATCATTTCGGTAGAAGGACTTTCGATTAATCCTAAGAGGATACATACTATCTTGGAAATTTGTCTTGCAATCAATAAAAAGGATTCTAAAGTTTCTTAGGGACCATCAAATTTGTACGGAGGTTTATACCTCAGTTTTCCACTTTGTTAAGCCACTCACAACCATGTTAAAAATAACATACCATTTAGTTGGACCAAAGAAGGTAAGAGAAAATTTTTAGCTATCAAGAAGGCCATTTCCCAGGACCCCGCATTGATGAATCCTAATTATGAAAAAGACTTCATCCTCTATGAATTTTAGAAAGCATCTCTAGGATTCTAACTCAACAGAATAATGATAAGATGGAACAACCGATTGCTTTCTTCAGTTAATCACTCAAGGATTACGAACTCAAGTATTCCTTTTTATAGAAGCAGGTTTTTTATGTTGTAAGAGCATTACAAAAATCCATGCATATATTGTCTAACAACATGATTCAACTTATGGTATCACATCCAGGGGTGAAATATTTTTTGTTAAACAAAGACATAAGTGAAAAGAGAGCTGGATGGATTATAAGGGTCATTGAGTATGACGTTCACATTAAGGTCAAAAAGTTGGTTAGAGGGAATGGTTTGTGTCAACATATTGATTATTATTTAGAAGAAAAATAATAATGTGATCATGTGCTACACAACCATCATACAAGTGAGGCTCATGCTCCTATCAACTAGATGTGCCATATGAGGACCTTTTTGAAAATAGGTGAATATCCATCACATCTAGACATAACTCAAAGAAGGGTTTTTAGGCTTCATGAAATTCCTTATGTCCTTGTTGATAATGTGATTTTCTAAAAGGACCTAAATAAGGTTCTTCTAAATTTATTTACCCATGCCAAGTTGAAAAGCTACTAGAGGAATTCCATGACAGTTATCGGGAGGCCATTACTTGATGAGGAAAACTACCACAAAGATCATGAGGGAAAGTTATTACTAGCCTAAATTTTTTAGGATGCCCATAAGTGGGTAAGGAAATGTAAATAATATGCATTTTTACGAGAAAGAAGAGATTAGATTCTCTCCCCTGTTCGTCTAATCTAGATAGACCAACCTTTTGTGCAATGGGGATTGGATTTCATTTGCATGATAAATCCACCATCCAGTGATGGTCATATATGGGGGGTAACTACAACTGACTATTTCACTTGATGGATGGAAGAGTTAGCATTGAAAAAACTAACGATAATTATATTTTGGAATTTCTTGAAGGAATAATGACACGGTTTGGTGTGACCTTCACCATCATTTTAGATAATGCTAAGGCATTCATGGGATTCAATGAATTAGTGAATGGGATGTGAAGCATGGTGTTTATATAAATACCTCATCAAATTACTACCTTCAAGGTAATGGATTGGCTAAGTCAAGTAATAAAAATGACACAAATGATCAAAAGGACCATAATAAGTAATCAAGAAACTTGGCACACTCAACTCAAGACTACTCTTTGGATAGATAGAATTACTCCAAAAAGAGAAATTGGAAATTCTCCATTCATGCTAGTATATGGGAGGGAAGCATAGCTCCATTTGTATTTCGAGTTAACAACTCTAGAATTAGCACATCGCTTAGAAGTTATGGAAAATGATCCTATGGCGTAAGGTTTGTTGAACTAATAGAGTTGGAGGAAACAAAAAAAGAAAATGAAGACCCTTGAGCTGCATCAAGCTCAAAAAAGTTTTTTTGACAAGAGATTAGCTGATAGGTATTTCCAAGAAGGATACTTAGTGATTAAATGGGATGAAAAGAGGTCCAAGCTAGGAATGCATTAAAATTTTGATGCCCTTTGGAGTGGGCCATACTTAATCACTAGTTACAAAGATGCAAATTCATTTTATCTATCTAGACTCGATGGAGAAGCACCTCTTATCCTAGTTAATGTGATCCACCTCAAAAATTGCTATTGAGGTATTTTAACTTTTTACGATAGTAGCTGGTTTCCTTCCTCTAAGTGCTTTGCACATTGATATTTTCTTGTTTTGTTCCTTGTCTTGCTTTGTTTTTTTCTTTCCGGAGGTTATTATCTCTACTTAAATATTGAGGTTTAGATGACTCCTATGATCAATGGATTGATTAAGGCTATTAGACTAATGCTAAAAAAGCAAGCATTCCTCAAAGTTCGCCAAATTTTGACTTTCCAAGTCACCTTGCCGATCTTCCTTCTTTTTAATTGCATTTTTTCCTTTTTAGCAAAGTGTTATTTTTCGTGAAATTGAGAAAATAGCCTCGAGTGCCTAAATATTCTTTATATTTCGGGTTCAAGTTTTAGAAATCAATTTTTAATTTACATGACAATTGATTCTAAAAACCCAAAACCAAAAATACAAAGGAAGTTAGTGTATTTTAGGAATTAGGGATCAAATTGCAATTTACATGCAAATTTTGAGTTAAGTTCCAAAACACAAACCCAAACCCCATATGTATTTCAGGTTTCAGAACCCGATTATAACTTTACATGTAAATTTTCAACCGACTTCCGAAACTTGATTCCCGACTCAAAAATTGTATTTTGGGTTTCAAGTTCTGATTTACATTTTGCATGCAAATTGCAAGTCAACTTTTGAAACCTCAAATACAAAGGAAAAAGACCATTTTGGGTTTTGAGGTTGTAATACCAAATTACATGTAATTTATAAGTCGACATCCAAAATCTAAATCTTGAAGGAATTAAAAATGAGAGTAGAGTTCCAAAGATCGAGTCAATGCATTAATTACCAATAACCTGCATACATGTCACTACGTGGTAATTAATTCACTCTTTTCTATTTAAGTTCAAATTGTACACATCATTTTCATTTGAAATTTTTGTTCATCGAATTTCGACACACCCTCAACTTTTGATCATACCCTTATGAATTTTTTTGAATGATTTTCATGTTTTTTTCTTCAACCCACTTAATCTTTTGGTAAGATCTAATGTTTTAATTATTTTTGCAAGGATTTGTGTTTTCATTAGAGGCATTTTTCTTCATTTTATTTTAACATGATGGGGTTTCTATGTAAGTTTATTTATGGGTTTTTATTGGTTTCTTCCTTTTATTTTTGGTTTAATGTCCCTCTTTTTAATTTTCCATCACTTGTGAATTTGGTGAAGTTTAGGCTTTATATATTGGCTTGCTTGACAAACGGAAGAATTTCTTGTCACCAACCATCACTTTGGAAGTTCAGAGTTGAAAATCATAGAGTAACTTTAAATGGATATCACTTTAAGTGTTGGGGATTGAACCAAGTTTTCACTTCCATTGCAGTTTAGATTGAAGTCGATGCGTGTAAAACAAGTCACAAATTCTACCAAGAATTTATCAAGAGTTTGGAATTGAAAAGCAAGTAGTTACTTCCACCTTTGCATTTCGGCCAAGTTCAAATAGGAATTCGTGGTTGCATGAGAATAATTTTGAAGAAAATTTCTGAGTCATCATAAAAGGGTAAAGATAAAATGAAGTATATCTTCTAAGGGGTGTCTCCCCCTTCAAGTATCACATAGGACCTCAAAATATTGGGGACATGGACCTTGGTCACATAGTCTTGCAATAATTTTGTGATAGAGTCGAGATCTCCATCCAAAACTACTTAGATCAAGATAATTTATGATAGTGGAATTTATTTGGCTACTACTTTTCCACCTTCAATGCAATGTCTAAAGTTTATACTCACAAAAACAACACACTATGACTCGTAGTCTTGAATGATGAAAAATCAAGACGAGACAACCTGTAATAAAATTAGATACTGAATACTTTAAATATTTGCTTACACTTATTGATGTCAAAGGCTATGATTTAATCTCTCCCAGTCTAATCTTAAGCACTAGAAAGAATACTTAGATACTTGAGTAAAGTTCCTTAACAAAATCTACCTAGTAAAGCTTAGGACAATAGTGACTAGATTTCCAAAGACCGTTCCTCACTCATATTTCATATAGGAAGTGAGTGATATAATAAATTTTGAGTAGAGTGATATGAATCCCTCTTTAAAGGATTTTCAAGAATGGATGTATCTATATATTTCCACCATTAGATAAAAATGCTTATCTCGATCCAATGGGCGAACACATCATTGATTTCATTCATACTTAGTTGCTTGAAGTCTAAACTACATGCAACTTCTATATGACCTCTTATCTTGTGTATATAGAGGAGGGAATGAGGAATTATCCTAGATTGACATTATATGGTGTGAGGAAATAATCTTAGATTTATGATTTCTATCCTCAGTTGACAATGGAAGAAGGTTCAAAGAACTTCAAGAGAGTAAATGATGCCTTTTTTTTATAATCTCACTTGTATTTTTGACTAGAAATTTCTAATAGAAGAATCTCGAGATATCACATGGAATGTATTCGGGAATTGGGGGTACATCTTCCTACAATTCCCAACTTTCACATATCTCGAGTGGGATGATTATCGAGTTCTCCTATAAATTACCAAGGTTTCCCACGGAAAAATGGGTATTAATGGAAATTGTTCAAAAATTACTCCACCTTCACAAGATTCAAAAAAGTGGGAGTTCGGTTTCTAGTAAATTTTAGTCAATACGTTTGCTCATTATCATATAAAGATAAAATTGTTGAGGGTGAGATGTAGAAAATGACATTGAAAACCTATCACCCACAAGTCAGTTTTGATTATTGGGGTGTAGTTGGTGGAATTGGACCAAATAGTGTTCACATTCCACAATTGGAGGATATTTGGATCAATTGTAGGGATAGATTAGTAGTCCGTGAAAGAGATTACTATAGATTGAATTTTGAAGAGGTAACCAAGTATGGCATTATAGATGTAACCAAGGGCTTCCGTGACGATGAAGAATTTTTGGATCCTATCTATGAGAAAAGGAACATAAAATACCAAATGATGCCATCAATCAATTGGTTACTTCAGGAAAGTACCAACTCTAGGGAGCATGCAAAAAATATTCTCAATCGGACCCACCAATGGTGCTTTGTTTGGGAATTATAATAAAGGTATCGAACCAAATTCCACTATCATAACTTAGGTACAAATAGTTATGGGCCATCCCACTACTACAAAATAAGGAAAGCCTATTCCCAAACATTGTACAATCAAAATTTTTATAGGGGGCTTGTTTATTCTTCTTTTGTTCCTTCCATAGGTATCATTGATATGAGTTTTTCCCCATTGCCCACCACACAAGTGTTTTAGTCACCTCTTCCACCCTCTCCTCCTTCTTCCTCATTTTTGGTTCCTCATTTCCTACTATGTCTCAAGTCTTTTCCTCTCTTCCTTCCCTTTCATCTAGGGATGTCATGGCTTTAAGTTCCCCTCTAGAAATTCCTCTTCCTCAAAAAACTCTTTTTATTTCCTCTCCCATCACTCTTCTTATTTATTCCATTCATGTAGCCATTTTCTCCATCCCTTCTCTATTTTTCAGCCCTTCATTACCACTTGTGATCATTACAATAACTTCCCTTTCATCAACCATCCATTCTACAACAATGATATCTTTACATTTGTCATCCTCTGAATAGTTAATTTATTTTATTCTAATCCTTTATGGCTGGGTATAAAAACCTCTAAGAAGAAGATGATACATATTAGAGATGATTTCAATCTTAGCACTTTATATTTTATTCCCGACATCAAGTATAGACACCAAGGGTTATTTATCACCTATTAGTCAATCATTTAGGGAAAGTTTATTGAGATAAAAATCTCGGATGTTCATAAATCAAAGGAAGATATCATTATAGCGGATTATCAAATATCCAAGTTATCTTCGGAAAGGTTACTTATCAAGGTGCTAAGAAATATGTTAAAATTACACTTAGGAAACTTTTGGAAAAATTTGATAAGGATAATGCCACTAAAGATGAGCTTAAGAACAAGGTGGAACAATTGAAAACCATCATCCATAAAATCACACAACCAACCCATTCAACTACTCTTGCAATATCTACAAGATTTGATGATACATCCTTCTCCACGTAGTTGAGAAAATAATACACCAAGGGAAGGTAGTAGGAGCTTAGATCGAGAGTTAGATACAAGAAGGAAAATAAGTGATTGAGGGTGTTGAGGCTATGTATAATGAGATCGAGCCAAAGAAGGACACATGGTGGATAAAATGTATGATATATTGAGGGAATAATGTAATAATCTAGAACTGAATTTGGAGGCTTGGAAAATTAAATTGGATATGCTCCTCGAAGAGGGGATCATCAAATAATATTTGATACTTGTTTGAATACAATGAGTCCATAAAATTCCATATCTGGATGATGCAAGAGGTAATGTAAAAGTTAATCGAAGCAAGAAATGAGGGAATTAACATCCTTAATGATATCTCAGATGAATTTGACACTATTCATTATAGGTTCAATGATGAATATCTTAATCTACTTCCAAAGATGGAGCACATTATTGCAAAATTGAAGAACCTGGTTGAGGAATATATTGAGTGACACTATCCTTCAGCCTCAAATCTATTAATGAGATGGTAACAGATCATAAATTCTCGAGAAAACTATGAAAAATCATGAATCGAGATAAGAATTTTCTTGGGAATTTGAGATAAACAATTGACTCCGCAGAGGTCTTGAATTGATATGCATGTGGACCAAATGAAAAATAAGTACTAGAAATCATTAGGAATTTTTTTGATTATAAAAAGAAACAAGTTGGAGAAGAAAATGAAGGAATTGATTTAGATTTGGGAGAGAAAGGAAAGGGTGGCACCGGCCCCAATAAAATTTTTTTCTACCATTTTTGCATAGTCTCTAGCCACAGTCCATCATTCAAGTTGTAGGTTTGACCCAGTCAAAGTTGCAAAATTACCTGGATATTTTTGGGAGACTTTTTCATGAATGTAAATACATCCTATTTTTAGAATGTAATAGTTAAGAAGAGTAGCTAAAATTTCTCAACCTTCTTAATCTATAAATAAGAGGATGCATTATGTATTCAAGGAATTTTTAATCAATTGTATAAGGAGGATCTACACTTTTGAGTACTTGTATACAAGATTAAGCCTCAATATTATTATATAAACAAATATTTATCCTTCTTTCACTTTTATGTGTTGTGTATATTGGTGGTGAATTTTGTACTTGTGAATCTTTCTTTCCTAGTACTTGAATAATCCATTTTACCTTCAAGTTATTTTATTTTTTTTGAGAAATTTTCATGTTGTGATTAATAAAGATTATTGGTAATAGTTTTGGAATTGATATAAATCCCTTTTGTTATTGTTAATTTTATATCTTCATGCAAAGAAAGTTGTGTACATCATCATCCTTCTATTAAATATTATGTGTTTGTATAAGTTGATCATTTTATTCCTTAACTATTTGTGCATCATCATTTTCAGATATTTTCAGTTGTCTCTTTCCCTTTTCTCTGAAAAGTTGAATAGTGTAGTTTGTTTTTAGTATTATATGTTTTACAAAGTGTGATCTTTCACTTGATGCACATAGTTTAGCAAGAAGTTGACCTTCTCCAAAGGTTCATCCCAAGGAGCCAAGGTCCCACACCTTGGGGATGTTCCCATGTTACACTAGATCATCTAACAATTTTGTGGGTGCAAGATCCAAGTGATAATAATTTTTGGCATGCCCGATGGGACGAGAGCTAAGAGTTGGTACTTCTCTTAGCATTTGCATTAACCAAAGGTACCTAAAATTTCATATCTCTAAGTTTCATGATCTGGTATGTGAACTTATGTGAAGGATTCAAACAAGGGATTATTTGTGGAAAGAAGGCCCATGTACCACAAGCTTTCCTTATCCCCACTAAGGGGAAGAAAAGGATAATCTACATCATCTTCTTGTAGAGCATAGTCAAAATCTCTATTTAGAAGATTTCCCCCACTAAGGAGAGGTCAACCACTCATTGTAATCAAAATAAGGAACCAAGTATTTCCATCTTTCAATGAAGACAATCCTCTTGTGCTCTCTCAACGTGATCTCTTACTTGTAGTGGATCTAAAATTTTTACCATTCTTCACTGGTGAGAGAAATATCACTCCTATAGAGAACATTCAAGATGTTGCTAATATTTGTTCAGTCCATAATATCACAAAAGAAAATGTGGAGGTCAGATTCTCACCACTTCCCTAAAAGGAAAGGAACTTCAATGGTTTTGAGGCCTATGACCCAACTCTATACACAACTAGGATGAGTTGGGAAAATAAATTTGTGATAAATTTGAGGGAAAAATTGATCATTTATCTCTCATGGAATAGTTGACTACCATTAAAAGAGATCCCTAAGAATTCATGAGATATTTCAATTACCATTTCCATAAGACATGGAATAGGATTCCACCACTGATTAATCCCTCCCCGAATAATGCATTTTTGTATTACTTGTGAGATTTGAATAGTGATGTTGCGGTCATGATCTGATCAATGGGTATAAAACATATCCCATACTCTTATGACATTATTATATAGGATCAAAATTCCTGATTTAAGTAGGGAAAATATCTATGAGGCCACCAATACCTTTTTTTCTAGAGTTTTCCAATAATCATCCCTCCATTTCCCCCTTTCCCTTTAGTGTCTAACCAATCAGCTCAAACAATACCTCCTTCAAATGATCTCTATGAGGTCAAATATTTGTTTCAAAGTTTTGGTAATGAGTTGGTTTCTCTCAAAAGTCAATATAACCACCCTTACCAACCTACAAATCAACCATATCAGCCTAATCGATAACCTTTCTAGAGTGATATTTAGATTTAAAATCAGATTGCAAATGTGAAACCCTTGAATTCTAGGAACCCCCTTACTACTAGCTCTTCTAGAGCCATTATTTCGTGCAAAAAAATCTTATTTAAGATTACAAATGGTGTTACCCATGCTCTCAATTTCACAAATAGAACATGTTCCCTAATTGAGTGCTCACCAAAACACTCATGGTTCAAAGTATATCTGTACCCATGGAACAACAAGTGGAAGTGATCTCCTTAAGAATACACAAGTCAACCACATGCATAAGGGAGTCAAATTTGTTAAATTGGAAAGAGGATTATTATTTTATTTTAATGTGGAATCCATAACAACAATAACATCTAAAACATAATAAAAAAGAGAGTGATAGAAGGAGAACCATCTAAGGTTGATCAAGCTTCCACTTCCTAGCCTCTCCATGCAAAGTGTGAGAAAATATACCGTAAGTAAACCATTAAGATATAATGTTAGGAAAGTTGTAAGATAGGACAATCAACCCAACACCACAATTCCAAACACACAACTTCAGAAGGAGGATGCAAAAATAGTGAAAGATTCATCTAAGGTTGGGAATATTCCCTTTAGCATAGTTGAGAAAATTAAAAAGACGAACCTTAATATCACTATGTGGGAGGCACTTTTGATTCCTTCATAAAGAAATTTTCTACAAGAATTTTTGAAGATTTTTGGTAGACCAAGTGAATTAGTGAAGTGTGGGCTATCTACTCCTACTAGTTTGTGCCAACCCTAGGGGGATATTCTACTACAACCAATATGCCACCTCCTTTCTACATCTCTCTAATCATTGGTAAGCATCTTGTGTACAACTATATGCTCGACTCGATGCTAGTAGCTCTATAACGCCTAAGAAGATTTATAATGTATTGGGTATTCAATATACATCGATAATGAGGGGTGTTCAAAATAGATGGAACTATTGTCCAAACCATTGGGGTGATAAAATATTTGAATCTTACCATATCCATGCCCAATTTTATCAATTACTCAAGACATATCTATTATCATCTTCCTCCCTTCTCACCATATGCCTCTCTAGAGATTTCATGGCCAAGTTGGGTGGATATCTATCTACTAATTAGTCACACATGCTCCTCAAAACAAGTATGAAACTAAGGTAAAGATAAGATCTGAGACAATTTGTAAAGACCATGTTGAACCCTTATACTCCTAGTGCCATCAATATGAATTGCACCTTGCACAACTAAGAGGAAGACATTGAAGATCATGAAGCCACCACCCATGTCAAAAAATTCTAGATATCTTGCTTGATGACCGGGGAGAAGAAATTTAGTTTGATCCATATGTCCAAGAGATGGAATAGATAGGATTGGGAACTTATTGCATCCATAAAGAATGAACTACTATACCCAATCTCCTCAAATCTCTAGATGATCTTGGAGGATTATGTCAACTCTTTTTCTATGTTTCAAGAAGTATAAACAATTTTCGTACCACAATCATGATTATTTCTCCACAAAGTAATAAATAATTCTCATCTTTCTAACTTCAACTTAGCTGCACGAATAACGTAGTGAATATGAAGCACCGTACAAGGAATTCAGCTGGACAACAAAAAAATGTATCAAGGCATTGGTATTCTTTGGAGATAGTGCTTATAGTGCATCAAGTCGAGCTTGGAGTGCATAAAAGAAAAATCTATTGAGATACTAAAATAATAGGGTATGGGACTTGATTGAAGGTTTTGAAGCTTTTGGCATTCATGTGGTTCCTAGGAATCAAAACCAAGATGCAAGAAAGCTTGCAACCATAGGGATCTCAATGTGATGTCCCTGTTAACATCATGAAGGAAGAAAGTGATCAAAGTTAAGCTTGTTGTAAGGCGCTAACAATACCAGATAATGCAATCAATTGGTAGGTATTGAACAATGACCAAAAAATCATTCATTTTCTTCAAGAAGAGGCTGAATTTTCATCAAAAAACTAGTCCAAGTTACAAGAAGATTATAATGATCAAATCATCCAATTGAAGGGAAATAAGTTACCAAAGGGTCTAGTCACTCTAGAATCTATTTTCAATTTAGATGATTAGTTTAAAAGAGAAAAAACTAACATAATTATCAAAGAAGATGATTTTGAGTAGGTTGAGGTTTCAGAAGATAGGTTCTTGAAGATTGGAAAGGTATGCACACCACTTGAAAGATAGGATTTTTTCAGCCTTTTCCAAGAATACAATGATATTTTTCTTGGAGTTATGAGATCTTAGGGGATTCAACCTAGGCCTAGCCCAACACACCATCAAACTTGACCCAAATTCCAAGCCAATCAGGTAGAAGAAGATATCGGTCAATCCCAAGATTGAACCGTTGATGAGGAAGGATCTCTCTAAACTCATCAAGGCTAGCATTATTTTCCCAATCAAGCATTCCTCCTAGGTGGCCAATTTAGTTCTAGTTAGGAAGAAAAATGGGGAAATTAGACTGTGTGTGGATTTTAGGGATCTCAATAGAGCCTCTCTTAAGGATCACTATCCTCTCCCATCCATGGAAAAATTCTCCAAATGGTGGTAGGAGTGGAAATATGTTCATTGCTTGGTAGATATTCAGGTTATAACCAGATACTGGTCAAGGAATAAGATCAATTTAAAATGGATTTCACCACCAAGTGGGGCATATTTTCCTATAATAAGATGTCATTCGGATTGTCCAATATTGGTGCCACCTTCCAACGAGCCATGGACATGGCCTTCAAGGGCTTATAAATGATATGATCCTCATTTATTTGGATGATATAACTATGTATTCAAATAATACATAAGACCATATGGATCATTTGAAGAAAGTTTTTAATAGATGCAGGGAATTTGAGGTTTCTTTGAACCCAAAAATGTCCATGAAGGAAAATTAGTTAGGCCATATTGTTTTGATATAAGGAATTCTAATAAATCCTAAGAGGATATGTGCTATCTTAGAACTTTCTCTTGTAAGCCACAAAAAGGGGCTCCAAATTTTCTCAAGGAAAATCAAATTTTTATGAATGTTTTATACCTTAGTTCTCCACTTTGGTCAAGCCACTCACAACCATGTTAAAAAGAACATACCATTTAGTTGGACCAAAGAAGGTAAGAGGATTTTTCAAGCTATCAAAAGGCCATTTCTCATGCCCCCACATTGGTGAATCCTGATTATGAAAAAGACTTCATCCTCTATGCCTTCATAGGATTAGAAAGCATCTCTGGTATTCTAACTCATCATAATGATGATTAGATGGAATAACTGATTGCTTTCTTCATCCAATCCCTCAAGGATTATGACACTCAAGTACTAATTTGTAGAGAAGTAGTTTTTTTATTGTAAGGGCATTAAAAAATTCAAGAATATGTTATCCAACAACACGATTCAGTTTATGGTATCACATCCAAGAGTGAAATATTTTTTGTTAAACAAAGACATAAATGAGAAGAGAGATGGATGGATTACAAGGGTCATGGAGTATGATGTTCACATTAAGGTCACCAAGTTGGTTAGAGGAAAGGTATGTGTTAACATATTGCTTCTGATTTAAAAGTAAAATAAGAATGTGATCATGTGTTACACAACCATCATAGAGATGAGGCTCATGTTCTGTCGATTGGATGTTCCATTTGAGGACCTTCTTGCAAACAAGTGAATATATATCACATCTAGACAAAATCAAATAAGGAGTTTTAGGTTTCATGCAATTCCTTATGTCCTTGTTAATAATGTTCTTTTCTAAAAGGAAATAAATGGGGATATTTTAAGATGTATTTACCCATGCCAAGTGAAAAAGCTAATAGAAGAATTCCATTATGGGTTATCGAGAGGCCATTACTCAACGAGGACAACTTCTAGAAATATCATGAGGGAAATTTATTATTAGGCCTAACCGATTTAAGGATAACCATAAATGGGTAAGGAAATGTACAGAATGTTCCTTTTTATGGGAAAGAAGAGGTTATTTGTTCTTCCTTTTTGTCCAATCTAGATAGACCAGCCTTTTTGTGAAATGGGGACTAGATTTTATCAAGCATGATAAATCCTCCATCCAAGGTCATTGTTCATAGATGGGTGCTAACTCAAATCGATTATTTCACCCGATGATGGATGAAGAGGAAGCATTCAAAGAAGCCAACAAGAATTCTATTTTGGAATTCTCAAATAATGACACAGGTTTGATGTGTCATTCACCATCATTTTAGATAATGCTAAGGAATTCATGGGCATGAAGCATGGTGTTTATCTAAAGAATTTGTCAAATTATTACCCTCAAGGTAATGGATTGGTACAGTCAAGTAAAAAAATATGATACTGATTATCAAAAGGACCATGGAAAGTAATAAAAACCTGTCACACTCAACTCAAGACTGCTTCTTTGGGTACATAAAAATACTCCAAAAAGAGCAATTAGAAATTCTCCATTCATGCTAATATATGGGAAGGAAGAAAATATGCCTTTGTATTTAGAGCTACCATATGGAATTAGCAAAACAATTGGGGGTTATGGAAAATGATCTTATGATACTAATATTTTTTAAATTAATGGAGTTGGAGGAAACATGAAACCAAGGTAATGAAGACCTTGAGTTGCATCAAGCTCAAACAAATAAAATTTCGATAAGAGATCAAATGAAAGGTGTTTTTAGGAAGGATACCTAGTACTTAAATGGGATGTAAACATAGCTAAGCTAGGAATGCATGTAAATTTTGATGCCCTTTAGAGTGGGCCATACTTAATCACTAGTTTTGAAGAGGCAAACTCATTTTGTCTATCTAGAATAGATGGAGAAGCACGGCCTATCCTAGTCAATGGGATACACCTCAAAACTTTCTTTTGAGGTATTTTCACCTTGTACAGTAGTAGCTAGTTTCCTTCCTCCAAGTGCTTTGCTCACATTGTTTTTCTTGTTTTGTTCCCTTATCTTACTTTGGTTTTCATTTTCCTTTCTAGAGGTATTTAGTTCTACTTAAATCTTGAGGTTTAGATGACTCCTATGCCCAATGGATTGCTTAAGGCTATTGGACTAATGCTTAGCAAGAAATAATTCCCTGGAGGTCACTAAAAATGTTGAATTTTCAAGTCACCTTGCCAAATCTTCCTTCTTTTTACTTCCTTTATTTTTTTTTCCTTTTTTACCAAAGTGTTATTTTTCATGAATTTGAGAATTTTTTCAAGTGTCTAATTTTCTTTATATTTAAAGTTTGGGAACCAATTTGCAATTTACATGCAAATTACTTCTCAAAACCCAAAACCCGAAATACAAAGGTAGTTAGTGTATTTCAGGAATCGGGGATCAAATTGTAATTAACATGAAAATTATGAGTTAAGTTATACAATTTGAAACCCAAACCCCATATGCATTTCAGGTTTTGAAACCCAATTACAATGTTACATGTAAATTTACAAATGGATTCTAAAACCTAAATCTGATTCAAAAAAGTATTTTATGTTTCAAGTTCTAACTTGTAATTTTCATGCAAATTACAAGTCAAATTCCAAAACCTGAAATATAAAGGAAAATATCTTTTTGGGTTTTGAGGTTGTAATCATAAATTACATGTAATTTTAAATTCAACTTCAAAAACCCAAAACCCAACAATTACAAAATGAGAGCCAAGTTCTAACATCGAGTCGACATTAATTTCCACCAACCCTCATGTGTCACCTACGTGGTAATTAATTCACCCTTTTCTCTTTTAAGGTCAAATTTTACACGTAATTTTCATATGAAATTTTTGTATGTAGAATTGCTGACACACCCTCAACTCTTGACCGTACCCTTGCGTATTTTTTGGCCGATTTTTCCGATTTTTTCTTTAACACACTTAATCTTTTGGTAAGATCCAAAGTGTTTTAATTATTTTTGTGAGGATTTGTGTTTTCATTGGAGGAATTTTTCTTCATTTTCTTGTGTCATGATGGGTGTTCTTGATAAGTTTTTTTTGGTTTGTTTTTAGAGTTTTTTTGTGTATTTTTGGTTTAATTTCCACATTTTTCATTTTTTTTACTTGTGAATTTGATGAATTTTAGGATTCAAATATTGAATTTCTCAACAAAGGGAAGAATTTTTAGTCAATAACCATCTATTTGGAAGTTTAGAGATGAAAATCATAGAGTAACTTCCGACGAGATCACTTCGTGTATCGTGGATTACAAAACAAATTTTTACTTCTAGCTTTAGATTGGAAGTTAATACATGTAAAACAAGTAGAAACTTCTACCAAGACCTTATCAGAGTTCAAAATTCAAAAATAAGCAAGAAATTCTACCCAATTCAAATTAGAAATAGAGGGTTACAAAGCAAGTCTTAACCTCCGCCTATGTGTATTTCGGAAGTCGTGGGTTATTTTTAAGGTTCTACTCCCACCCTCAAGATTTCATATACCATCATAGAGATTTCGAGAATCTTTCAAGAAAATGTTTGAGTAATCATGAAAGGGTAAAGGGAAAATGAAGTATAACTTCCAATGGGTGTCTCCCCTTCAAGTATCACATTGAACCTTGAAAATATTCAAGGCATTGACATTGGTCACATAGATTTACATGAATTTTAGGATAGATTCGAGATAGTCATCCAAAACTACTTGGATCAAGAGTATTTATGAAAATGGAATTACCTTGGCCCATGATTTTCCACCTTTGATTCAATGTCCATAGTTTGTATTCACAACAATAACACACACTATGAATCGAGTTCGAACGGTTAAAAATCAAGATGAGACAATTATAATCAAATTAGATACTCGACTTCTTTGAATATTTTCTTAAATTTCCCGATGTCAAAGGCTATGCTTCATTATATCCCTATTCTACACTCAAGCACTAGAAATAAAACTATGACACTTGCGTAAAGGTCCTTAACAATAACTACCTAGAAAATCTTAGGCCAACACTCACTGATTTCCAAAGACCATTCCTTGCTTGGATTTCATACAGGAAGTGAATTATATAATCACATTGTTGAGTAGAGTGATAAGACTCCCCTCTTTAAAGGATTTTAAAGAATTTATGTATCTGTATATTTCAACTATTTATAAAAAAATTGATCTCATCCGATGGGTGGAACACATCAGCAACTCCAATCATACTTAGATGTTAGAATTACAAACTACATGTAACTTCTATATGACCTCTTATATTGTGTATACAGTGACAGGAATTAGGAATTATCCTGGATTGACATCGGTTGGTGTAAGGGACTCATATCAGATTTACAATTCCTATCCTCGCTTGATAACGAAAGAAGGGTCAAGGCACTTCAAGAGAGTAAATGATGCCTTTTTTTACTCTCATATGTATCATTGACCAAGAACTTTACAATTATTGAATCTCGAGATAACACATGAAATGTATTCAAGACTTGGGGGTACATCTTCCTATAATTTCCAAATTTCACGTATCTTAGAGTGAGAGGATTAATGAAAAGCACAACAATGATTTACAAGGAATAATACTTCAATCATTTAATTTGTTGCGGATCATACAATATATAATGAAAAGCAATTCCTATATTCTAGGAAGTTGCTCCAACAACATAACAATCTACCTATATCTGTGATATTGTTGTAACTCACAATAATATCACAACTATCAAATAATAAGACCAAATATGTGAATAATTACTCACGTAATTATTCTCTTTACAATATCTATAATAATGGAGCACTAATAAATATTATTTCCTAACATTCCCCCTTAGTGCAAACATGGGGAAAACCTGCCTTTGTACTTGCACCTACTCATGATCTGGTGATTTTCACAGGATGATCACAAACCTCAAGGATGGTTTTGCAAATGGTTGACCAAAAACCGAGAATGGTGGTTTTGCAATTGGTTTACCACAAACCACAAAGTGATGGTTTTGCAAATGGATTACCAACAACCAAGAATGGTGGTTTTACAATTGGTTTACCACAAACCACAAATGAAGGTTTTCAAGTGGCTTACCTACAACCACATCATGATGTGCCAAGTACTATTATCAGCCCTCATCAATATCTCATTGTAGGGAATAACATAGGAAATTTTGCTGAAATCTGTTGCTCAAGCACAAACTGAAAACTGGAGATGGAACATTGAGATCATGTTCCCCCCCTCAATGTGAAATTTCCACTTATTCAATCATGAATACTGCAAACGGGAACACTGATACTGGAACTCTAAAAAACATGACAAGAAGCACACGACACAAGCTGAAAGCAAATACACCACAAAATTTCACCAAACCATCTATGCGGCCCCATCGTTGGTGAATGACAAGAGGTCACTGAATAACCTCCAACCTCTCGATGCCTCCTACCTCCGGTTGATGTTGCTAACTCAACGAATTTGGAATTTGAGCATCAATAGTTTTTAGGACGTCGGGTAACACCGAAAATGCATCCATAAAGTATTTTTGTTTTAGAACTTTGACTTGGACTCATGATAAGAACTTGACTATTAACACATAAAACGCAACAAAGACTCGACAATCTAATTTGACTTGAAAATGACTATACAACTTGTAACTTGTGACAAAGATGACAATGAATACCGATAATAAACTAAGACATTAAACAACTAAATGGACAAACCTAATCCAATAATTTTCAAACTTTTATAATAACTCTACTAGACGTGGACAATGAGATTGACTAAACTTTATTTGAATAGACCAAAAACATATCCAAATAACATAGACATTTACTTTGACACAAAAAATGTCAATTAAAAAAGTAATATTATACCAAAAAACTATGGATACTTGCTTTTTGAATAACACAAACACAATGTCATATAGAAACCCGACCTAAATAAACACTACCTATTGATAAGGACAAATGAACATTCACGGCTCAGTAGATATCACTACGACTGCCATGCATTCCTCCTGAGCCACACGTGGATATGCACAAATGATGCGCTTTGACCATGTTGCTCTTCAGAATAATTTCATCGCTCCTTGTTGCAATGCCTTAGGCTAGACTTCACTACACACTATTCCTTTTCCCCTCGGATCTGTGGTATGTAATAACTGGTGCCTAGAATTACAGTGTTTGAGACAATGACAAAGAATAGGCACAGAGAATGAAGAGACGATGTTATAATGCACAAATTAATGCTTAGTTTTGTAGTCCAGATTAGATGATTATCGATCTCTCATTCAGACATTTTGGAGTATGAATGCCACATGAACCAAGGTGTGTGCAACGTCATTCAAGGAAAAGATTCAATTCCGCTGTTGATTCCACATATATAGATGTGAATGTAGACATATATCCAAAAATGCACCAGGGATATTAGATTGCGTGGACTCTGTTAATCATCGAGAGTCAACCACTGATTTGATCGTTGGCTGTGACAATATAACACTGTATAAACTTCCAATGGGGCAAAAACCTTAGACGTGATATTGTTCTTATCAGTACACTCACGAGAAACTGTATTATCAAATCATAAATCTCTGGATCTTCACCATCAAAGTCTAAAATACAGACTATGTAATGCCAGATTAAAACACCAAGGATTCAACACTGCCACAAGCTGTTACCCGAGTAGAATAACAAGCCAAATAATCTCTATCAAATGAAAAATGTTGAGCTTCTCACGTGCGCAGCCACTGATAACTCACATGCAATAGACGGGTCGTATACACGTTTATGACTTCACAAAATGGCATTAAACAAAGGGAAATACCTATAAAAGACTCTCATGGATCCTTGCTCAAAGAATGGAGACCGGACTTATGGAAGAGGCATTTCTGGATCTCAAGTGCTCTGACACCAAATGAAAAGCACATCAACAGATTTACAAGGAATAATACTTCAATCATTTAATTTGTTCCGGATCATACAATATATAATGAGAAGCAATTCCTATATTCTAGGAAGTTGCTCCAACAACATAACAATCTACCTATATATGTGATATTGTTGTAACTCACAACAATATCACAACTATTAAATAATACAACCAAATATGTGAATAATTACTCATGTAATTATTCTCTTTACAATATCTATAATAATGGAGCACTAATAAATATTATTTCCTAACAATTATCAGTGCTCCCTACAAATTACCAAGGTTTCCCACATAAAAATGGGTGTTAATGGAATTGGTTTGATAATTGCTTCACCTTCACAAGATTTAACAAATCAAGCACAAAACAAGAGTTCGGTTTTTAGTGACCTTGAGTTGAATTTTTTTACATTATCATATAAAGATAAAAATGTCGATGGTGAGATGCGAAAATGACATTGAAAACCTATCACCCATGAACCAATTTTGACTATTGGGGCATAGTTGGTGGAATTGGACCAACTAGTGTTCACATTCCATAATTGGAGGATTTATGGATAAATTTTAAGGATGAAGTAGTAGCCTATGAAATAGAGTACTATAGATTAAATTTTCAAGAGTTAATCAAGTATGGAATTACATATGTACCCGAGGGCCTCCGTGACAATGGAGAAGTTTTTGATCTTGTCTTGATGAGAAAATCCATTAATGGATTTTTCACTTCAGAAAGTACTAGCTCTAAGGAGCGTGCAACAAATATTCCCAACCTGGACCCACCAATGGTTTATTTCTTTGGGAATTACACCCAAGGTGTCGAAAAAAATTCCACTATCACAACTTAGGTATAAATAAAGTGGTGGGCTATCGCACTACTACAAAAGAAGGAAAGCCCACTCCAAAGCCTTATACAATCAAAATTATGTGCAGGGGTTTGGTTATTCTTCTTTTGTTCCTTCCATAAGTATCATTGATATGAGTATTTACCTAGTTCCCACCACACAAGTGTTGTAGTCACCTCTTCCACCCCCTCCAACTACTTCCACATTTTTGGTTCTTCATCTCCTACAATGGCTCAAGTATTTTCCTCTCTTCCTTCCCTCTCATCTGGGGATGGTCTGGCTTTGGGTTCCCCTCTAGGAACTTCTCTACCTCAACAATCTATTCCTACTTCATTTCCCTACAATCTTCCCATTTATTCCATTCCCGTAACCATTTTCTCCATCCCTTCTCTACTTATCACCCCTTCATTACCACTTGTGATTATTACAACAACTTCCCTTTCATCATCCATCCATTCTCGCCACCAATATATATTTTCCTTTGTCATTCTTTGAATAGTTAATTTATTATTCTTTTACTCCTTCATGGATGAGTAGAAAAACCCCTAATAATAAGAATAAGATACCTATTAGAGATTATTTCGATCTCAAAGACCTTAGATCCGAATCCGATGTCAAGTAAAGAGACCAAGGGTAATTTCTCACCTATCGCTTGATTATTCGGGAAAGATATGTTGCGATAGAAACCTGAAATGATAATAAATCAAAGGAAGACATCACTGCAGCCAATTATCAAATATCCAAGTTCTCTCTATGAAATGTTACTCATAAAGGTATCAAGTAAGTTGTTCAAATTGCACTCGGTAACCTTCTAGAAAAATTTGATGAGAATAAGGTCGCTAAAGATGAGATGAAGAACAAGGTGGAACAATTGACAACCATCCTCCATAAAATCACATAGCTGACCAATTCAAATGCTATTGAAATATCTACAAGATTTGATGATACATCCTTCTATACAAGATAAAAATTGGATAACAAGGGTGATCGGTAGGAGAGCTTGGATCGAGAGTCGATCTAAGAAGGAAAACACATGATTTAAGATACCATGGATTTTTATAATGAGATCAATCCATATAAGGACATGGTGACTAAAATGTATGGTATCTTGAGGGAAGAATGTGATAATATAGAACTGAATTTGGAGGCCTAGTAAGAAATTCAAAGTGTCAAATCTGATCTACTCCTCGGAGAGGGGATCATTGATGATTCTTTAATACTGTTTTTGAATGAAATGAGGCCATGGAATTTTGTATCTGAATGTTTCATGAGGCAACGTAAAAGTTAATCAAAGCAAGAAATGAGATAATTGATGGCCTTAATGATATATTAGATGAATTTGACACTATTCATTGTAGGTTCCAAGACGAATATCTAAATGTACCTCCACTGGAACACATTTTTCCAAATTTCAAGAACTTGGTTGAGGAAGATATTGGAGTGAAAATATCCTTTGGCCTTGAATCTATTAAAAAGATGGTAACATATAAAATATTCTCGAGAAAATATGAAAAATCATGAATCAAGAGAAAATTTTCTTGGGAAGTTGAGTTGAACAACTAACTCGCATAGGTCCTAAATCACTATGTGTGCAAACTAGATGAAAAAGTACAAGAAATCATTAGGAAATTTCTTTATTTTAAGAATAAGAAATATGGAGAAGAAGTACGGGAAACTGATTCAAATTGAGGAGCATAAGGAAAGGGTGGATCCAGCCTCATATAAGGGTTTTCCCGCCATTTTGCACAGCTCTCTAGCCATAATCCACCGTTCAAGTTGCAAGTTTGACCCAATCAAAGTTACACAATTACATGGCTATTTTTGTGGGAGAATTTTTCATGAATGTAAATGCATCCTATTTTTAGAATGTAATAGTTAAGAAGAGCATATAAAATTGCTCAACCTTATTAATCTATAAATAGGAGGATGCATTATGTATTCAGAGACTTTTTGATCAATTGTATAAGGAGGATATGCCCTTTTAAGTACTTGTATACATACCTAAGCCTCAATATTATTATACAGAACTAATATTTATCCTTATTTCACTTTTATTTGTTGCATATATTGGTGTTGAAGTTTTTACTTGTGAATACTCATTTCCCGATACTTGGATAATCCATTATACCTTGACATCATGTTATTTATTCTCAAGCAATTTTCATGTTGTGATTAATAAATCTTATTGGTAATAGTTGTGGAATTGATATAAATCCCTTATGTTATTGTTAATTTTCTATCTTCACACAAAGAAATTTTTGTAAACCATCATCCTTATGTTAAATTTTCTATGCTTTTAGAAGCTAATCATTTTGTTACTTAATTATTGGTGCATTACCATTTTCAGTTATTCTCGCTTGTCTCTCTCCCTTTTCTCTCGTAAAATTTGAATAGTGTACTTTATTTTCATTATTATAGGTTTTGTAGCCTGATATTTCATTAGATGGATATAGTTTAGAAGGAAGTTGGCCTTCTCTAGAGGTTCATTTGAAGGAGCCAAGGTCCCGCACTTGGGGATGGTTCCCATGTCAGCACCGGATCATCTAACAATTTTATAGGTACAAGATTCAAGTGACAACATCTTGTATGAGCATTTTCATGAGACATAAGTATGAGCTTAGTCCCCAAAGTAAGAATCCACATGGATATAACTCTCTATATCTTCTTAATTTACTATTCAAAATTCTTAAAAAACTTATGGGATGCTCATCTAAGGGTTTACAAGATCAAACACAAATCTAGTTATCTATGACAAGTGTTATAAGGTCTTAAGACCTTCTTCAAGTTTATCAAGGAATTAATACCTAGATTCATAGTTTTGACTGAATAAAGAACCTTAGAACACAATTTATATGTGCTTACAAAACATTTTCACATTCACCAATAAATCATATATAATGAGCAATGGCTAAACTCTATTTCACTGAACTATTCCTGTAGGGTTCATGGTTTAAGACTCTAAACACCCTTCCTTTCAAAAAATATATCAACACAAATAGGTTTCCACATTTACGATGCTTGGGAGTTTATCCAATATTCATTTACATCCCCTTCTCACTATCCAATCAATAAGTGGGTTTATTTAACTCCTCTTGAAAAATAAAACCTAAAACCGGAAGTCATTGTTTACAGGCGGGATTAAATTTTAGTCTCCTCAAGGATCTTTAAGCATGTCTATAGGTTTAGAATCTTGATCCATGTTGCTATTTTGACATCTTCTCATTTATCATGGCTCAAATAAGCTAAGCAAGATCAAATCAAGTGTATTTTTCCCTTTGTCCTTTATGTAATGATAAAGACTCGACACTTTTCTAGTGGACTTTGATGATTTTCTAAGAGACTCTGGTGCTTTTCTAATGGACTTCGACATTTTTTTTGGGAGAATATGATGATTTAATAATAAAATATATAGAGATAAATAAAACTTTTGAAATATATTATTTGACAATGGATCCATGTGATTCTATGTCTTTCAAGTGTCCACAGGACATTCACGGCATTAGTAAGGTCACCTAGAACCAAAGAGAGTTTGGTAGTGAAAATAGGGGAATTTTAGGACTATCAAAAAAATTTCATGATTCCTAGAAATTAAAAGCATCCCTAAAGTTTGTGAAGGTTATTATAACCCCAAGATGTTATTTAAATTTTTTTAGGTCTTATTTCAATTATATTGGGCATTTTCAAGTAAGAAAAGTTCAAAAATGCCATCTCTAACTATAGGGAAAAAGGAAACAAGGAAGAATATCATGAAAATATCAACCTTCCAATAATTTCCAAATATCCTCCAATATTATCTATGATATTAAGACACAAAGGAAGTCTTTTACCATTTTTTGGAGCCATCCAATGTCATCTTGAGCATCAAAATCATGACAGAATGCAAGACTTGTTTGTATCTAGTTCTATGGATAGTTTTAGGACTGTCATAAAAATATCATTTTTCTTAGAATATACCAAGATTACCTAAATTTATACAAGATTTAAATACATCTAATATTATATATACAAATTTTTAGGTACTAACTCAATCATCTTGTACAATTTCAAATAAGGTAAGTGAAAAATTGTTATCTCCTTTATAAGTAAAAACATGGTAGTGAGGAGCACCGTTAAAGAATTTTTCCCTTACAATAAATTACATGAGTCCTCCTTTATTCCATATGATCTTAACATGTAAAGGAATTTTCATAACAATTTTGGGATCCAACCAATTTCATCTTGAGCATAAAAATCATGACATAATTTATGATTGGTTGACATCTCGCCAGTGGGTAGTTTTCGAATGTCATGAATATCTCAAGCTTGCCAAACTTTCTATGGATCATACTAGTTTATAAAATCTCTTAAGACCCCCATAATGATATCTTCCACGTTTAAAATCTGTACTCATTCATCTTCAACCTCAAACACTTAGCAGAATTCAAAATTTTTGTAAGCCTCTAACCCTTAATCCTCTAGCCTTAAGCCTCTAATTATCAAAGCTAAGCACACACTCTTCTCAATATGATTCCCAATTCTTCTTCACTTCTATAAATCTATACTCACTAATAATATTGTTATCGAAAAAAACTCCTTGCTATTTTTGAAGACTCATCAAGTTCAAGGCTAAGGCAGATTTTTTATTGGCATCAAATTCCAAAAATGGCTAAGTATAAAAGCCACAATGTGATAAAACAAATTCAGTGTTCCAAAATTATCAAAGTCCATGAAATGAAGTTCTAGAAATTTAGGCCCTCTGTGGATGTCAAGAGTAGTCTATTGAGGGTGTGAAATAAGTTTTGGGGGCCACAAAGTGTTCACGTTCACAAAAAGTAAAAATTCAGCTAAGGATTGAAGTATCACTAGACCTACAAGGAAGAGAAAAAAGTTGAGAAACAAATAAGCATGAAGACCGTGAAACACAATCTCGGTATTATGTAATTTTTACAAATGTAGCATTCTCGCGAGGTTCAGCTTGTTTGTGGAATAAATAAATAGAAAATCCTTTGTAGTTTTTTTGTGAATGCGATAAGGATCTATGTGTGAACATCCGATCATGAAGAGTTATAAATATGTGGTAGTACGAGTAAATATTTTCATGGATATATGGAAGTTATTGTCTCATGGGTTTCTAAAACTTGTAGCTACAATTCAAAATCCAAAGGATGTTATAAAATCCACAGAGCAAGTCAAGTCAATAGCTTAAGAAAGAATGCTATAGACAAGGCGAAATTGGTTTTTAGGTCATATATTTTGATTAAGAGATCCATTTTACACGAGAATTATTGTTTTCAATTCATCTCTCTAAGGGATACACTTTACAATAAATAAATGAAGAGAAAGATTTTGTTTCAAGGGAGAGCCATGAAAATATGGGATTGTAACAAAAATGTAGTTTTCTTATTTCAATGTGCCCAACCACCTCACCTACTTGATTTAAATGACCAAACGACACCCATGAACTTGAGTGAAAATTATGATGTGTGTTGTAAAGGAAAATGGTGATCTATCTAGGAAATTAATGATGACAAGATCTATGTGTGATAGATTTATCTTCACTCATATATTATTTCAAATCTAAATTCCACCTCTCTCTCTCCCTCTCTCATGTTATATAAATTCAAATGTAGGGGAATATTTTAAGGGTTCCCTTCTATCAAAATTTTTAGGATATTCCTTGGATCCATGCATTTTATTACCTTCATACCTCTACAACTTCATATTTTTCGATATATTTCTAACCTTTACTTTGTAAATGTGATGGATACATTCTGAATGTAATACATCTATGGCCATTTCCTTTGAATACTATGTATTCATCATGGAATTTTACTTCTTGTTTTCCTTAAGTTTTATTCATTCATGTGTTTCAAAAATCCATGTTTATTTAAAAACTCTTACATGCATGATTGTTCTATGTCATTTTAGGTGAGATTCAAACCCTATCTTAGTTTTTGCGCATCACCATTTTTTCATCTTGTAACTTTTTCCTTTATCTCAAATATGGATCCTGCGTGTTTTACATTTTATCTTATATTTAGTTACATTTTGAGTATTTTAGGTTAGTTTATGTTGATCTAGGAGAGAAGGAACCATCCTTCTTTGGAGGTTTTTCTCAAGGATCAAGGTCCCACACCTTGAAGACAATCCCATGTTAGCCAAAGTATTTGATCTTCCATGATCAAACCAAGGGTGCTACTTCTGGTCTCTAATAGTTTTGGAACACTTAATGGGACACTAATATTTTATTTTCTTTTCAAAAATAATTTGGTGTGTATCTTGGTGATATTCATCCTTTGAGGCTTTATAAAACATATTTGGTGACTCCCAAATATTTCATCTACTCAAGTTAAAGTAGAGAATTATCTCTATCTCATGAGACAAATTCAAACAAGATAAAGGATAACAAGTTAAAATCCTTTTGAATACTTGCAATTATCACTAAGGAGAAGAATAAGAGGCAGATCCACACGAGATATCACAATCACTTTCAAATTTTTTATCTCTATTCCTCCTAGTAGGAATTTATTGATGTCTTCTAGGATTCTACGAACCATCACATTCATGGCTCACCAAAGAAACCAAGAATTTTTCACATTCAATGGAGGAAGATCTGTTATTTTAGCCCAATATGATGACATTATAGTTGCATCTTTGAAGAGTGTTCCTTTCTTCACTAGAGAGAACACTACAACTCCCATAGAACATATCAAAGATGTTATAAACATCTACTTAGTATATCATGTTACACAAGAGAATGTAGTCATCAGATTGTTGGTAGCTTATTTTAAGGAAAATATCTACAACACTATAAACTCTTGAGAGTGAATTCCATCTCTACTTGGGATGAGCTGGGAGAAGATTTCTATAATCAATTTGAAGATAACTCTGCATAATCTGTCTTTGGTGGAGCAACTGATTACAAAAAAAGAGCACCTCATGAGCTAATGAATGATTTCAACATCGATTCTAGAGGACATGGGATATAATCCCATAAATGGTAAGACCTACACCCCAGTATGATTTTCTCTATTACTTAAGGGCTTTAAATAGTGACATCTATATCATGATCTAATCCATGGGCTAGAACCTTACCTGATGGCTATAATATTACTATTAGAACAGAAAAATCCTTTTCGTGTGTGGAAGCTTTCTCCTAGACCTCCAATTCCCATATTCCTAGAGGTAGGGACATCCACACCTTACAAAAATATCAAATTAACTCCCATACCACTCCCAAGAATCAAAAGATCAAGTTAAGCATCTACCTCTACAAGCCCTTCAAGTGAGTTGTAAGAAGTCATGAAACAATTGCAAAATTTTGGAAATGAGTTGGTATCCTTGAAGAGGCAAAAAACTCAAAATTTTAGACCTTATCAACCTCCATACCAACCCAAAAATCCTCCTTTCTAGCCAAATAAACTACCATATAAATTTTCTCTTGAAAATAAAACAAAATCATCCCTACAAAGCCTTTTCAATTGTACAATCCTAACATGACTAGTTCATCTAAGGATTTGGGCCTAGTTTAAAATAATTTAGTGTAAGATTATGAATGGTGTTTCCATCAGTAATCTATCTCATGATAAAAAAATTCCCAATGGAATTTTTAACCAAGCTTTAATAGTGCAAAATGTATCTTTTCCTTAATATGCATCCAAAAAAAGATAATCCATAACAAGAGACCACTTAAGAACTGTCAAGTGATACTTCACTTATAAATTGGAAAATAGAGGAATTTTGTTGAAAGAATCATCTTCAAGGAGTAAATAAATTTTGTTCTTCAAGGGTAGCCATAAAAACTAGGTCCAAAATAAGGTAGATGGAGGAAAACATTCCATCTCTTACTTCACCAAGTTTGCATCTTAAATATAAACAACTTGTGGAATTAGGCAGAATCAGACTTCACCGAGTGATCCATGGAATGCGGTGAAACCCATAGCACACTACAGACCCACATAACATCATGGAACCACATGGTAAATAAATTTCGTGGGACATATATCTTATATAAGACATGCAAAATCTTTCGCTTAGAGAAAATACACGTAATGTAGAAATTCTGCCATCCAAAGAAAAGTCACGAGATAGAACAAAAAAGAAAGGAAGGTTTTTATCCTTTATTGTAGAAAGTCATGGGTAATCCTTTCAACATCCTATAGAAAATGAAAATGACCAATGTGAATATCTCAATGTGGGAATCTCTAACTATTCTTGGATAAAGAGATCTTCTATAAGCCATCGTGACTAATATTTCCACACCACATGAATCATCTAAGGAGAAGAATAAGCCTATGCTCACTAAATCACTTCAAAAAAGGATGAAAAAGTAGGTAAGGATATGAAACCACTACCTTTCTATGTATATTTGATAATTGGAAATCATTTGGTGCACAATTGCATGATTGACTTAGGGGAAAGTAGTTCAAAGTGATGCCCAAACAAATAGTAGACCAGCTTGGTCTTGAATATGAGTCACTCTCTAAAGGAGTATTGCAACTAGATGGAACCATGGTGGGAAATTGGGTTTGTCAAGGGGTTGAGTCTCACACAACACACACTCCCTAATTTCGCAATCCCGTAGTATTTTTTCATCACTGATCGTCCCCCTTTCTTCGCCTTATATCTCTCAAGTGATTTCACTGCTAAGATTGAAAAGTACTTATCTACATATTGGTCTTGTTATCCCGTAAAATTGACAAGGGCAATTTTACCGATAACCATACCGAAAATTTTGCTTCGATCCCTCGTTAGGGATCCTTCGCGTTCGAAATATCGTAAAATCCCTTCCCGGGAAATTCAGTTTTTGAACTTAGTCTTTTTTGAGCCTTTTTGGCTAGGCGCATGGTTTTGCTTTGCAACATCAGTTTTTGATGCGCCCCTTAAAAAGCCTTTGGCGCATGGTTTTCCATGTTGTCACTCCTTTCGGTGCGCCAAAGGATGTTGAGTAAGTTTTTGGTGCGCCATAGGGCGCACATAATATACCTGTTACACCAAGTTTTGGTGCGCCAAAGGGCGCACATAACTTCATGTCGATGACGAATTTGGTGCGCCAAAGGCGCGCTCATTCTTCTGTTGCCATTTCCTTCCATGCGCCAAAGGGCGCACGCTTTACCTTGTCGACAGCCGTTTCCATGCGCCATTTCAAAAGGTTGGTGGCGCATTAATGACAGGTTTTTCTATAAATACCCGTGCGCGCCCAATGTCATTTTCATTCTTTTGTCAAAGACGTGATTTTCCCCTGATTTGTCACCCTCGCTCTGCTGTCGCTTTCGTCGTGTTGTGGACCCGCTCAAGGAATTTTCGCTATATTTTAAGGTAAGAGGTTCTTCCCCTTCCCTGTTTTATGTTTTCTGTTCTTTGGGCTTGTTTTTTGTCCGGTTTTGGTGTGTGTGCCAACTTGCTGGCCGGTTTTCATCAAAGTTTGAATGTGTTTGAGCCTCTCCCCCCGTGCTGTCCTGTTCATTTTCTTCTGTTGCTCTTCCTCTCCCTCCCTCTTTCCGGATCTGCTGGAAAAGGGGTCGTTTTGTAGCTAGCTGGGTCTGTTTACAAGATTTTTGAAAAACCTTACTTGTCCAAGCAATTTTTGAAGTGGAAGAGAAAGAAAGAAAGAGGTTTGAGAGCTTGTTTCACAAGGCGCACCGGCGCGCCTTGTAGCAATCAAGACAGTCGCGCCCCTCGGCGCACCTATCCGACTTGCAACATACTCAAGATCTGCGCCAGGGCGCACCCTGCCATCCTGCTGCAGTTTGAAATCATGCGCCCTGAGCGCACCCCTTTTGCATGCTCCAAGTGTAAAACCCGCGCCTCCTAAAAAGCCTTCGGCGCACCCTTTGTCCATGCTGCATGATGTTTCCATGCGCCAAGGAGCGCACCTGGGCCGATGCAACAAAAGCCTTTTTCGCAAGTATAAAGATTACATAAAGGCGCTGGCGCATCCTCCATTGCAGTAACATAATGTTGTGTAGACCTTCCATGCGCCGCGCTATATTCCTTTGGCGCATCATTTGTCCATGCTGCACAGTCTTTCCCTGCGCCAAAGGGCGCACCGAACCCTAATGTAACACGCATTTCCTGTGCGCCCTGCTTTAAGATGCAACCTGCTTCATCCATGCGCCATGCGCTTTTGGCGCCAATTTAACCTCTGCAACATTCCTTTCTTGTGCGCCTTATCTATTTGGCCTGCCAATTGTATTTTTCCTGCGCCCTAAGCCTTTAAATCTCTAACTCCTCCTGCTAAGCTTTCCAGTGGAAGATCAAATGACTAATTCAACATTTTTGGATTGGGTCTCTCTTCTTCTTCGTGCAGATCAGCAGCTGAGTTCGAAAGAACACATGTCTACGTCAAGCAAGAAGCCCACCAAACCAAGAGGAAAGGCAAAGCTAACAGAAGAAGAGATGAAATACAAATATCAGAAGGTCAGGATGCCCGAATCACAGGCTGAGTGCAGTATGGATGTCCGGGACTCTGAATTGGGTCACATTGACATGGATGAGTTCTGGCTTAGAACTCAAAAGGTTACAAGAAGTCCATGGATGGACAAACTAATAGGCAGTGCCCTGCACTTTGCCGGAGGAATCCCCGCCGCCCTGTGAATAACGAGTTTATGATGGTTGTTGCACAATCCTTCAACAAAGACACGAGATGTGTCGAGAATAGCAAGGGCGAGGTAGTCATAAACCTCACCGCCGTCATTTTGAGTTGATGCTTGGCATCCTCACCACAGAACTACGTGGCATTAGCCAACAGAATGCATCAAGGCCTGGGAAGACAACGAAGGCCGTGCATGCGCTTAATGAATGAGGTCTACCTAAAGAATAAGAAGGTAGTGACCCGGTGGCCTCGTGACTATCCACCGAAGTGATTTCTCGGAGGAACTCAAAGATTCTATCACCTTCGAGCAGAGTCTTCGGCTTTCGATGCCCACTATTTCCATAAGTGGATGCCGCGGTACCTAGAAACCATGAATAAGAATTTGCCCGATCAACGCTTTTCTTTGGGTGAAATAATCAAGAAGACTATCTCTCGAGCAAACAATGACACACCACAACCGGAGTATTTCATATGAACTCCTATGTAGTCTACGCGCAAAGATCGGCAAGGGATTACCCGTGGCTCAACCGAAGTGGAGTATGGCCTCGTGCCAAGATATTTGATTACTATCCAGAGCTAAGGCTAGAGAATAGTATCTCTTCATTTGCTAAAATCAATGATGTTTTCTTTCTTCTACCACATCATGTGCATGTCATGCCAAATTTGACTCATAAATGGACAACAAAGAACATAGTGGCAATCACAGAGAAAATGGGAGCCTTGTTCACCCAATTTCCCACGTTCACCTATCTAAGGGCTGCCAACTTTTTGGGAGAGCCAACCAGGCTACCAAGGTATGCTGGACCAAAGCTGATTTTATTGGAAATGTCAAGACAGCTCGTCACATACCATGAAAAGTGCCTCAAGAGAAAGAAGGGCGGAACTCCTTTCCCCCTCACAGTAGGCCGTTACACATGCTCCAGCTATCACAAGGCGAAGGAGATGTTTGCTGAGCTAGAATTGCTCAACCTAAAGCATGATTTCCCAGCAAGGCCTACATTCGACCCTAGGGGCTGTCTACCAAGGGCTAAGCTTGATCCAATTCATGTCCCTCAGATTGAGGATATCTACATTGACGTTCTCCATGAGGTAGAACTCAGAAGAAAGGATCACTCTCGCTTGGCATTAACGGAAATCATCCAATACGGAGTGGCCATTGTCCCAAAAGGCTTCCAAACCACGGAAGACGAAGTAGACAAAGTGTATAATGACACAGAAGGGGATGATTGGCCCTTCCCGGACATTGACAGAAGCAAGGCTCCTCAAACAATTGAGGAGAGGGTAAAAGAAACTATGCGGAGAACGGAGCATTGGTGCCGCATGAACGGACTAATCTACCTCGGGGTAGATTTCATGACTTCCCCTTTGGGCAACGCACCTCCAAGGTCAAAGAAGCTGCTGAAAGGCAAAGGTGCCGAAGGTGAACCTAGCACCATTCAGGAGGAAGCCCCTGAAAGTCCTCTTCCTTCAGAGCCTGAACAAGTAATAACTCTGGATTCGCCAGAGAAAGAATTGACAGAGGATAGTCCTATACGCCCATCCACCCAGGATGTCGGCATCGCTACAACTTCAGAGGTCCCTTCTATCCCTTCCTCTTCTCTTCCTTCCCCTCCTCGAGTGACTCAAGCAACCACTCCTTTGGTTGTGTCCTCTGCCCCTTCTTCTACTCTTTCCCCCGCCTCTTCATCTATCTTCTCCTCCCTTGCTGATTTGTCTTCTTCCATTTCTTCCCTCATCTCCGAGCTCCCTTCCCTTCCTATCTCTTCTGCTGTTGCGGTTTCCCTTCCTCCCGTGAGCATGTCTTCGGCTATTCTTTCGATGCCGCCGCCACGTGTCTCCACGTTTTTCCCCTCTTCTACCGTTGCTGCCTCCCCCTCTGTCTCTGGTCCTTCTTCTATAGGACCAGCTTGGATCTCTCAGCAGCTAAGCCAACAAAAGAGGAAAGTCCCCATCGCTCCGATGGACTTTTCACTCATTCCGGCTAAAGGAGCAAAGAAGCACAAGCCGGTTACACGCTTCTCAAAGAGCGCTGCAGGTGAGAGAGTCATGGAAATAGCATACCCCAACCCCCTCAAAGAGAAAGAAGATCTGTCTCCAACAGATTTCACCGTGACCCAAGTCACAATGGGGACATCCTCAGAAAGTCTCCAGGGGAAGCTCTTTCCGCAGTTGATGCACTCTGCGAAAAGCTTCAAGAAACAAAGGAAGAAAAGAGGCTACTGAAGGAGCAGAATAAATACCTGCTTCAAGCCTTACAGAAGATGGGAAGTGCACCTCCCACAACCACCGCCGAGACTCCTGAGCTGCTCACCGAGAAGATCAATGAATATTCAAAGATCGGCGAAAGGTGGCATGGTCAAGCTTTCGCTTGGAGGAGTCGATCCTCAAGGATAGCGAAAGAGTAATCGCCGAGTATATCAGTTTATACCTGAACATCGAGAAGGCGAATAAGGAACTCCAAGCATTAGCAGGCCCGATATCAGAAGAGTTAGAACATGCTAGACTCCAACACGAGACCTTCCAACAAATGTTCGATTGTTCAAATCAAAGATCTCGGTCAAGTTCGAGTCTTCGCCATCCAAGGGCCCTCAACAAAACTATGTCCACTCGGACTATCGATAGATCAGCCGGAGTTTGTTTTGGAAAAGATAGACAAGGTAAAGGAAGAGGCCCTGGATGCAATGCATCAAATGGAGAAAATTGTTCTATCTATGACTCCAGGGTTGCTCACTCCTTCCCTCACCTTGAGATCACCGATGATACTATCCGGGTTTTCAAGGAGATAGCTTCTCAAGGGATAGGGCCGTAAGTCACGCTTCGACATCGAATCCATCAACAACCTACCGGCTCAGAGGGACTTCATCGGATCCCTAATCGAGGCGGGTAAAGATTATTCCAAACTCCCAAAAGCTCATAGATGAGCGGGAAACTTGCGAAGCAATCAGTGAACGGCACAAGGATCCATCACAGGATCAATTTGGGCCGATGATCAGCAAGTTCTTGGAATACCGCGCTCAGTTCCACATCTCATCACCTGAGCAAGACTCGTAAAAAGTGCAACCCCTTTTCGGCCGCAGGATGATGATGATGAATAGCTTCTTCTTCTTCTTCTTCTTCTCCTCTCTATTCTCCGACTTTCTTTCCGTAATATCTGAAGTAAGTTGGCACAAATGATGACATCATCCATGTTGCATCATGGGATGATGTCATCCATCCAAGTGGTCAAAGTCAACATGACTTTTGGATATTTTGTAAATATCTTGTAAATAAGTGGTTGGCTCCATTTTGCCTTCTCTCTCCCTCATCTTCTATAAATACAAGAATACTTGTTGTATTCAAGAGGTGAACATTTTTCAGATAGAAATAGAAGTGAGGAGAGAAAGACTTTGAGCTTTCTTGTAACAGAAAAGAACAGTAATACAATTATTCAGACTTTGTGCTCAATAGCTGTGTTATACATTAGATCTTTCTTACGTTAGATCTGTATGTGTTTGATCTGTTAGATTCATATCTACTTTTCCGTCATTTGTTTATCAGTATTGCTTTGTTTATTTATGCAAGTAGGTTTGGCTCAGTTTACTACCAAACTAAAAGCATAGATCTTCTGACCCTTCTGCTTTGGAATTCATTTCTTTTCTCCCTTCGGAGCTGTTCTTTCTCTTCTCTCTCTTTCATTCCTTTCTTTTCGCAGCCTGGAACACTCTACTGGGATGAGATCCCAACCCCGAAGGCAGAATCTGTGAGACTTGCATAGGTTCCTGCTAGTAGAAGTAGCAATAAACCGGGCCGCTTTCTTGCCTCAAAGAGGGGCTAAGCCCTGCAACACTGTTGGCTCGTCTATCCATAGATCTGCCCACGCGACAGATTTTCGGACCAACAGTTTTTTGGCGACTCCGCTGGGGATCGGACAGATCTGTCAGATCTATGGTGGTGGTATAATATAAAATCAGAAAATATAAGAAAATCACTGCCTGTTTGCAAATCTGCACTTTTGTTGAAAAAAAAAAAAATTTGCAAAAGTGCTCAAATCAAAAAATTTCCTTCTGAGAGTCATAGATCGGGCCTAGTTACAGATCTTTAGTTTGCTGAGTTTTTATCAAAATCATTATTTTTCCGTAGATCTGGATTTTTGACTATTTTCCAAAAAGTTTAAAACCCTTTGAAAAAGTAAAGATCAGATCTGAAAATCAGCTTACTATCTTCCCTGCCATCTTATCCTCGTTATTATTTGTCATTAACCGCAATCGGTTTTTCGAAGAGGATAGTTTTTTTAAATATTCAGAAAAGTGCATGCTGCTGGTTTTTGACAGAAAAACCAGAAAATCAGCAAGTACACCCAAAAATAAAGTTTAAATCTGCGCCGTAATATTGCAGATCTGAAAGGTACACTGGCGAGTGAACCTTTTACGCGCAGCAGGAGAGCCCGTGGAGAAGCTGATCCTACTTTCGATCTGCTTCAGAGGCACAATTTCAGCGTAACACCGGCACGTTTTTCAGCGTTAAGCTCGACTAGGTGGTCATCTAGGAGTGTCTCACCTCCACGGAGAAAAAGTCTTTTACAAGGAGCACCTACATCCCTTTGTAGTGCTTTGCTGCTCAGTGGAACCACCCTCCCAGTTCGTGTGCTTTTTCCAGCTTTTCAGATGGCAGTACCATGGGGAAACGCAATGGGTCCGTTGGCTTTACCACATCCAGTTCACGCGCTCCCTCACGGAAATCGAAAGAATTTTCCTAAATTCGACGGAAGCGGAAATCAAAGCACGGATTCCCACATATCTGCATTCATCATGTCATGCAGTATATTAGACGTGACTCACGAAGATGTGTCGGTTCGCCTCTTTTTGGAAACTCTACAAGGGCCTGCAGCTGAATGGTTTCAGCATTTGCCAGCCGGATCTATCACCAGTTGGGCTACCTTGCGGGATGCTTTTGAAGACAGATACAAGCCTTCGGAGGATGCATTTACTTTGTTATCACGAATCACTCACCTGAAGAAGGAGGCAAATGAGACCATGCGCGATTTTGTCGCCCGTTTCAATGCACTAATCAACCGTGTCCCGGTTGCCATGCTTCCAACGCCTGAAAATCAGAAGTGTTTCTTCGTGAATGCCATGAGCTCAAAAGTCAGCTTCTTGCTCCTTCAAGAGCGAGTAGCTACTCTACCTCTTGCCCAGGCTGCTGCCATCCGGATAGAAGACAATTTGATAATATCTGGCGAGTTGAAAAAGGAATCAGCAAAGCCTAAGTCTTTGGGCCCTTCGCCCACCACTTCGTCTGATCCAGCATTCCAAAAGATGGCGAATGACCTACTTGCACTAAAAAAGCAGCTGGCCCAAGCCTCTTCCAGTTCCTCGTATCGGGATATCCCGCGGAGGAATTTTGTTCCTAACAATGCTTCACAAAGGCCGCGCTTGCCTGCAGCTGCTCCACGGTTGGCACTTGAGGCCCCTCCGGTCAATGCTCTGGCCGAAATTGAAGAAGAAGAGCAGTACTATGAAGAACCTTCGCCTCAAGACGAAGATGATCAAGATGTCGGTGAGCCGACTGGCGACTCCACTATTGGATACATGGAATTTGATGAGGATGAATCTGATGAAGAAGAGAGTACTCAGGGCTATGCAAGCGGACAATCATATGCTGTTTTCACCCGCTCGCAAGGAAAAGAAGCAGAAGTTGCTGCCCATGTACAGAAGGAGAAGGTCGTGTCAAACGTGCCTCCAACCATTGTTAAGAGAGGTAATCCTCTTCCTACTCAATTCCCTGTTAAGTCTTTTGCAAAGAAGTCTTTTCCGCCCATCTCTCCTCCGAATCAGCCCCCTCATATTCCTATCAAGATCAGTAACCCTATTCCATCATCGCGAAGTGAAGGACTCATTCCCTCACCAACGCAACCCTTGGCCGCGTTCGATATAATAGATCATGCAAAAAAGACCAAGATTCAAATGTCTGAAGCTGAGTATCTTCAGTCAAACCCCGAACAGCTTGTAAGATTGACTAAGTATATCCAAGGCCAAGCTGTTATATCTAATCAGGCTTCCCCTAAAGGAATCCTTTCCACTCCCCCTGAATCCCATATAAATGTTGCTTCAACGTCTGCGTCAGGCAAGATAGAACCTTTCTATCTCTCCCTGCTGATCAATGGGCACAAGCTGAGTAATTGCATAATTGATTCCGGAGCTTCTGACAATGTCATGCCGGCAAAAGTCGCTCATGCTTTAGGCCTTACTCTTACCAAGCCTTTCGGCAGGTGTTACTCATTAGAGACCAAGCAAGTGCCATTGATTGGTCAAATCAAAGACGCACAATTTGCGTTTGCGGCCTTCCCGGATAAAAGAGTAAAAATGACCGTCCTTGTCGCTGACATTCCGGCAGCCTATGGAATTCTGCTGGGAAGGAGCTTTTGCAGCGAAGTTGGTGGAGAAATTCACATGGACTGGTCCAAAGCTAGAATTCCAGTCAAAGGCGTAATGCAAACTTTGGAGCCGGAATCCCAAAAGAAATACTTGGTCACTAGCTCTGAAGACCCCAAAGCCCAAATCCTTTTTGAATCATCAGGGATGGGAAACTACTTCTTATCTACCGAGGCGGATACAAAGGATGTTTTCGTTCAAGAAAAGGACCTTAATAAAGTCTGGACCTTGCAATTTGATGGCAGCTGTGCAACTAGTGGATGTGGCGCCGGAGCCGTGCTAATATCTCCTGAGGAGGAGGTAATTCCTCTTTCTTTCAAGTTGCAGTTTTTCAATACTAACAATACTGCTGAGTATGAGTCTCTCTTACTCGGTATGCAAGCCGCAAAAGAAAAAGGGATAAAAAATCTAAAAGCACAAGGTGATGCCGAGCTAGTTGTAAATCAGGTCAAAAGGATTTACCAAGTGAAAAATGAAAGGCTCAGACACTACCGTAATGCAGTATGGGACAGCATTGAAGAATTTGACGCTTTTTCAATAGAGGCAATTCCAAGAGCTCAAAATGATATGGCCGATTCATTGGCCGTTTCAGCATCTCTCATGCTCCCGCACCCGGGTTTGAAAACGAGCAAATACACCATTGAAGTGGTTTTCCGCCCGAGCGTGCCAGACAACTCTCAGCATTGGCAGGTATTCAACGATGATAATCACCTCATTGCCTTTCTGGAAAAATCAGAAAATTTTGATGAGTTGTATTTTGAAGGATCCACCTCTACATGCCGTGAATCAATCAACAGTCAAAACCACGAAACAAAGGAGAACGATGGCATTTGTCAGCTTAAAGGAAATAAAATCCCAAAGGGCCTGGTTTCTCTGGAGCGCCTGTTTGACAGACATGATCGTTTTGTGAAAAAGAAGAGGCGAGATGATCCTGACTCATCTCCAGAGACAGAACCAGTCAATATAGGTTCTGAGGCACACCCGCAATTCGTGAACATCGGGAAATGTTGCACGCCAGAAGAAAAGCGGAAATTTGTCAAGTTGCTGAAAAGATATATGGATGTATTGGCATGGTCCTATGCAGATTTAAAGTCCTTCAAGCCAAAGGACGTTCAGCATGATATACCGCTGAAAGAAGATGCCAAAGCCTTCCGTCAGAAGCAAAGGCATTATAATCCCAAGATTTCGGGCACCATTCAGGCCGAAATTCAGAAGATGCTGGACGCAAGAATCATCTTCCCTATCCATCACAGCACTTGGGTGGCGAACATTGTGCCGGTACGCAAGAAAAACGGTGAAATACGCATCTGCGTAGACTTTCGAAACTTGAATCAAGCTTCGCTGAAAGACAACTACCCTCTTCCCATAATGGATCAAGTTCTGCAAGCAGTGACTGGATCGGAAATGCTGTCTATGCTTGATGGTTTTTCAGGCTATAATCAGATTGAAGTCTCGCCTGAAGATCAATTCAAAACAGCATTCACTACTCCATGGGGTACATTTGCCTATAACAGGATGCCTTTCGGCCTGACTAACGCTGGTGCCACTTTTCAGCGGGCCATGGACTTCGCATTCAAAGGCATGATGGGAAAAGTCATCGTAGTTTATCTAGATGACTTAACCGTGTTCTCTAAACTACGAAGTGATCATTATGATCACTTGGAGCAAGTATTGGCCAGGTGCCGAGAACATGGGATTTCCCTAAATCCCAAAAAGTCTGTTTTTGGGGTTACAGAAGGGAAATTGCTAGGCCATGTGGTTAGCAAAGAAGGAACGAAGATTGATGCCGAAAGAGTTAAGGCTATCCAAAGCCTTACTCTGCCTACAAGCAAGAATGGTGTTCATTCTTTCTTCGGAAAGGTGAACTTTCTTAGGCGTTTTGTCCCTGATTTTGCTGAGAAGACCCGCCACATACTGAACATGATGAAAGGGTCACCCACTTTCAGATGGAGTGAAGAGGGGAAAAGGTCGTTTGAAGAGATAAAAACTTCTGTTGCTCATGCACCGGTCCTGGTATGTCCGGATTTCTCCAAGAACTTCATTATGTATAGCTACGCATCAGAGCATACTGTGTCTGCAATCCTAATGCAAAAGAACTCGGAGGATATTGAATCTCCAATCGCATTCATGAGTTCTCCTCTCAAGCCTCACGAACTGAAAATGACTCAGCTGGAAAAACACGCCTTTGCCGTTGTCAAAGCGGTGAAGGATTTCAGGTATTACATTCTGAACTCGCATACGGTGGTGCTGGTTCCCGACACCGCGGTGAAATCAATTCTAACTCAGCAGGAGTTAGGAAGTTTGAGAGGGAATTGGATCGCAAAAGTCCAGGAATATGACCTGGATATTAAACCCACCAAGCTGGTAAGGGGTAAAGGCCTGTGTCAGCTAATGGCTGAGAATAGGGGTTCAGAAAATCCTGATGAAAGAGAGAATTATACCGACAAAGAGCAAAGCCCTCTAGAGGAGCCTGATTCTCTGCCTCTGGTTCTATTTATTGCGACCAGTGATGAGTGGTACTCCGACATTGCTTTCTTCCTTACCTACGGCGAATGCCCGATGCACCTAACTGCAAAGGAAAAGCGTGCTATAAAGCTCAGGGCAGCTAAGTATGTCATCTGGGATGACGGTTTATATAAGCGCGGGATAGACGGTGTCTTCCTGCGATGTGTTGACAAGCCCCAGCAAGTAAAACTGCTGGAAAGTTTTCACAATTCAGCCTGTGGAGGCCATTTTTCTTCTTCCGTGACAGCACACAAGATCATTCGAGCCAGGTACTACTGGCCGACGCTCTTTCAAGATGCGGCTACCTGGGTGGCAAAGTGTGAACCCTGTCAACAATTCGTCGGCAAGCCCAAGTTGGCTGCCCTTCCCCTTAGGCCGGTCATTATCAATGAACCATTTAGGCAATGGGGAATTGATTTTATTGGTGCACTCAATCCTCAATCGAGTGCTGGACATAACTATGTCCTCACAGCAACGGATTACTTCACTAAATGGGTGGAAGCCATACCTGTCAAGCACGCCACTTCTGAGGTAGTTTGCAGTTTTATCAAAGAAAATATCATCGTCAGGTTCGGTGTTCCAGACAAAATCGTTGCTGATAACGCTTCTAACTTCTCTTCGCGGGAAGTTATTAGTTTTTGCTATGAATATGGAATAACTTTAGCACATGCCTCAGATTATTACCCTCAGGGAAATGGTCAGGCGGAATCCAGTAATAAGAACTTGGTGACCATCATACGGAAATTAGTAGATGAAAATCAGCGGATGTGGCACAAGTCTTTGTACGATGCTTTGTGGGCGGACCGCATTACTCCTAAGAGATCTCTCGGCATGTCACCTTTTCAAGTGTTATATGGCACTGATGCCGAACTTCCCATTTCTGCGGAACTTCCTGCTCTACGCTTGGCACGAGCAATCGAAGATGAAACTTTTCAGAGTTCTCTAGAAAAGAGAATCATGTATTTGGCAGAACTTGAAGAAAAGAGAGTAAAGGTGGTCGACAGGATCACTGAACATCAGAATCAAGTGAAGAGGCTTTTTGACAAGAAGGCCAAGCAGAGAGATTTTCTAGTGGGAGATCTCGTCCTTCTTTGGGACAAGCGAAGAGAACCAAAGGGCATGCACGGAAAATTTGATTCCCTATGGAGAGGACCCTTCAAAATCAAGCAACTCAATGGAGAGAATAGTTTCTATCTCTCATATCTGGATGGAGCTGAGCTCCCGCTTCCCTATAGCGGGCAACATCTCAAGATCTTCAGGAAGTAGAGCTTGCTCTCTTCTTTGTACAGTTTATTTTAGTCGTGTGTTTGCTTTAGTCGTGTGTTTGCTTTCAGTTTGTTGTGTGTTTCCTTTGTTCTCCCTCCGGTCCCCCTTGTTTTTGACTCCGTACCCAATGGATAGGCACATGTGATCTGGGATTCTCTACCCCCGAATTTGCTCAGAGATAGTCCCCAGAAGGAGCCAGCTGTTATCCCGTAAAATTGACAAGGGCAATTTTACCGATAACCATACCGAAAATTTTGCTTCGATCCCTCGTTAGGGATCCTTCGCGTTCGAAATATCGTAAAATCCCTTCCCGGGAAATTCAGTTTTTGAACTTAGTCTTTTTTGAGCCTTTTTGGCTAGGCGCATGGTTTTGCTTTCAGCAACATCAGCTTGATGCGCCCTTAAAAAGCCTTTGGCGCATGGTTTTCCATGTTGTCACTCCTTTCGGTGCGCCAAAGGATGTTGAGTAAGTTTTTGGTGCGCCATAGGGCGCACATAATATACCTGTTACACCAAGTTTTGGTGCGCCAAAGGGCGCACATAACTTCATGTCGATGACGAATTTGGTGCGCCAAAGGCGCGCTCATTCTTCTGTTGCCATTTCCTTCCATGCGCCAAAGGGCGCACGCTTTACCTTGTCGACAGCCGTTTCCATGCGCCATTTCAAAAGGTTGGTGGCGCATTAATGACAGGTTTTTCTATAAATACCCGTGCGCGCCCAATGTCATTTTCATTCTTTTGTCAGCACGTGATTTTTCTGGATTTGTCAGCCCCTGCTCTGTCGCTTTCATCGTGTTGTGGACCCGCTCAAGGAATTTTCGCTATATTTTTAAGGTAAGAGGTTCTTCCCCTTCCCCGTTTTATGTTTTCTGTTCTTTGGGCTTGTTTTTTGTCCGGTTTTGGTGTGTGTGCCAACTTGCTGGCCGGTTTTCATCAAAGTTTGAATGTGTTTGAGCCTTTCCCCCCGTGCTGTCCTGTTCATTTTCTTCTGTTGCTCTTCCTCTCCCTCCCTCTTTCCGGATCTGCTGGAAAAGGGGTCGTTTTGTAGCTAGCTTGGTCTGTTTACAAGATTTTTGTAAAACCTTACTTGTCCAAGCAATTTTTGAAGTGGAAGAGAAAGAAAGAAAGAGGTTTGAGAGCTTATTTCACAAGGCGCACCGGCGCGCCTTGTAGCAATCAAGACAGTCGCGCCCCTCGGCGCACCTATCCGACTTGCAACATACTCAAGATCCGCGCCAGGGCGCACCCTGCCATCCTGCTGCAGTTTGAAATCATGCGCCCTGAGCGCACCCCTTTTGCATGCTCCAAGTGTAAAACCCGCGCCTCCTAAAAAGCCTTCGTCGCACCCTTTGTCCATGCTGCATGATGTTTCCATGCGCCAAGGAGCGCACCCAGTTTCGATGCAACAAAAGCCTTTTTCGCGCAAGTATAAAGATTACATAGGCGCTGGCGCATCCTCCATTGCAGTAACATAATGTTGTGTAGACCTTCCATGCGCCGCGCTATATTCCTTTGGCGCATCATTTGTCCATGCTGCACAGTCTTTCCCTGCGCCAAAGGGCGCACCGAACCCTAATGTAACACGCATTTCCTGTGCGCCCTGCTTTAAGATGCAACCTGCTTCATCCATGCGCCATGCGCTTTTGGCGCCAATTTAACCTCTGCAACATTCCTTTCTTGCGCGCCTTATCTATTTGGCCTGCCAATTGTATTTTTCCTGCGCCCTGAGCCTTTAAATCTCTAACTCCTCCTGCTAAGCTTTCCAGTGGAAGATCAAATGACTAATTCAACATTTTTGATTGGGTCTCTCTTCTTCTTCGTGCGAGATCAGCAAATGAGTTCGAAAGAACACATGTCTACGCTGCAAGAAGCCCACCAAACCAAGAGGAAAGGCAAAGCTAACAGAAGAAGAAATGAAATACAAATATCAGAAGGTCAGGATGCCCGAATCACAGGCTGAGTGCAGTATGGATGTCCGGGACTCTGAATTGGGTCACATTGACATGGATGAGTTCTGGCTTAGAACTCAAAAGGTTACAAGAAGTCCATGGATGGACAAACTAATAGGCAGTGCCCTGCACTTTGCCGGAGGAATCCCTGTCAGCGCTGTGAATAACGAGTTTATGATGGTTGTTGCACAATCCTTCAACAAAGACACGAGATGTGTCGAGAATAGCAAGGGCGAGGTAGTCATAAACCTCACTGCCCGTCATTTTGAGTTGATGCTTGGCATCCCTCACCACAGAACTACGTGGCTGTTAGCCAACAGGAATGCATCAAGGCCCGAAGACAACGAAGGCCAGCAGGTGCATGCGCTTAATGAATGAGGTCTACCTAAAGAATAAGAAGGTAGTGACCCGGTGGCCTCAGACTATCCACCGAAGTGATTTCTCAGAGGAACTCAGTGATTCTATCACCTTCTTGAGCAGAGTCTTCGGGCTTTCAGATGCCCACTATTTCCATAAGTGGATGCTGCGGTACCTAGAAACCATGAATAAGAATTTGCCCGATCAGCGCTTTTGCTGGGGTGAAATAATCAAGCAAGACTATCTCTCGAAAGAGCATACAACACTTGCCACAACCGGGAGTATTTCATATGAACTCCTATGTAGTCTACGCCGCAAAGATCGCAAGGATTACCCAGGGCTCAACCGAGTGGAGTATGGCCTCGTGCCAAGATATTTGATTACTATCCAGAGCTAAGGCTAGAGAATAGTATCTCTTCATTTGCTAAAATCAATGATGTTTTCTTCTACCACATCATGTGCATGTTGCGGCCAAATTTGACTCATAGCCGGACGACAAAGAACATAGTGGCAGTCACAGAGAAATGGGGAGCCTTGTTCACCCAATTTCCCACGTTCACCTATCTAAGGGCTGCCAACTTTTTGGGAGAGCCAACCAGGCTACCAAGGTATGCTGGACCAAAGCTGATTTTATTGGAAATGTCAAGACAGCTCGTCACATACCATGAAAAGTGCCTCAAGAGAAAGAAGGGCGGAACTCCTTTCCCCCTCACAGTAGGCCGTTACACATGCTCCAGCTATCACAAGGCGAAGGAGATGTTTGCTGAGCTAGAATTGCTCAACCTAAAGCATGATTTCCCAGCAAGGCCTACATTCGACCCTAGGGGCTGTCTACCAAGGGCTAAGCTTGATCCAATTCATGTCCCTCAGATTGAGGATATCTACATTGACGTTCTCCATGAGGTAGAACTCAGAAGAAAGGATCACTCTCGCTTGGCATTAACGGAAATCATCCAATACGGAGTGGCCATTGTCCCAAAAGGCTTCCAAACCACGGAAGACGAAGTAGACAAAGTGTATAATGACACAGAAGGGGATGATTGGCCCTTCCCGGACATTGACAGAGCAAGGCTCCTCAAACAATTGAGGAGAGGGTAAAAGAAACTATGTGGAGAACGGAGCATTGGTGCCGCATGAACGGACTAATCTACCTCGGGGTAGATTTCATGACTTCCCCTTTGGGCAACGCACCTCCAAGGTCAAAGAAGTCACTTTGAAGGCAAAGGTGCCAAGGTGAACCTAGCACCATTCGAGGAAGCCCCCGAAAGTCCTCTTCCTTCGTGAGCTTGAACAAGTAATAACTCGGGATTCGCCAGAGAAAGAATTGACGACAGAGGATAGTCCTATACGCCCATCCACCCAGGATGTCGGCGTCGCTACAACTTCAGAGGTCCCTTCTATCCCTTCCTCTTCTCTTCCTTCCCCTCCTCGAGTGACTCAAGCAACCACTCCTTTGGTTGTGTCCTCTGCCCCTTCTTCTACTCTTTCCCCCGCCTCTTCATCTATCTTCTCCTCCCTTGCTGATTTGTCTTCTTCCATTTCTTCCCTCATCTCCGAGCTCCCTTCCCTTCCTATCTCTTCTGCTGTTGCGGTTTCCCTTCCTCCCGTGAGCATGTCTTCGGCTATTCTTTCGATGCCGCCGCCACGTGTCTCCACGTTTTTCCCCTCTTCTACCGTTGCTGCCTCCCCCTCTGTCTCTGGTCCTTCTTCTATAGGACCAGCTTGGATCTCTCAGCAGCTAAGCCAACAAAAGAGGAAAGTCCCCATCGCTCCGATGGACTTTTCAGTCATTCCGGCTAAAGGAGCAAAGAAGCACAAGCCGGTTACACGCTTCTCAAAGAGCGCTGCAGGTGAGAGAGTCATGGAAATAGCATACCCCAACCCCCTCAAAGAGAAAGAAGATCTGTCTCCAACAGATTTCACCGTGACCCAAGTCACAATGGGGACATCCTCAGAAAGTCTCCAGGGGGAAGCTCTTTCCGCAGTTGATGCACTCTGCGAAAAGCTTCAAGAAACAAAGGAAGAAAAGAGGCTACTGAAGGAGCAGAATAAATACCTGCTTCAAGCCTTACAGAAGATGGGAAGTGCACCTCCCACAACTGCCGCCGAGACTCCTGAGCTGCTCAGTCAGGAGAAGATCAATGAATATTCAAAGATCGGCGAGCGGGGCATGGTCAAGTTTCTTGGAGGAGTTAGATCCCAAGGATAGCGAAAGAGTAATCGCCGAGTATATCGCTTATACCGAACATCGAGAAGGCGAATAAGGAACTCCAAGCATTAGCAGCCCGATATCGAAGAGTTAGAACATGCTAGACTCCAACACGAGACTTTCCAACAAATGTTCGATTGTTCGGTCGAAGATCTGGTCAAGTTCGAGTCTTCGGCCATCCAAGGGCCCTCAACAAAACTATGTCCACTCGGACTATCGATAGATCAGCTGGAGTTTGTTTTGGAAAAGATAGACAAGGTAAAGGAAGAGGCCCTGGATGCAATGCATCAAATGGAGAAAATTGTTCTATCTATGACTCCGTGGTTGCTCACTCCTTCCCTCACCTTGAGATCACCGATGATACTATCCGGGTTTTCAAGGAGATAGCTTCTCGGGATAGGGCCGAGTCACGTTCGACATCGAATCCATCAACAACCTACCGGCTGTAGGGACTTCATCGGATCCCTAATCGAGGCGGGTAAAGATTATTCCAAACTCCCGAAAAGCTCATAGATGAGCGGAAACTTGCGGCAATCGGTGAACGGCACAAGGATCCATCACAGATCAATTTGGGCCGATGATCAGCAAGTTCTTGGAATACCGCGCTCAGTTCCACATCTCATCACCTGAGCAGCACCAGAAACAGGCAACCCCTTTTCGGCCGCAGGATGATGATGATGAATAGCTTCTTCTTCTTCTTCTTCTTCTCCTCTCTATTCTCCGACTTTCTTTCCGTAATATCTGAAGTAAGTTGGCACAAATGATGACATCATCCATGTTGCATCATGGGATGATGTCATCCATCCAAGTGGTCAAAGTCAACATGACTTTTGGATATTTTGTAAATATCTTGTAAATAAGTGGTTGGCTCCATTTTGCCTTCTCTCTCCCTCATCTTCTATAAATACAAGAATACTTGTTGTATTCAAGAGGTGAACATTTTTCAGATAGAAATAGAAGTGAGGAGAGAAAGACTTTGAGCTTTCTTGTAACAGAAAAGAACAGTAATACAATTATTCAGACTTTGTGCTCAATAGCTGTGTTATACATTAGATCTTTCTTACGTTAGATCTGTATGTGTTTGATCTGTTAGATTCATATCTACTTTTCCGTCATTTGTTTATCAGTATTGCTTTGTTTATTTATGCAAGTAGGTTTGGCTCTGTTTACTACCAAACTAAAAGCATAGATCTTCTGACCCTTCTGCTTTGGAATTCATTTCTTTTCTCCCTTCGGAGCTGTTCTTTCTCTTCTCTCTCTTTCATTCCTTTCTTTTCGCAGCCTGGAACACTCTACTGGGATGAGATCCCAACCCCGAAGGCAGAATCTGTGAGACTTGCATAGGTTCCTGCTAGTAGAAGTAGCAATAAACCGCCTTTGCTTTTTGTCTCAAAGAGGGGCTAAGCCCTGCAACACCGTTGGCTCGCCTATCCATAGATCTACCCACGCGATGATTTTCGACCAACAGGGTCTCACATGTTTAAGACCATGTATGACACTAAATATACTATAAGGTCTATAATAATCACCACATATCACATATAGCCTTATGTGCCTAGCCCCATTAATGCAAATTGTACTATTTTGATAAAGAGAATCACCAAATTATCCAAGAAGTAGATACTACAATTGAAGGTATCCCAAATTTTATAGTTAACAAGTGGGGATATGAATGCCAAGGTTTTGACCCCTATAAATGTTGAAGAAGTTAGCCTTAGGATATAATGTTTACAAGAGAAATATTCACCTACTCCTATTTTTATAAAGGAAAATGAGTAAGATGATGGCATCTAGTGAATGTTATTTGATGGATCAAGGAGAATACAAAGTGCAAGAGGAGGTGTAGTGCTTATATCTCCTATTGCTATGAAGTATTACTATGCTTTCAAATTTTAGTTTAGTTGTTCTAACTTAGATGAGTATGAATCCCTCATCCATGGTCTCAGTAATGGGAAAGAAAGAAAAATATAAGACAATTGCAGACTTTTGGGGATAGTAAGCTGGTATTAAATCAAGTAAGAGGGTTGAATTCAAATAATAATGGATTTCTAAGAGCCACCAATAATAGGGGGACCTTATGGAGGATTTTAAAGATTTCAACATCCACATCATCCTAAGAAAAGAAAATGAATCCAAGGATAGGTTGGCCGCAATGGGAGAAAAATTTGACATTGTTGAAGATATCAAGAAGGATAGATTGAAACCATGTGTTGGAGTACTAGTAAGACCCGTTGTCCTAGAAAATGATACAAATTAGAAAGTGTTTGAAAGTTACCATAAGATTTTTGATTTCATCTAAGAAGAGGATGAGTTTTCATCAAGAAAACAGGAAAAATTGGAACAAAAATATAGAGACCAAATTGTCCAACTTAGATAAATATATTACCTAAAGGACTAGTGACTTTAGAATATATATTCAATTCAAATGATCAACTCGAAAAGAAAAATCAAACGTGATAGTCAAAGGAAAGGATTATGAACCCATATCAGTTGGCGAAGAAAAACTTCTTAAGATTGGTAAGGTATGTACTCAACAAGAGAAGTATGATTTTGTATAACTTTGTCAATAATTTTCTAATGTATTTGCATGGAGCTATAAAGACCTTAGGGGTTTGATCTCTTATTATCTTAACATAACATTGAATCGGATTTGATGGCCAAGCCCATTAAAAACAAAGGCTTGTCAATTCATGAATTGATCCTCTCATGAAAAAGGCATTAAACAAGTTGATTGAGGCAAACATCATTTTACCCATTAATCATTCATCTTGGGTCACAAACCTAGTTCCATTAAGGAAAAGAAATGGGGAAATCAGATTATGTGTTGATTTCAAGGACATAAAGAAGGTTTCTTTGAAAGACCATTAACCACCACTTTCTATGGAGTAGATTCTACAAATGGTAGTTGGATCGGAGAACATTTCTCTCTTGGATGGATATCATAGTACAATAAAATCATGGTGAAGGAGGAAGACTGTTGGGTATTTTGATAAGAAGACTTGGAAGTCACACTAAGCTATTTTTGGAATAGGTGGAAGATGAAGTGCCATGCTAAGTTAAGCTAATAATAGGATTAGAACTAGAGTTATTAATAGGTAATCTATTATTAGGTGAAGCTTGCATGCTTCCTAGTTTCTTTTGTAGTGGCACATGGATATTGTTAGCATGCAACCTATTTTTTAGAGTGCATGAGTAGTGAAGGAAAGTCCCACTACCTATATATATGTATTTATTTACATGATTTAGAGAGAGGATGCATCATGTGTGAATGGTTATGTAAGGTTATGTTGTTGGTGTATTTGTGCGCTTGACTTATTAATGACTATTATGATGTATTCAACTATTGGTTTTTCTATGGATTAATACAATGGATCATTGTGGATGGATTCTTGTTATTGATGTTGTTGATGGATCTTGTGTGGTAAATCTATTACTAGTTCTTGTTTGATTATTTATGCACTATGGTTGAGATCTAGATCTGTTTATGCTTTATCTTGAATGGTTATTATGGATCTAGATTATATGTTCTTTCATGCTAACTCCTTGAAAAAGCTTCCATAAAAGAGGAACCTGGTACCCTTGCGTGCTTCGGTGAGTGCTCAATCTATTGAGTGATGTGCTAATGTGCCTTGGGATGTTCTTGGTAAAATAAAAGACTACATTTTGGTTCCATTTCGGGACCTCTTTTCAAGTTATTGCAAGGATGTTGCATGATGAAGACATATCGGTTGACTTTGGCCAATATTGAGAGTTGGGTAGATAATTTAGAGGAAGAGTTTTCTCATAGATATAACACTAGACCTGATTTTGATGCTCACATGTGGGTTGAAGAGAATTTGTATATCATGAACTCTATGAGATGTTCTTTTCCTATTTTCCTATAGAGTTGTACAAGTGGTGGTAACATATGCATCAAAGAGAAATTAGAGGTATAGAACAATTGTTTGGACACAGAAGACTACCAAAATTTGCATGATGCTGATTTGACTTGGACACATGATGTAGATCATTGGTGGAGTGGTGTTTTGAATAGTTACACTTTGGAGTATGTTGTTTCTACTTATTCTTGTTAGAGGTTGTTGAGTTTTAGTTCTTACATGAACCCAGAGGATCTTATTTGCGTGTTATCCCTTTAGCGATTAAGATCTTGATTATAACTCTGGATTTGGAAGAATGACCCTATGGCTAGCTAAACCCCACCATGGGGTAGGAGTAGGTGTGGTGAAATATGGTGGACTTGGTGGCAAAAAGAAGAGAGAGAAGAAAGGAGGCTTAAGTATAATGAAGTGCGAGAGAGGGAATTGAAAGAGATGACATGACATGAGGAGTCTTTGGAGTTGGAGAGAGATGGCTCGGAAGGATTTAGAGCTCACGTGGAAGATGTGGAGCCAGAGCATCTAGTTCTCCCCCTTTAGGAAAGCATGGTAGAGAACCCCTTGGCTTTGATGATGAGAGAACATCGAGGAAGAAAGATTAAGATTACATGGGCATGCATCTGATCCCACTTGATGACCTAGCCCTTGTGCTTGGTGTTCTAGTTCTTAAACAGTTATTGAGAATCAAGCTAGTGTAGGTGCTTTAGTAGTGATAGGTAGATTTCATTTTCCTTTAAATACAGGAGTTAATCAGATAACACATTCATCTTTGTGGTGGTGGTCCTACATGGTCATCTTTTTTTTTGGGGTCTTCGGTTGAAGGTATATTTTTGGCATGTCATCATTGGGCACAAAATGTTGGTAATACATCTAGGAGTAACACAACTTCACAGACCATGGGAGTTCAATTTAGTACAAATATTGGAACACAAGGTAGAAACATCCTCTATGTTCTAGTGCCACTACAGGGGAGGATCATGGTGGGATCAAGTGGTTCGGGATCTAGTGGATCTAGTGGTTCTAGGGGAGGGAATACTGGAGGGTAATATAGGTTCTAGATCTAGTGGGCATGGTCCACACCAACCCCAACAAGTTTATTATGAGATGTCTCTTCACCTACCGAGTACAGAGGTATTGAAGATGTAGCTGAGCATGTACACATGTGTGAGAATACTATGGCGCACTAAGGGAATCACAACTCCTGAGTGTAAGGCAAGTCAGTTTTCTACTACTTTTAAGGGCACACACATAGTTGGTATAGAAGTATGATCCAAACCAGACTTGTGTAGACTACAATGCATGTTGCATGTGATGCTTTTCTTAGATGAGTTCCATATACTTGAGTTTGAATAAAAATCAATCAGCATGCACGAAGGACATTAAGTAGGGCATGGCTGAGAGTGTAAGGGAGTATGATGCATGCTTTAAAACTTTCTATCAAAGTTGTCTTATGATATTCACCCTAGCCAACATGCATAGTGGTTTTTTGGGGTTTGATCACACCTTTTAGAAGGGTGATTTCTCATAAGACATTTATAGATCCACGTGAGGCTTTGGAGGAAACTCTTACATGTTGAGGTAGTTGGAAGCATAGACACTAGAGTTAGCCCATTTTTGGAGGCATAGATTACATCTATGGAAAAATAGTTGGAAAAATTATCATCTAATTCAACCCATGAGATGCACAAGTGGTATTTGGTGTATGGATTGTGAGGTGGAAGGACATACTAAGGATAGTTTCCCTCATAAATCGGTGTGTGTCATGTTGTTGGATTGTGAGATCTGTCATTTGGATCATGATTCAAGTAGGTGCCTTTGTTGCAGCACGTGATCAAGAAGAACATGTCTTGTTATTGTAAGATTTGTAAGTCTACCACTCATGATACAAAGAATTATAGATTGATTGATCAGATTCATGATGCTATTGAAACTAGTGTACATCGACCAATGTGTTGCAAAAATTCTAAGGAACAAGGTGAACATCATAATCATAATCATAATGAAGGGCACTTTGATGGAGGTGGTAGAGGTAGAGGTTACCATGGAGGATTCAGAGGCCAGGTCATGGTGGTGGAAGAGGTGAATTCCCATGAGGAACTTTTTACATGTGGATCCCCTTATCATTATAGGTGTGAATGCCCTCAAAACATTATTTTCTCATGGTGTGGAAAGAATCACAAGTTTGAGGAATGCCTAGATTTGTATGAGCATATGAGAAAGCAACACAAGCAAGATAAGGGCATGGAATGGTTAGAGTATAATGCACATTGTGGAAGATCAGTGGATGCCAAAGTTAGCACTTGACCCTAAGATGATACCTATGTTGGTGACTACACGCATTGAGGCTTGCACATGCACATGAGAGTTCCAAAAAAAACCTATTATTACAAAAAAGAGGTATTACATGTAAAGTATCTAGATCCTTCCCATCGAAGGAAGTTTATCAGAAACTATGGAGGTTATTAGAAACTTGTAGGGTGAGATATAATGCTTGAAGGAGTAGTCAAAAGCTAGAGAAAAAAAAAATAGTTGAGCTACCTCAGAAAGATGTTGATGACTTAAAGGAGGTTTGTAAGATGTTGTGCACAAAAAATCATTCCTTTGTTAGGGGAATGGTTAAGGGAGAAGGTACCACATGCATGCTGTTGAGTTGAGTGAGAGACAAATATTGCATGTGAAACTTACCTCCTCATAGTCTTGAATATGATAAAGATATCACTTTGAATGCAGTTTTGATGGATGGTTGTTGAGTAATATATGATTGATATAGTGTAAAAGTAAATGTACTCACTTTGGATGCATGGAATCAGATGGGGAGACCACCATTACAACCATCTTCAAATGTGTTGTATATGGTGAAAAGACTAAATCCACACCCATTGGAGTATTGAAGGATGCTACTATTACTATACAAGGGGCCAAGTTTACTAGGGACTTTGAGGTCTTGGCACTTGCAAAAGAGATATAGTTTTCCAGCATTTTTTGGGCACCCTTGGTGTTACACAAATAATGTTGATTATGCTTTAATAAAGGTTATATCAATTTTGAGAACAAAAAGAGCACATGATTATTCCTTTGACAGATGGGAAAGATTACACCACCTTATGTAGAACCTTTGAGTGAAGAGGATTTGAATAGATATATGTGTACATAAAGTTAGAGATCCTGAAGCACTCTGAGCCATCTAAGGAAGGTGTTATTCAATGGGGATGATGCTCAGTCCATGAGTGATACAACCAGTGTTTCCTGTGATAACTGGGCACATGGAATATATGAAATGGTTGGGGAGATCAAGAACATAGTTACATGTGACATGATCAGCCACACATTTTTAGGTCATTTGGGTCATAACCAGTACCTCGATACACTAGTGAAGGAAACCCCGATGTATTTCTACTGTGTCATGGAAGCTCAATGGAAAGATCAAGTAGAAAGAAATATGCTAGTTTATACCCTACGGGACAATTGCACGTGTTGTGGACTACACACAGAGATAACCTTTTGGAGTGGCGAGAAGTGAGAATCACCTTCTCTACTAGGTTTTTTAGGAACAATGTACCTTCACAGATCTATGAATTTCATGGGAAGGATTCTACTTCACATCACATTCAGAAGTGTGAGAGACTCTAGATGGAGGGGTAGGAGGCCTTTCACCATCACTCTAGGTACATAAGTTCTACACACTCTAAGTTTGCACATGTATGGTATGTTCATGCAAAAAGTTAACAAGGGAAATAATTAATTGGAGGAGATGACCTTTAGGTATGATTCAAACCTTTGATATTTTTCTACTAAACCTCTGTGAATGAAGCATTATAGATTATAAAGCACCTTATGATGGGGGATAGTGCAAAGGTGAAGAAACTCCTGTTAGATATGTTTGGAGAGTTAGACTTGGAGGCACGCTTTGAAGAAGAAGAGATATGAGGAACAACTTGTGCACTCTTCTAGAGAAAAAGAAAAGGGTAAGTGGTTTACATGATTGATGATGAAGAAGTAGAAATATGGATGTTGACCACACTATAGGTATGCATGAGGTCTTGATAAGTGTTGATGAAAAGGTGTGCACTTATCATGAGCCTATGAAAATGAAGAAGGTCAACATTGGGACAGATGCGAACCTAAAGAGGCCATTATTGGTGACTATTGGTCTAAACAAGAGGTGTTTAAAGATAATTGAGTTGTTGTGTGAACTTCCAAGATTTATTTCCATGAGGTTATCATGAGTTGAAGGAGTGCATCCCTCTTTGGGTGAGATGAGGATCAAATTAAAGGAAGGTGCGTGCCTAGTTAGGAAGAGGCCTTACAGATGAATCCTAATCTACATGTCAAAGTTAAGGAAGAGATTGATAAGATGTTGAAATATGGGATCATTGAGCCCATTGAGGAATCAGAGTGGGTTAGCCCCATGGTGATAAGCATAAAGAAAGATGGTAGGATAAGGATATGTGTGGACTATAGGAATTGAATGTTTGTGTCATAGATCCTTTTCCCACACCTTTTACTAGAGGATATCTTGGAAGGTGTTGTAGGGGCACAAAATTTACTCTTTCACTGATGGATTCTCTAGTTATCATCAGGTGTGGATTGCTCAAGAAGATCAAGAAAAGAAACTTTCACCACTTGAATGGGGAAGTTTTTCATATATAATTATGCCTTTTGGATTGAAGAATGCACTGTAGTCTTTTTGCACATTGTTGTACAAGCATTTGAAGACTTTATACACAAGTTTTTATAGGTTTATTTGGATGATTGGACTATGTATATGGCTGGTAAAAGATCATTGTGACAAACTTGAGACTCATGTTTGAGAGATGTAGGTAGTTAAGCATCTCTTTGAACATTAAGAAGTGTATCTTTTCTACACCCTTTGGAACTTTTTGGGACATATTATTTGCAAAGAAGGCTTGTTGGTAGATCCTGCTAAGGTTGCTATTATTTTGGGCTTAGAGGAGCCTACCAATCAGAGTGAGGTGTGCGTGGGTTCTTAGGACATATATGTTATTACAAAAAGTTCATTAAGGGTATGCTAAGATTTCCATGCCCTTGGAGGAATTGTTGAAGAGTAAAGGAAAGTTTCATTGGAATGAGGCACAATAGATAACATTTGAGACATTGAAGGAAAGACTTACTTTTGCACCCATTTTGCACTTTCCTTCTTGGGATAAGCCATTTCATGTGCATGTTGATGCCTCTTGGCATGGCCATTGGTGTAGTATTAGCACAACCTAGAGATGGGATTGTTGATCATCCTATCTTTTTTTGAAAGCAAGAAATTGACACCAGCTGAAAAAATTATACAACTACAGAGCACAAAGCATTGTCTATGATTTATGCACTTGCATAAGTTTAGATAATACTTGCTTGGAAAATCCCTTTATATTTTATACAGATCACATGGCACTTAAGTATTTGGTTAATAAGCCCATTTTATAGGGGCACATATGTCATTGGATTCTTGTTGTTTTAGGAATTTGACTTTACAATTGTGGTAAAACTAGGAAAAGTAATTCAGGACTTGATCATTTGTCAAGGATTAATTCAAGTGAGGATGCAGTAGAGCATTGAGGACACAATGCCAAATGCACAACTTTTTAGATTGAACCACACCCCTCTAACTTAGAAGATATTGTGTATTTTTTTGTACTATGGTGTGGTGCCTTGAAGGAATGAAGAGCTTAGAGAAGAAACAACTTTCCATATGTGTCACGCCTTACATGTTAATCAGTGGAGATTTATACAAGTTAGGTCATGATGAAGTTTTACACCAATGTGTACTTGAGCATGAGCATGAAGCCATTATGGAAGAAGCTCATGGTGGGAATTATAGGTGGTCATTATGTAGGAAATGCTACCACACAAAGATTTTTTTGGTAGGCCTTTGGTGGGAAACAATTTATAAGGATTGTATAGAATATTGTAAGGCTTGTGACCATTTTCAACACTTTGAAAGCCTAGGCATAGGGATGAAATGCCCTTTGAGGCCTATTACTAGTGTAAAACTTTTTGAGAAGTGGGGAAATTGACTTTTTGGGTCCTATTTCCCCACCCACGCATGCAGGACTAGATCACATATATTATAACTTGTATAAATTATCTTACAAGGTGGGAAGAAGTGCACCTACAAAGGATTGCATGATAGCTACTACAACAACAGTAAGGTTCTTATGGGAGAAACATAATCAACAAGTATGGATGTCCATTGAGCTTGACAAGTGATAGGGGCACTCATTTCCTTAATGAGACTATCAGGATATTATTGGCAGAGTTTATGGTGGTGCATCATAAGACAACACCCTATCATCCCATGCAAATAATGGAACTATTGAGGCTTTCAACAAGATATTGGGACATACATTGACTAAAGATTTGTGATGTTGGAAGGAAATATTGGGATGATAAAGTCTCTTTGTACTTTGGGCATACAAAACAACTTATAAAATATTGAACAAAGCCACACCCTTTCAATTGGTGTTTGGCGTGAGAGGTTATTTTACCAATGGAATTCATGTTACCCCTCTTATTGCACACATGCAGGAGGATTGATGATGAGAAAGCACTTGAAGAGCACATTGATAAAATTATGTAGTTGGATGAGTGCACCATCACACGTTGGAGTCAAAAGATAGAAAAGGCCAAGCAAAAGGCATGACATGATAGGCATATTAAGAATAAATAGTTTGAGGTTGGATAGATGGTTCTTCTTATGATTCAAATTTTTTGTGCCACCTTGGAAAGTTCCAAGTGCATTGGTTGGGACCATATGTTGTGACTTATATACTTGATTCAGGCACTTTCTAATATGAGGCATTGATGGCACTCATTTCCCTATTACTTTAATGGGAGTAGGTTGAAGCCCTACTATAAATAAGTCTTCTTGGTGTTTGTAATAAGGTAATATTTCCATTTAGATTAGATTTCCTTTAATGCATTCCCTTTATATGTGTTTCCTTTCATGTTGTTATGCTTTGTCAATTTAGTTTAGTGTTTTGTTGTAATAAGCACATGCTTGCACACAATAGTATGTTATTATCTATTGATTTCATGTGCAGAGGACTACACATACTTTTTTAGTGTGGGGTGGATCTTGGAAAGTGATTGGTTCCTTGTTATAGATTGGTGTGCATTATAAAATTACAGGTGCTCAGGGTAAAGATTGTTATAAAGAGAATTTCAAGAAATTTTCTCTCGATTGAAGGCCACACATGTAGAGGGATGGATGCTTAATATAATGCGAGGTAGGTTGCAACATTGGAAACTACTTGGTATGAGGCACATTGGATAGGTACTTTGGCATGGGAGGGCATGTAAGGAAATCTGTGGCCAAGAAAGTAGTGAGCATGTGCTAGAAGGTTATGACTAAGGTGTGAAGAGTTAGGCGGGAAGGAGACAACATAATGTGCAAAGAGCAGAGGAGAGGTGGAATTAATGCCATGTACGGTGGTGGTTGAGGAGAAATTAATGTGGGAAATTTTGAAATAAGCTATAAAGTTGGTGAGTGCAATGTTATTGTACCTTACATCCTTTGAGATTTCACGATTGAGAAGTGTGATGAAGTGCTAGTGTGAAAGAATGAGCTATTAACCAGATGAACCAAGTGAACTCATGACATGTCATTGACAAGACTCCACATGTATGTGTGTTTGAGTTTTTCAGGTGGGTGAGGAGAGAAAGGTTCACATGGTTAGGGTTTCACGAGAGGTAGAGTTGTGGCTAGGGCATGAGAAATCAAGGGTTTGATTTGAGTGCAAGGTGTGCAAGGGTAAGGCAATGGAAAGGTTGTAGTTTTAGAGCATACCTATTATTTGGAAGAGAAATGGCACCAAGGTGAGCTCCAATTGTTGAGAGGGAGACCGAGGAAGCATCACAAGAGTGGTTAGTTGAAAATGCAATACCTGAAGAGGTGATCAAGGGAGGTCATGGACGTCAAAATTAACCCAATGCAAGATTAGTGACTTCAACCACAAGACTGAGAAAACCCTCAAAGATATCAATGTAGAGACCATTCTGAAAGACTAATAGGAGGACGATGAGATGGGAATAGGGTTTTGGAAAATTGGTGCAAAAATTATTGGAAAGCATCGATGCAAAACTTTATGAGCTTCATTCTTTGGAAAGCCCGACCACTTGTACCAATGGCTAATGTCACACATGCATGCATGAGGATTTATTCTACTTTTGGGTAGGAGAGGATGTGGATTATAACAAAGTTGATTAAAAATTCACAGTTTGTGTGACTTTGGTTCTGAAAATTATAGGTGACTTATCGAGATGATGGGAGTAGAGGATGGCCACCACCACATACCACTACAAAAAGGGGGGGATCTTTCAACATTACATAGATAAATGATCTAGCTATAAGGGTAGCAGTGCATGTTAGTTAGTTCGGTTACAAATTGGGTGCCTCAGAGAGTGGATAAAAGTTAATAAGTGTTGGCTACATATAGCACATAAAATGGTGAACAAGACTTATTATAATATTACAGGTTACATCACAGAGCTTAGTGTAGAAGCATGCACCCAAGTGAAAAAGGTGAGAAAATAACTTGGGGTGCTATTTTGTTATTAATTGTGTTCAATGAAATCGGTGTGCCCGATGGGCCAAAGGAGAAATGTGGGAATACCCCTTGGAGAATAAATCACCTACTCTAAAGTTCACCAAGTACACTTCCATGGTTCAATTTTGAACACTTATAAGGAGCACCAGAGAAGTGGTTTAGAGGATGCACCAGGGAATTTGAGGGAGAGTGGCACATACCATGTGAACTACCTAGTGTGTTGGATGGACAAGTAGAGTTTGTGGTGTACCAACACTTATGTTCTAGGAAGGTTCTTCATGAAGATGGGTGAGAAGAGCCCATGGTGTAAGTTACCCTTCACATTTACCACTTGGTATTTTAAAGATTCGGTGAATAGTTACACAACACATGGAAATTATAGTTTGATGCTGAAAAAGTAGATGCAGACATTCATATTCTATGCAAGACATATGTCTACCCCAATAAGGAGGCATATGTGGAGATGATGGAGTCAAAATATTGACATAACTCTAGAGACTATGGTTGTAGGAAATATTGAGCCCATGCACGCATGTATGTATATACCTAAGGCCATGGTTTAAGGATGGAAAAGTGGTCACAGAGAGGACTTGTCTTTACCAGGTCCTCCAAAGGGAAAAAATAGACTATGGGAACAAGGATGTCTGGTGGAATAGACACCCCCAGAAGGAAGAAAAAGGACATGAAGTCTTGTAGAATGTCCTAGAGCATGAAGAGGAACAAGAAAGACAACACTACACTTAATCATGAGAGAGAAAATTACACAAAAGGTGTACAGAGTGTAGATATGTTGTGTTGGCCCCTCACAACTACTAAGGAGGTCACCACGCATAACACCACACGAAAGAAGAAGCCAGGAAGAAAGAAAGAAAAGGTGAAAATACATACCGGTTAAGGATAGTGATGAGAGAAGTCCTCACGGATGAGGATGCATGATGAAGTTTTCCACACCTAGTCTTGGACTTGAGAGAAGATGAAGGGAAGGTGGTGAGCAAATTTTGTTTGACACAGGATGTCCCCAGTGTAGCATACATGAACATGAAGAGAAAGCTTACACTGGTGGAGACACAAGATAATAGAGAATGTTGTGCGCACAAACAAGGAACCTGAGGGAGAAGAGGAAGTACAATAGAATGTGGGCTGCAAAAACATACAGAGTAAGTAGGTGAGTGCATGTAAGTGAGCCCAAGGAAGAGGAGATGGTGTAGAACTCAAAACCTTGGCTATGTTGATGATGTGAAAAATATAATTCACGTAAGGTTCCAGATACTATTTTGCAAAGGAATGGTTATATGGGTGGGAGATGATGGATCCCGAGATGGAAAACACATGCACCCATAAATAGTTATCATGGAATATGCAGACTCACATGGATGAGCCTGATTTTTATGTGTGTGAAGATCATGTGTTTCTCTGGAGGATGAAGAAAGCCCCACATTCCCGACATGTAACCATCAAGTTGACTTATTTTTCTAGATGAACAAGTAATGCTTTGACAAAGGTATCTACAGAGGTTACACATAGAAATATAGATAAAGTGATAAACTATTTGAATCTATTAGAGGATAGGAAGGATAAATAAGTAGAGATTAAGCACCTAACAGAGGAAAAAGAGAGATTAGGTGAAGGCGCGTGTAATACTTGATATGGCAGAGCAGATCAGTGATGAAATTTTGGAGGCGAGGCCACAATATGAGGAAAAGGTGGCTCAAAGATTCCCATATTCTATGCATTACTTTACACACATGGTTCACATGGTGTTGGATGAGGGTAACCATGGATGCATCTTGAAATAGAAGATGCTACAACACAGGGAAAATAACTAAGGCAACGATAGCGCGCCAAATCACAGGGGTATGAGTCTTTTCTCTAGACCTTGAAAGATGAGATGAAGAATAATGAAATTGTTATCCAAAATTCACCCCCAGGGTAAATTTGGATAACTTGCACAAATTCCTTCAAGCTAGAGCAAGAAGAAATGGTGAATGGAAAAAAATTAGATTTTTTGGGTACCTCTTTGCTTTCCTCTAACTTCCTTGTCCAAGAAAAATCCAAGGAGTTAGTAAAATTTGAAAAAAATTGAAAAAATGAAGTCAAGGGCTTGTTTTAATGCATTGCGGGTTTGGAGGTTGCGGATGGTACCAACATGAATCATACCAAGGTTCATCACACTGAGTTCAGGGCCAAAAAAAAGGAAACAATTTATTGCAAAAAAATCAGAAAATTTTGTCCTAGGAGGTCCGCAGGACAGTGACATAGTTGGGATGCGAAAAGGAGAAATCGCCAAACAATAAAGGAATCGAAAAATGTAGAAGTTTTTGTCCCAGGTGGTCCGCGGGATAGTTGGGATGTTGGGACACACGGACCCAAAACCCCAAAATCTCCATAAGTGAATGCATTGTGGGTGGCATAGAGAAATTGTGCAGGGCAGTGCAGGACATCGGTACGTGTGGGACGTGAAAAGCTGAAATCGCCGCAGGTAAGTGGGATGAGGAAAATGCGGAGGTCAACGGCTTGACAAACCCATCAATAAGCGGAGACAGATCGGGACAAAGAATCTTGAATCAGGTGATGTGGAGAAAGGAGGCTTGGTCCGTTTGAGTATGCGTAGGACATGAGTTCCCCGAAAACCCGTAATAGCCGTGTCTGAAGGAAAAGTTGATGCCCAACCTCCGAACTTCAAATGGTCATAACTTTTGACCCAGAGCTCCATTTTCATGAAATTTGAATTCATGAAATGAGTAATATTTATTATTTTTAATGAGGGTAGATATGTGAAAATAAAGGAAACATCTCCAGCTCTGATAAATTAAATACACAATTCCGTTAAATGACAGAAATGCCAGTAGACCCAAAACAACTGCCTACACTCAAAATGCCATATCTTTTGTATTTCTCAATGAAAACACACAAAATTGGTACCATTGGAATCATGGTTTCGATCTTGATGAAAAATAATTAAGAAATCTAGAATTTTATGAATAATCGATGGTGATTTTTTAGAAAACATGGCCTAATTCAGAATAATGTTTTATTTGGTAGTTGGGATGCATTCAATGAAGCATGGGCAGACACTTCTCACAACAGCAAGTTATGGGACAGTATGGGGGCCTTTTGTAAGTAACATACCATGATTTCACTTCATTTATTACCTCTTGCAAGTGGTGGGAAGACATATTTTGGGATTTTCATTTCTCTCTCTCTCTCTCTCTCTCTCTCTCTCAAAATTCTATAAATTGGAGTGTTGGGCTCATTGTAAAGGGAGATAGTTTTTAGTAGAAAAACTCTGTAATTTTTTTTTGTGAAGCCAATGTGCCACAAGACCTTGTAGTGGACTCCTTTCTTGGTGATCCATGCCCTTACTTTGTAATATATTGAACTGTGCATATCTATGAAGCAATAAAATTCAAGTTGGTGGATGTATCTTCCCCTACTGTGTTTGTTTGCTTTCTTCTTGCCTCTTCAACCTCATGCAAATATATTGTGTCTATCTTCTGATCTGGAGGGATTCATTATCATTATGTGTGTATGAAATGTTGTTGTGAATGCATTTTGTTGGACTATGGAGAAGTGTTATCACCACTTTTGGTATGTGCTTTGCCCCTATTTTTCACACATTGGAAGACTATTCTCACACCCCCTTTTTCGGTGTATCACCACTTTAGTGTAGGATTTATTTTCATGCAATCTCTCTCCCTGGTCCCTTGGAAGGTTATATTAGGATTAGATAGTTTTTCCTGCATTAGAGTAGATTGTGGCAAGTAGTTTAGGAGCAAGAACCAACTTTCTCTAGAGGTCTATCTCAAGTAGCAAGTCCCACAACTTGGAGATAGTACCCATGTTATCCAATCACACTTTGTGAGCTCAAGCACACACACTTGTGAAAACCATAGGGTGTTGTGATTTGGTGATAACAGAAACTCTTGGGCATGAGGAGAGACTGTCATTACTTTGAAAAGCACGATGCACTCACAGCTGGATTGGAACCCTCATAAAGATAAAATAAAGGAAATTGGGAAGCTTATAGTTTAATGTATGGATGTGATGGATGGGATGAACTCAAGTCTAGCGAAGTTCCTTAGAGTGTTGCAGAACAAGGGAAAGAACATGAATATGGATGAGATGGAAGGAGTAATTGAAGACATCCTTGACATCCCGATAAGATAAATAAGGCACTCAGTGATTGGAATGAGTTATAGGTAGAGATCAAAAGTGAGTATCCTGAGTTAATTTTTCCTTCAGAGGAGTAGGGCACCCGATTCTTTGGTATTTTTTTCACTCATTATGTAAAAACATTATTTTTTTCCAATTTTTTATTAATGGATGGCCCGGGAGTGATTACCCATTACCGGGGAGATAATGAAATTAGCGTGGGGTAATTTTGGGTTAGAAAAATATTACCTAAGTATTGAAGGTGTGGAAGATGGAAAAATTTGTTCCATATGGTTTTGCACCTAGGGAATTCAAAGATCAATACTTAGCCATTTTTCATACATGGGATAAGATGGGATTGAGTGCTGAGCACATTTTGATAAGAAGACTTGGAAGTCACACCAAGCTATTTTTGGAACAGTGGAAGATGAAGCACCATGCTAAGTTAAGCTAATAATAGGATTAGAACTAGAGTTATTAATAGGTAATCTATTATTAGGTGAAGCTTGCATGATTCTTAATTTCTTTTGTAGTAGCACATGGCTATTATTAGCATTTAAACTAGTTTTTAGAGTGCATGAATAGTGAAGGGTATATATGTGTTAATTTGTATGGCTTTGGGGTGAGAGGATGCATTATGTGTGAATGGTTATATAAGGTTATACTTTGTTGGTGTATTTGTATGCTTGACTTATTAATTACTATTATGATCTATTTAGCTATTGGTTTTGCTATGGATTAATACAATGGATCATTGTGGATGGATTCTTATTATTGATGTTTTTGTTGATGGATCTTGTGTGGTAAATCTGCACTTACTAGTTCTTGTTTGATTTTTTACGCACAATGGTTGAGCTCTAGATCTGTTTATGCTTTATCTTGAATGGTTATTATGGATCTGGATTATATGCCTTTTCATGATAACTCATTGAAAAAGCTTCCATAAAAGAAGAACACGGTAGTCTTGCACGCTTCGGGTGAGCGCTCAGATCTATCCCGAGTGATGTGCCAAAGACACCTTAGGTTGTTCTTGGTAAAATTAAATACTACAAAGACCAATTCAAAACCACTTTTACCACTAAATAGGAAACATATGTTTACAAGAAGATGTCATTTGTTTTTCCAATGCAAGATTAACATTCCAAAGATCCATGGATATGGGATTCGACGGACTAATCAACAACATTGTTATTTTCTACTTAGATGATATCAAATTATTTTCCAAGGATGAAAATCACCATCTATTTCATATCAGTTGGGTATTAACATATTCTTACAAGAAGATGTCATTTTGTTTTTCCAATGCAAGATTAACATTCCAAAGATCCATGGATATGGGATTCGAGGGACTAATCAACAACATTGTTATTTTCTACTTAGATGATATCAAATTATTTTCCAAGGATGAAAATCACCATCTATTTTATATCAGTTGGGTATTTGAGAGGTGAAGATAGTGTGGAGTTTTTCTTAACCCCAAAAAGTTTATATTCTTTGCACATGAAGGTAAAATCCTTGGTGAAATTATCTCTTAGTAAGGACTTACAATAGACCTAGAAAGAGTAGGTGCCATCCTTGCATCGTTGTTTCCTACCACAAGAAATAATTGTAAAGCTTATTAGGAAGGATTAACTTTATCGATGTTTTAATCCAAAGTTTTCCAATTTTGTCAAGCCTCTAACATCTATGTTTAATAAAAACATACCTTTCAAGTGGACCGTGAAAGGGAAGGACATTTTAAAAGACATCAAACAAGAAATTACACAGCCGCAAATCTTTTTGATCTTGATTTCTCATAGGATTTCACCTTGCATGCTTTTGGAGTCACTAACATGATATCTACCACGCTAGAGAAACTAAAAAAGGAGGCTTGGAGCAACCTATTACTTTCTTCAACCAAAATCTAGAATAATATTAAGTAAAGTACACATTTGTCGAGAAACATGCCTTAATTATTATAAGGAGCTTAAAGAAAGTCGACATCTTTTATCCAATAACAGGATCCATCTTATGGTATCATACTTTGGTGTGAAATATTTTATTTTAAACAAGGATCTGAATGAGAAAAGAGCTGGTTGGATAACCAAAGTAATGGAATATGATGTTGACATCAAAGTGACTAAGTTAGTTAGAGGAAAAGGTTTGTGTGAGAAGTCAGTTTCAAAGATGTAAAATGAAGATGAGTCTGTGTTAATACTCCAACATGATCAAGAATAACCTATAGATGTTCCACTTACTCATTTCTAGATCCATGACATAGTGCACTTTCTCCAAATAGGTTAATGCTCGTAAGGCTTTACTAAGGCCAAGATAAGGTATTTCAAACTTCAGTCTATCCCCTTTGTGCTTATTGATGGAATCCTATTTAGAAAAGATATCAATGGAGTTCTTTTGAGATGCATCAAGGTGGATCAAATTGAGAAGGTATTGCATTAATTTTGATCTCAGTAGCTTGAGGATATTTTTCCCGAAGGACAATCGCACTCAAAATCATAAAAATCAACTATTATTGGCCAAGTATTTTTAAAGACTGATATACATGGGTGAAAAAATGTAAAAAAGTGTTCCTTTTTCATAGGAAAAGAAAGGCTAACAACCCTTTCACTCCACCCCATCTAAGTAGAAAAACCTTTCATGCAACAGGGGGTTATATTTTATTGGAGTAATCAATTAACATTCAATATTGGGTCACAAATGGATCTTTATAGCCATAAATTATGATGTAGGAGCATCATCTCCACCTTATAAATCAAGCATGTGGTCATTAAAATTTGGCTTGAAATTATGTTAGTGAAGTCCTATAGGTCATTAGGTGTTATTTAGGTGTATCAGTTGGGTTCTAGGCCTTTCAAAATTAAAATTACTCACTTTCCCTCCAAAGTGTAAGCTAGAGTCTTAAAGGCCTATTTTGGCTTGATTGTGTAAGTTTTGTATGTCCTAGTGTTGTGTGTTGGAGCTAGGACACCTCCTCTTGTTTGTAATGATATTTATAAAGGAGTCAATATGTTGTAAAGATTTTTAAGATCCTAGTCATATGTATCTTAAAAATTTAAGCAAGAAGAGTTTTCCAAGTGACTAAATAGGAAGGTGAAAGGTCATAGTGACCAAAAGGAATTTTAAGGTCACAATTTGGATGGTAAATAACTTGTAAGGATTATAAGCATCACTTTTGTAATTGTTGGGAGCATCATTTGAATGATAAAAAGGTTGGGAGAGCTAAGAGTCCAATATTTGGGAAATTTTAGTTTACAAAATACTACTTTATGGTGTACTCTATGTATAATGATGGTTTGACAAGGTTGTTTAATGGTGGATCTTGATTAAGACAATGTTTTTAGAATGACAAGGAATAAAGAGATTTAATTGAATTTTGAAGACAATCTTAAGAAGGTAAGTCATCAAATATTTTAAGTTGAGTTGCTTCATTTCACTTGTTTGAATTGACATAAGTAGGTGTATAAGAACCCAATGAAGTGATTGAATTCATATAAGTGCATGGATCAAGTTTTTATATGATTTTAAGGAGTATAAAAAAGTAGAAGAAACTAGATTTGAGGGCCTCATGAGGAATTTTTGAGTTTTTTTTAATCATTTTTACATAATAAGTTGATTAAATAAACTTTGCTTTGCATCATTTGGTATCGAGAGCGTGAATATCAAGGAAAATAAGTTGAAAGAGTAGAGAAAAGGGTTGATGTTGTGAAAAGAAGAGTAGTAAAGAGATGTATAAGTAGATGAGTAAAGAGAAGAGTGTGAAACTAGTCATTGACCATGGGTATAGGATGTCATAGTGGATGAAGAAATCAATAGTAGAGAGAGAAGAGGTCAAGTCAAGAAAAGTGCATGAGAGGATAAGGGAATATGAAAAGAATAGAAGAATAGAAAAGATGATGGAAACAAGGAAAGCATGCAAAGATAGAGAGTTTAGGGCTATTAGGACTTGGAAATTAGATTGGACAGATGATGAAGATGAGGGAGAAATAGAAATAGAGATGGTTCAGGGATTGATAGAGTTACTAAGATATAGGAAGAGAAAAAGAGGAGAAGGAAAGAGAAAATGATTAAGATAAGAGATTTATGGTTTTAGTAGGATGTCATAAAGTTGAAACAAGATATGGAGTAGCTGATAATGCTCATTGAAAAAGGGAGAGAAGATAAAATACAAGAGACATAAATATTGATGAGAAATAAATCCATGTGGCCAGTTAGACAACTTGTAGAGAAAAGGAAAAGAAAGAAACTAAGGACAAGGATAAGACAAGAAGAAAGAAGACTGAAACAAATGGAAAAGAGAATGAGTAAGCAAGAAATAGAGGTGATTAAAGAGATGGTGTTGATAGAGGATAATAATGAATAAGAAGTGATAGAAGCATTTTTGGCTTCTCTTGAGATAGATGAACATGATGAGAGAAGTTGGTATGCAGAGATAAAGGAAGCAGAGTTCAAGAGAGAACAAAGTGAAGAGATGTCATGGAAAGAGGAACATGAAGAGGTAACTAAGCCTCCAATTTTGAATCTAACAATGTGTGCAGTGTGTGTGTTTGTAGGTATGAATAATGAGCTTGATGTACAAGATGAAAGAAAGAAGAAAATAAACCAAAAAAAAGAAAAGATAAGTGAAAAAAGAGTGTATTTATTTATGAAATCGGGAGAAATTGGAAATAGAGATAACATCTTTGGAGCATGCTATAAACACAGTGAAACCATGTGAAAAAGAGATAGAAATAAGTTCCAGGATGGAGAAAGAACAAAACTAGAAGCTAAAAGCAAGAAGATGAAAGTAGATATTGAAGAGATAAAGAAGTAGGAGACAAGATTAAAGCGTGTAGAAACAAAGAAAGAGGTGTATGATGAAGAGAATGAAGTTAGAGATAAACAAGTCGAGTTGAGAAACAACAACAACAAGAGCAAGAGGAAGATGTGGTGATTGAAGAAGAAGAAACATATGAAGTACAAGAACTCACTCATGAAGATGAAGAGAACCATGAAGAGAAGACAAGGCATAAGATATAAGTAATGCAAATAGAGGAAGTTGAGGGTAAAGATTAGATCAAAGCAAGGTGAAGAAATAAAGAAATTGGAAAAAGAAGAAGAAAACAAAATAGTGGGGCTTAAAATTTCTTACCCCTGGAGTATGATGTAAGAGCATCATCTCCACCTTATAAATTAGGCATGTGGTCATTAATTTTTGCTGAAAAGTATGTTAGTGAAGTCTTAGAGGTCATTAGATGTGTCAATTTGATTCTAGGAATTCCAAAATTCAAATTACTCACTTTCCCTCCAAAGTGTAAGCTAAAGTATTGAAGGCCTATTTTGGCTTGATTGTATAATTTTTTTATGTCCTATTGTACTTGTGTTTGAGATAAGAAACCTCCTCATGTTTGTAATGATATTTATAAAGGAGTCAATAGGTTTTAAAGAGTTTTTAAGCTCTTGGTCATATGTCCCTTATAAAGTTGAAGCAAGAAGAGTTGTCCAAGTGACTAAATAGGAAGGTTAAAGGTCATAAGTGACAACCAAGGAAGTTGAAAGGTCACAATTTGGATGTTAATTGACTTGTAAGGATTATAAACATCACTTTTGTAATGTTGGGAGAATCATTCAAATGATCAAAAGTTTGGGAAAGCCGAGACTCTAAGATTTTGGAAATTCTAGTTTGTAAGTTACTTGCCTTATGGTGTAGTTTGTGTATAATGATGGTTTGAAAAGGTTGTTTAATGGTGGATCTTGATTAAGAAAATATTTTTAGATTGAAAAGGAGTTAAGAGAGATAATTGAAGTTTGAAGGTAGTTTTAAAGAAGGTAAGTCATCAAATCTTTTAAGTTGAGTTTCTTCATTTCACTTTCTTGAATTGAAATAAGTATGTGTATAAGAACCTAATGAATTGATTCAATTCATACAACAAGTGGGTGGATAAAGTTGTTATTTGATTTTAAGGAGTATACGAAAGCATAAGAAACTAGATTTGAGGGCATTGTTGAGTTTTTCATCATTTATTACACAGAAGTTGATTAAGATAAAATTTTCTCTGCATCAAATTACTTCACCAAATGGACAAAGGAGGTTACTTTGAAGGAAGAAAATGAAGATATCATACTATAATTTTACAAAAATATTATGACCATACTTGGTGTTACTTCCACAATAAGATAATGCTTTGGAATTCCTTGGAAAAAGATTTATGTCTCTGGTCTGTCAAGAATGGAATATAAATGAGCACATATTCAAACTATTATCCCTAAGGAAAGGGGTAGGATAGATTAATAAACAAAAATATCTCAAGGATTATTAGAAGGAATTTGGAGGATAATCAGAAATCTTGGCATACAAAGTTGAAATTAATTTTATGGGCTGATAGAATTACTCCCAAAAGGTCAACCAACAACTCACTCTACAATCGGTTTATGATAAGGAAGTAAAGTTGTCAATATCTATTGAATTTCCATCTCTAGAGCTCATAAATCAGTTGGAGATGTTTGAAGTTGAGGCCATGGAAGTCAGGTATGTAAAGATCATGGAGCTAGAAGAGCTAAGAGATCAAACAATGTTGAGAATGGAGATTAATCAAGCTTAGATCAATAAATAATTTGACAAGAAATTACTTGCTAGAAGCTTTTAGGATAGAGTTCTTGTCCTCAAATGGGACTAGGACAAAGCCTCACTAGGAAAAAATTAAAATTTTGATGCCATATGGAGTGGCCCCTATGTAATCTCAGTATGCAAACCACACAATGCTTTCCAATTATTAAAATTGAATGGAGATGATCCATAAACCACAATAGACCCCCTATTATGTTATTCATTTACAACTGGATCATTAAAATTATCGATTTTTATAATTGATATGAATTTAAAACTGATTTAAATCTAAATTTTAAATGTTTATAAACTAACCCAAAACTAAATTTAAGATGAAAAAAATAAAATTAATTCACTGTTCGATCAAAACCATCCATATTTTAATTTTACCGATTTCGTAAACGTCATTAATGATTTAAATATGCATATAATACGAAAATATCTTAGAAATCAGAACGCAAAAAAATAACACAAGAGATGACCAAATTTTTTTATGGAGTTCAAAAAATGCCTACGTCTCTAGGTTCTTTTCTAAATGATCCATTACAATATGTCAAAATCACAAGTACAATAAAACTTAAAATTTAAAAATATGGATCCAAAACATGAAAATTTGTGCCCTCGACCTTTAGAAGACTCGACAAATTATCGGTGTTCGTCCTCCACTTTCTCAAAGCACTTACACAATCTCTTCCCTTATTTCTTTGCCAACAAGAGAATTACACACCTTAAAATGATATCAAAAGAAATCCAATATAGGAAAATTATAGATGTAATAGGAGCATCTCAAAATTTTGGAAAACTTTCTAGTTTACATTGAGATCCAAAATTGCCCCTAAGTTTCTCAAAACTTCAATTCTTTAAAACTGCTCTATTATCGAAAAACACAGTCATAACAATGACCCTATTCAAATAACAATTCACATATTTTTAGGCTTGTGACTTCCTTATGGACTAACTATGGGTCCTATTTTTTATGTGAATGTGGTTGGGGGTTTGAACTACCCCAACTTCACGCTTCTTGTAATTTGTTTTATTCGGGATGTTAGTACCACAATACATGTGGAGTAGTTTGTTTTAAGCCTTTAAAAAGGATGCCACCACTCTCTATTTTTATGGCTTGGGAAATGCATTCACCTTTTTCTTTATTTTTCCCTCCACATGGAACATGGCTATGAATACTCTCAATTTGGTATGCTAAGGTTGACATGTTTTCTCGGTTGGTCGAGCTGTTGTGGGTTGTTGGTTTTGGTGGGATTCAATTTTGGCATGTCGGTGGCATGTGTAATAGCATATGTGTTGAGTGAGCTATCCCGTGGCCTAGGTGAGCTAGATGCCTATATGGCGAGTTGACATGGTATGTGGTCAATGATTTAAAATGTAATTATATCCCATATGCATAGTGTGGGGAATAACAAAGGCATATATATATATACAAAATCTTGATGATGGTAATATGAAGATATAGAGGAAAAGGAACCCCTTCACAAAAAGAATGTGTTGACCTGGCTGAGGGCCCCAAGCCAAAAAATAGTGGGTCCCACTTGTCCAAACTTGAGTGTTAAATACAAGACATGAAAACCAAAAACATCCTTTTACCATTTTTATTATTTTTGTCTTGCGACGTGTTGTATTCCTATTGGTCCTGCTACCCTATTTTTGCTCCTCCAATTTGGAACTTTTTGAAGGGTATCTTACTCAAACAAAGTCCATTTCATGTATTAAAATATGGGTTATAAAGCTCTCAAAGTCCTTTACTTGTCATGTAATTATTTTGTGATATCTAAGGAAAATATATCCACTAAATTGACCTCTAGATAACACCTCCCCATTGAGAAGTATTTTGTTCCACAAAATTTGTTTTCACCCACTGAAATTACCAATCATCTTCCTGCATATCAAAAACACACAAGATCCATATAAATAATGTTGTAGGAAGTTTTTACTACAAATTATTGAAAACAATATCACATAATTGATTAGTTTAAAAATGAAAAATCTACATGCCAACAAGAGGCTAGAGTCCAACTAATTCCTTATGAATTTACCAACATCTACAAACAACATAGATTAGTTTGAAAAGACAAACAAATGCTAATAATAGGTGAATGTCTAATTGAATCCTTGTAGAAATTTCAAACCACAATGACTGCAACTTCCATCACAAAAATTGATCAATTTTAAAAAATAGACAATCAAATTCCAAAAGAGGCAACTGTCAAACTAATTCCCTGTGACATGGCCAATCTCTGCAAATACAATCTCACCCAAATAGATCAGTAATAAATAGACACCAAAATTCCAACAACTAGGCTAATGTCCACTAACCCTGTGAAACTATCTCGAACATTGAATGCAAATGTATTTGTCAAAGTAATCAAAATTCATTCTAATGTTGTAACCATATTTATAAATCACATTTATTTCCCACATGGGTCTTATAAAACATGTGATTTAAAATTATGACAACAATGAGATTTTACATTGTGATTACAATTACAAACACTGCCCAAAATATGGGTCTTAAAATGCATCCAACATATACATGCCAAAAATAGATGCATTCCCAAAACAATAATTACTTTGAAATGCAAGTATGGAAAACTGAACACTTTACTAACGTGCCCAAAAACTTGGATAAAATATGGTAAAAATATCCAAAGTTGAAAATATGAGTTTAATTCCTTTTACCCAAACTATATCAGGAACTCAAAATGCTAAATAGGAGATTCAAGTTTGTTTCAAATTTTCAAATATAAGAAGATAACTGAGCATGATGAACCTATCTCTCAGTTCCTCTCATGAATTTGATAAATCTAAAGTCAAAGCTAAAACAACTAGAGAATTTTTTTCTTTCAACATACAACAAGAATCCCATATAACCAAATGCTCTGAATTATTTGCATGCCATTAACAATCATCAACTATGCAAACATAAAATTAAGGAATTGTTTACCAACCCATTTTAATGGATTTTCCTTTTTAGTTGTTTTTATTTCCTTGGTTAATTGTTCTTGGGTTGTTAACTGAATATTTGGTGTTTTAACAACTTCATTATTTCCTATCCTTTGAACAAGAATGTAAACCATTTTTTTATTACCATGACTCTAATGGAATGATGGATGAAGTTTCCAACATGTTTCAACCTGGTGTCCACTCATACTACAATGAGTGCAAAAATTCCTCTTCCTGGGAGAGGAAATGTGTTTTCCATTTTTCTTATTTGAATGATGAGATTGGTCTTTCACATTGAGCTCATCAGGAAACCACTTCTACAAGAAATACTTTCTCTTCCAACAAAAGGCAACAAAATGATTACTTAACCCACAAAAAGTGCATGGAAAAGCATACATCATTTTCTATATATCAAAACCATATTGTTTATACTAAAAGAGTACATCATCATAAGTTTTAAAACATTTTCCATTTTTAGTTCTCAAAGGTGTGTAAGAAGGAGGCGGTATCTCAATACCTTGTCTTTGTGATTTCTTATACCTTTCATCCTGTGATGATGAATCAATAATTTCCTCCAAGATTAGTGGGGTAATCACTTGGATGCCGAAGTTTGTCTCCCTTCAACATTATTAAAGAATTCACCAATTTCCATTCCCACACTAGAATAGATAAAACCTACAAAATGATGATGATCCTCTACATGTATTGGGTTAGCAATACCTTGGCCATTCTTACCAAGGTCTCTTCCATCAAATCCCATTTTAAACAATAATTTAGATCCAATTCCCTTAGTATGTTTTTCAAATTCACCAAAAGCATTACCTGAATCTGAATTCAAATGGGAGGAAGAACAACATGGTGAAAAAATTATAGTGCATTCATCTATCATAGTTTCTGCATATTAAGTGGAAGGAAAATCCTTCTTCTGCTCACCACACTACAATATGATCAAGAGCTCATCCTTGGTTTCTAGCTCTGATTTCAAGCATTCAATTTTATCTTCAAAGGAGTAGAGATTGCATCTTAGGAAAGAATTCTCATCTTAAAAATGTTTTTGATACTTTCAAGCTCTTCCAACCTCTCTCTTTTCAAGAATCTCCCCATGGTTACCTATAAATAACATGTACCTCCCAAACAATGCACATTGAAAATTTGATGGAGTTAGAAAACTAAACTGATATCAAATGCAAACCAAAATCAAACCAAAAAAATTCAAATGGCTATGATACCAATAATTGATATGTAAAAAAATAGACCCCACTATGTTTTACTTCATTTATAACACGATCATTAAACTTATCAGTTTTGTAATTGATATGAATATAAAACTGATTTAAATTTAAATTTTGAATTTTTAAAACTAATCTATAACTAAATTTATAATCAACAAAATCAACTTAATTCACATTTCGATCAAATCCAAACAAATTTCAATTTTACCGATTTCGTAAATGTCGTTAACTCATTTAAATATGCATAATCTGAATTAAATCTGATTTAATAATGCAAAAATATCTCATAAATCGAATGTAAAAAAAAATCGAAAGGAGAGACACCAAATTTTTTTACAGATTTCGGAAAATTCCTACGTCTCTATCGGGATTTATAAAGAATAAGTAATACACTGATTATAAATCCATAATAAATGCCAAAGATTATAGATTATGGTATGAAGATTACATAATGTAATAATGAGTGCTTGAAAGAAAATAATAGAGATAAATATAGAGATAGAGAACACCATATTTAGGCGGGAAACTTGAAGGAAAAACCCCACTATAATAAAGCACTTTCTGTAGTAATAATGCTCAAGACTTTAACCCAAAACTTCCACTTTGCTCCTAAGTATCACAATATATTGTAGAGATATTTTCACAGTAGTTTAATGCTATGCAATACATTCTCATTCTATGATCATCGATTGATTTTCCAATCTGATCTCAATATTGATATCGACTATATAAAAGTAATCATTTCTAATAGCCAATCTCGAGAGGGATCACCCAAATCAATATGGGTGGGTGAATCGGTCGAGCCGCTTCACTCTTAAATGTGGAAGACCATCATAATAAATTTTGATGGAAAATATTTTAAAATAATATGGGGTGTACCATAGTGGTAGATATCCCACTTGAAATTATCACCCCAACACCCCCTTAATATTAAGTGGGAAGACAAAAGAAAAAAATACAGTTAGATTTATCTTTCTCTACAAAAGGATTTATAGATCCATGAATTAACAACAATGATTTAGGAGATCATGCAAATAAGGGAAATCACATGATATTCCCATACAAAAATTCTTAAGACCAGTTCTTTATATATATGAAGACTTATATCAAATTATGGATCCTTTTATAAACTAAGGCATACTCATAACTAATGATTCATTGGGATTTACAATTAACTTCACATAGTGTGACACATTTAATTATTACAAAATGGAGGAAGTATTGGAAGTTTACAATAATAATTAAGAGATGGCATTGTCATGCACACCCCCTTAATGGAAACTCCGATATACCCAACAAGGCACACAATTTCTAAAACTTAACAAAACACAATGGATTTGTGAAGATATCTGCAACTTGATCTTTAGTTGAACATAACTTGAGATCAATATCACCATTCATGAATTTTTCTCTAATAAAGTGCATATGAAATTCAATATACTTGGTCCTTTGATGCTGAACTAGATTCTTTGCAAGATCAATGCAACTTTGGCTATCACATAGAAGAGTAGTTCTCCATTTGACACCCATATGCATCTCATCTAATAGTCTTTTTAGCCACATAGCTTCCTTTACAACTTCCATAACACTTCTATACTTTGCTTCAGTAGAAGAGATAAACATTGTTGGTTACTTCTTACTACTCCAAGTGATGACACCTCTATCCAACTTGAAAACATGTATAGAAGTATACTTTCTATCTCCAACATCACCAGTATGGTCAGAATCACAATAGCCAAATAATTGTGCATCAATAGAAGAAGAATAAAATAGACCATAATTAATTGTTCCTTTAATATATTTCAAAATTATTTTTCCATTTTCCAATGATCCTCATAAGGATCCTACATAAATCTTGAAACAAATCCTACTGCATATGAGATATCATGTCTAGTAATAGTCAAATAAATTATACTACCAACTAGTCTGTCTATACATACAGAGTAGGATCAAATTTAGCACAAGTAGGTTTAGGATCTAATTTGACACCAACTTCATAAGGAATGAATACATGCTTACATTCAATTATGTTAAATATTATAAGAAAATTCACAACATACCAAGATTGAAATTTAATAATGGACTTATGATCTTGACACATAATCATTCCAAGAAAATGATTTAGCAAACCTAAATAAATCATTTCAAAACATTGTTTTAGCCTTTCTTTGATTCTAGCAATTAAATTTTTATCACTACTAGTAATCAAAATATCATCAACATAAATAACAATAATGATAATATGATTATTTTCAAACTTCAAATAAATCATTATTAGAATAATAGTTAGAGAAACCAAGATCCTGAAAGAAAGTATTAATTTTATCATACGAGGCTCTAGGAGTTGTCGACACTAAAATTTTCCTTCGTAATTTCTATTTCATTAATGTGTGTATTAGGAATAGGATGTTGTTAAGTATAATTAGTAGTAGCATTTGATAGAAGATAACGGCACTACCACCTGGTACGATGCCTCCAATAATGTATAGTAAGGTAATAGTCAAAAGTACAATAGGAATGTTGTGGTAAAAAGTAAATATTTGTCGTAAGTGGTTCGGTAATGTTAAAATGTCAAAGTTAGGGTAAGTAGAGCAGTAGGGTTTACATGATTAGGAATTAGAAATGTTAAATTGGTAATAAGGACAAGGAGTGAGGTCATAAATATTTTGTGTATTTTATTTGTAAAAATTCTAAAAATGTGGAACCCATGTGAAATGATAAGGTTTATCTTATCTTAAAAGATAAGCTTACATGTACATATAAGAGTTAAGGTATGGAATATGATTCGTCAGAGTAGATTTCTTATCATATCTTAGAGATAAGATGGATAAGCCTAGAAGTTATATAAATAGAGAGGCCACCCCCCTCATTTAGCATATAGAAGGAAGTAGTGAGAAATATTGTATGAGTAAGTGTGTAAAGGAAGCCATCATTTTGAAGGTGTGTTAAAGAAGCCATTAAGAGGTGTAATTGTGAAGTTTCTCCCATAGTTATTGTTGGAAGGCAAGTGAAGTTAGTAACACTTGAAGTACCTCATGGGTGAGATTGTAACAATTTCATGTTGATATTATAATTTACACTTATATTTCAGATTTATCATCATTCCTTCTTATCATAGTCTATGGTATTCTTGTGTTATGTTTGTTGTTGTGTTTCCAGATTCCATCCACCAAACTAAAAGTTGTGCATTAGTAAATAATCATAGCACGAGGAGTTCCCGTAAAGAATTATCATAGTGCCGATTGGTGATGACATTTTGGTTCCATTTCCGAGACCATTCCTCATTGGTGGATTTTCTGGAGAGATATTCCCACTTAGTCAGAAATCATTTGGAGGGTAACCTTGCTTTTACTATGCATAATAGTTACCATGGTAAAGTCACTTTTTATCGTGAATAGTATTTACCGTAGTAAAGTCACTTTTTACTGTGAATAGTATTTACTTCAAGAAAAGTCACTTTTACTATGAATAGTATTTACTTTGCAGTAACTTCACTTTTTACTGTGAATAGTGTTTACCACAGTAAAGTCATTTTTTACCGCAGTAAGTCAATTTTTACCATAGTTTACCGTGGTCATTTCTATTTTATTGAAGAAAGGTGTAAAGTCACTTTCTATTATAGTGATTCCAATTATTTGTGTACATAAGTCTTGTTGATTGTACTTGTGGGTTGGTATTTCACTATGGTTAGTTTTGAAAATGGGGAAGAAACCTATTTGTTCAACCCATCTAATGAAGATGATTCCTCTTTCATTCAAGAGTTTAAAAGATCTTGTATTTGTAATGGCCTTATAAGAAGGGAACAATGGAATGAATTTTTTCCTACCTTTTTGGATGGTTCAGCCCTTAGGTGGTTTGAAACACTAGGTGATAATGTGAAAAACTCATGGGATTTATTAACTGAAAGTTTTCTTGAAGAATTTGGTGAACAACAGAAATATGCAGATCTCATGATCGATATCACAAAGCTATCCCAAGGAGAGAAGGAGAAGATAAGGGATTATCATGCTCATGTTCTAGAGCTAAGGAGGAAGCTTGATGCCTAGATCTGGAAGGAAGGATTAGCGGATGGGTTGATGAATGGCATGGATAATCTCCTCTGTAAGCACTTCATTCTTGGGATGAAGCTAGAGATCAGACAACGAGTGAAGTATGACCAGCTAGCTACCATTGAACAAGCAAATGAGATTGTAAGAAGGCAAGAAGAAAGCATGGAAGAGGAGCCCAAAGAAATTATTGCTAAGGTAGAGCCTACACTAACACCTTTGGTCCAGAATCCACAACCACTCTCGAAAGAGAAAATCTTTTCCTAGTACATCTACTGAGTATGAAGATCTGCTCAAGAAGATGGGTCAGTTAACTATTAATCTTCTTCAAGGAAAGGAATTTAGTTCTCAAGGAGGAGATAGAGGTCCAAAAAGAAATATTTATGAAGTTGTATGTTATGATTGTCATAAAAAGGGTCATTATAAGTATAATTGTCCAGATAGAGCTTCTACATCTAGTACAAGAGATAATGATAAAGGAAAATCACCTATGAATTCTTTTGATGTAGTAGATAAGAGCATAAATAATGAAGTAGATGTGTTTGTAACAAAAAGAAAGAAAGAAAAAGATAACCAAGATGGAAATGATCCTAAGAAGATGAAAGGAAAAAACTACTAAGAAATAGGGGAGAAGAAAGTTGGGTGTGCGGGGATTTTCTCGATTTCATAGGAACAAGGACCATACTCCATCTTAGAAGATCTGTCTAAAAGGCCTGCAAATATTACATATGGTCAACTCTTGGCTATGTCATCGAGAAGAGGTGGAAGGCTGCGAAGTGGACTCAATGCTCGATGAAGGAAAGAGGTTGAGGTCCCTGCTTTGGAGGCATAGGCGTATCCCTACGCTCCACAAGATGAGGTATTATGTAATGGTATTTCAATTCATGATGTCTTAGTTGATGGAGGTGTTGTAGTTAATGTAATGATTGATTCGTAATGAATATGTCGGGTTTAAAAATTGATCGCCCTCAACACTTATGTTAAGGTCATTAAATAAGGGAAAAATAAACCGAGAAGGTGTTGTTTCAAATGTGGAAATATCTGTTATGGGTGTTGTATGTGTGGTAGATTTTCAGTGATGAAAAATGGCACATTGTCGTACCCAATGTTGTTGGGAAGACCATGGCTAAGGAGAGTTCATGCAAGAAACTATTGGAATGAAGGCTTTATGACACTTGGACATGGCAGAGAGAGGGTGAAGATAAATGTGATCCCTCGGCATCATAAGGCGTAACTCGTGGATTCAAGTGATGAAAATCATTATTGGACATCCTCTCGATTACTCTAGTACCAAAGTGAAGTGGACATAAAATATGAAGAAAGTGAGGTTGATGTTTCAGTCATGGATATCCTTCCAGTCACACTGAATCATGAACCCATAAAATTATCTCAAGAATAAATTGATGATCGTCTCCAAAAAGTAAAGATTGGTGATGTTGTGATGGAGAGTGAGAAGGAATGCTACCTCCAAGCTCTTTCAAGGTACACACACCTATTCACTTTTGATTACAAGGAACTTCGTCAAGTAAGTTGGGTAGAACATTCTATTGAGCTGGTAGATGGTGCTAAGCCCATAAAGAAAATGCCATATAGAATGAATCCTATTTTTCAAAGATTGTAAAATAAGAAATAGATAAGTTGCTTGATGTAGGATTAATATTTGCTATGGAGAATTCGAAATGGGTTTCTCCCATTGTGATCTCAATAAAAAAGAATGGGAAGCAACGTATTTTTGTTGATTATAGGAAGCTCAATAAGGCAACAAAGAAGGATCATTACCCTCTTCCATTCTCAGATTAGATCTTAGACGAAGTAGATGGCGAGGAGTGTTATAGTTTTGCTGATGGATATATCAGATACAACCAAGTTCGTATAGCGGAGAAAGATCAATTGAAGACCATGTTCACCACTCCTTGGGGAAAATTTTCTTATAGAGTTATGCCTTTTGGGTTGTGTAATGCTCCAGCAAAATTCCAATGTTTAATGAATAGGGTGTTTTAACCCTACATTGGGAACTTCATCAGAGTATTTCTGGATGATTTTTACATCTATGGGAGCAAGATGGACCACCTGCACCAGATGGAGACAACATTTCAAAGGTTAGATGAAGCACAAGCCTCACTAAACCCTACAAAGTGTGTCTTTGGATGTTCTAAATGTGTTTTGTTAGGGCATGTTGTATCTAGAGATGGTATTGGTATTGATCCTGATAAAATTTCAAAAATCAAAGAGTTACCATTTCCTATGAATAGAAGTAAGTTGAGATCATTTTTAGGCCATGTGGGTTACTATAGAAGGTTCATCAAGAATTTCTCAAAGATTACACAGCCACTAACCCATTTCTTGAAGAAGAATGTTACTTATGAACCAGGAAATAAGGCACATGAAGCTTTTGAACAACTGAAGAAAGCCCTGGTGTCTTCACCTATTTTAAAGAATCCAAATTGGAGAAAGCCATTCATTGTGTATACTGATGCCTCAAATACAGCACTAGGAAGTACTTTGAGCCAAAAGGATGAAAATGAGAATGATCCTCCAGTTTTCTTTGGGAGTAAAAAAATGAGCAATCTTTGAGGTAAATTATACTGTAATAGAAAAATAGGCTCTAGCTATCATTTTTGATGTAAAGAAGTTTAGAAATTACTTTCTAGGGTAGAAATTTATAGTTGTAACAGATCATTGGGCTCTAAAATATATTGTAAATAAGCCTAACCCATTAGGGAGGATAGCAAGATGGATACTTTTGCTACAAGAATTTTAATTTGATATTATAGATAGGCCGGAAAAGAAGCATATCAATGCAAATGCACTCTCTCGAGCCTATGAGGGTTTAGGTTTATCTTGTGATGATGATGATTTCCCGGATGCAAAATTGTTATCCCTTGACACAATCCCTAGTGAATACATAAATATTTGGAATTATCTGAATGAATTCAAGTTTCCTGATGGTGTCAATGCAAAGACTAAGAGGAAGATTACTCAATCCCGTCGTCCATATTCTATTTTGCATGGAGTATTATTTCAAATAGGACACGATGGACGATCTGAAGAGGGAAGTTGGACATGATCAAGGGAAGGAGCTGATAGAAGAATTCCATAATGGTACATGTGGAGGACACTTCTCTGGACAACTTACATCAAGAATGATCTTAGATGCGAGTTATCACCGGTGACTCTTTTTAGAGATTGTTATAATTATTGTAAGACATGTGATATTTGTTAAACACATGGTAACCATAAGACTTCATCAGCTCCATTATGCCCTATTCTTCCACTTGGTCCCTTTGAAAAGTGGGGAATAGACATTATAGGTCCACTTCTAACTACCCCATGCCAAAATAAGTATATTGTAGTTACCACAGATTATTTAACCAAGTGGGTTGAAGTTAGGCCATTGAAAACAACTTCCATGGATGAAGTGGCAAGGTTCATATATGAACGCATTGTCATTGTCATCGATTTGGTTGCCCATTAGAAATTGTAATAGATCAAGGAAGCCACTTCATTAATGAGGTGGTAGAAGCCCTAGTCAACAAGTTTTCTATTAAGCATAGGAAGGCAACAACATACAAGCTAAGCACAAATGGACAGGTGGAATGAACAAATTTGGTGTTGTGTCAAATTCTAGCAAAAGATGCAGCCTTGCAGGTACATAAGTGGGATAAAAGGATTCATGTAACATTGTGGGCATATAGGGCAACATTAAAGTCAATAATAGGATACTCCCCATTTTAGTCGGCTTATGACATTGATTCAGATTCTTCCTATTGAGTTTGATATTCCCACTATGAGAGTTATGAAAAATGAAAGGATGGATGAAAGTGATTCAAAAATAAAGGATGGTACATCTTCATTTGCTAGAGGAAATGAGGGAAATAGTGAAGGATACAAGTTATAAGAAGAAAATGAAGCGAAGGAATACTTTGATCAAAAGATTCATTGGTCTTCATTTCATGTGAATGACTTGGTTTTAGTATATGATTCCAAAATGGATGGGCCCCTACAAAATAGCAGTTGTGCGTGAAAATGGTACATACCGACTTGGAGGAATTGGATGGTACTCCCATTACGAAATGGGTCAACCATGACAAGTTAAATATTTCCAAGCACTGAATAGTCTACTCCGAGGATGGAGTAAAAGCTAGGAAGGGGAAGATGTCGACACTAAAATTTTCCTCCGTAATTTCTATTTCATTAATGTGTGTATTAGGAATAGGATGTTGTTAAGTATAATTAGTAGTAGCGTCCGATAGAAGATAATGGTGCTTTTAAGACGACGCCGCCAATAATGTATAGTATAGTAATAGTCAAAAGTACAATAGGAATGTTGTGGTAAAAAGTAAATATTTGTCGTAAGTGGTTCGGTAATGTTAAAATATCAAAGTTAGGGTAAGTAGAGTAGTAGGGTCTACATGATTAGGAATTAGAAATATTAAATTGGTAATAAGGACAAGGAGTGAGGTCATAAATATTTTGTGTATTTTATTTGTAAAAAGTCTAAAATGTGGAACCCATGTGAAATGATAAGGTTTACCTTATCTTAAAAGATAAGCTTACATGTATAGATAAGAGTTAAGGTATGGAATATGATTCTTGAGTAGATTTCTTATCCTATCTTAGAGATAAGATGGATAAGCTTGGAAGTTCTATAAATAGAGAGGCCACCCCCCTCATTTAGCATAGAAGGAAGTAGTGAGAAATATTGTATGAGTAAGTGTGTAAAGGAAGCCATCATTTTAAAGGTGTGTTACGAAGCCATTAAGAGGTGTAATTGTGAAGTTTCTCCCATAGTTATTTTTGGAAGGCAAGTGAAGTCAGTAACACTTGAAGTACCTCATGGGTGAGATTGTAACAATTTCATGTTGATATTATAATTTACACTTATATTTCATATTTATCATCATTCCTTCTTATCATAGTCTATGATATTCTTGTGTTATGTTTGTTGTGTTTCAAGATTCCATCCACCAAACTAAAATCTATGCATTAGTAAATAATCATAGCACGAGGAGTTCCCGTAAAGAATTATCATAGTGCCATATTGGTGATGACAGAGCTTGTTTAAGACCATACAAAGACTTTTTCATCTTACGAGAGATAAAATTCCTCACGTGGGGTTCTTCAAAAACTTTAGGCTAACACATGTAGATTTATTATTTTAAGTCACCATTTAAAAAGGAATTTTTAACATCCATTTGGTGAATCTCCCAACCATATTGGGAAACCAAAGCAAGAATAAATCTAACAATGTTCATTTTAGCTATAAGAGAAAAAGTCTCAACATAGTCAAGACTAGGTTTCTAAGTGAAACCATGAGCTACTGAATTTCCTTGAATTTATCTATTTCTCCTATAGAGTTATACTTGATCTTATACAACCACCTGGATCCTACAATGCTTCACTTAAAAGGAGGAGGGACTAGTTCCCAAGTGTTATTTTGTATTCATATTTCATATCCTAAATCCATTTATCATCATGATAGGATTCTTCAAAAGATTGTGGTTCAACCTCATAGAGGGTCATCAAGGCATGATAAGTATGTTGACTATGTGTAACTTTTCTTAGTATAACAAGATGAGAGTCTTTAATAAGATTCTTAGCCCATTTATGAATCTTTGGATGCAAGACTATTTGAGATGACTCTCCCTCAATATCCATCATATATAAATCAGGATAATCAGCCTCTTGAACTTATGTTTCCATAATGTTAGGAGAAGTATTACCAGTCTTTATGTCGGAAGAAATAGAGGAAGGTTCATGAGAAGCATTACAGATGTCTTTTCTAAGACATGAACATTACTATTTTCAATTATGTCATGCTTGAAAGGGTCATAGACTCTTAAACCTTTAGTTTTAAAACCATAACAAAAAAACACAATAATAAGAGGTTGGATCAAGCTTCTTCCTTTTAACTTTTGAATGAAAATAGAAGTAGGACTACCAAATATTCTTAAGTGAGAGATATTTGGTTTTTTCTTTGTTCATACTTCATGAGGAGTAGCTTGATGAAGAGATTTAGTAAGCACTCTATTAAGAATATAGATAGTAGTATTCATGGCTTCTGCCCATAAAAACTTAGGCACATTTGATGTATGAATCATATTCCTAGCCATTTCTAAGACAATCCTATTTTTTTCTTTTTGCAATGCCATTTTGTTGTGGGGAATAGGAGTGGTCAATTCTCTTTTAAACCCACATGACACATACAACTCATCAAATTTTTTTTTGATATATTCACCTCCATTATCAGTCCTAATTATTTTAATTTTCAGATTAGAAGCATTTTCAACTAAATATTTAAATTCCTGAAACTTAGACAAGACATCAGACTTTTTATTAATGAAATAAGACCAATTCATTCTAGAGAAGTCATCAATGAAGAAAACAACATATAAGGCACCATTGAGAGAAGTAACTTCAAGAGGTCCTCTTACATCACTATGAATTAGTTCTAATAACTGAGAAGAATTGGAATCATGATGTTTGTGAAATGGTTCAACATGTTGCTTACCACACAAACAACTTTCACATGTCTCATGATCATATTTTAATTTAGGGAGGCCAACAACAAGATTAAGTCTAGACATTTCATACAAAATTTTGAAATTTACATGACCTAATATTTCATGCCAAAGTTGAATATCATTCCTAGAAGAGGAAGAAAAAAAAGATTTAGACATAAAACCATCAAAGATATACAAGTCATTTTTATGAATACCAGAAGTAATAACATTACTAAAATTGTCTTTCACATACCATTTATCTTGTAGATGTTTTTTTAATAGTTTTCTTTAGTTAGCTAAGAGCAAGAAAAAATATTCTTTTTGAGCCAAGGAACATACAAGACATTCCTAATTACTCCATTTGACAACTTAGCATTTCCACATTTTTTAGATCTAAGGGTGGTGTTATCTTCTAGATAGATGTTTTCCTCACATTTGACTATATCTGAGACAATACCATGAGTGCAAGTCATGTTACTAGAGGAACCACTATCAAGAATCCATTCATTTTCATTTGAAGCTAAAAGGCAGTATACAGGGCAATAGATTGCTCATTATTATTTGCATGATTTTGCTTCTGATTTTGAACTTTTTTTTTTTTAAATTTACTATTTGTTAAAAAAATAGATTTTACATGATAGTCGAGACTCTTTATGACCAAACTTTCCACATTTGTTACATGTGCCATTGAATTTCACTTTAAAATTATGATTGTTCTTAACAAAATTAGATTTAGGATTGGGTTTAAATTTTGATCTGACATTAGGTTTCTAATTAGGATTGATATTATTTCTCTTATGAGAGGGTTTATGATTATGAGAAAAATTTCTGAGAGGAAATATGTAATATCCCTTTCTAGAATAAGTTAGGAATTAATACAAATCTGATCATGCACACTGAAAATAATTAATTTTCACACCCTAACTGCTGCAAACTTCAAAAAAATAATATCTTTGGCTAGGAAAGTCCAAATGAGCTGAAATTTTAAATAATGGACCATAAAAATATGTGGAACAATATGCAAAAATCACATTTTACATAGCCAACCCAAAACCCTAATTTAGACTTAAAAAGTAGGTCACCCAACACTTTTAGGGCACCAAATCTCCTCCAAAAATTATGAAATTGCTTTCTCCTTATTTCTCCTAATTTCTACAACCAAAACCAATATTAATCTGACCCCAAAACTGTAGATCTGAAATAAATATTAATTTATAAGACCCAAAAAGCTTGTAGACAACTGAATTTTTCCTAAATTCAAAATTCCTTCAATACTTAGAGTTTTTGCATGAAATAAATTATAGAATAAAGTAGAAATAAAGATCTTTCCAATGAACTAACAAACTAACAAACTAATAGAAATAAAGTTCTTCCACATGACCACTCTAAAGCACAGAGCCAGTAATAGGATCTTAGAGGTTTCTAAAAGCAACGGAAGTATCACTAAAGATCCAAACAACATCAAGAAACAAGCACTTGAATTCTACCAAAATCTTCTTAGAGAGAGAAATGTCAGCAATCCGGAAGCTATTTCCTTCATGCTGGAGGCCATCCCTCAGAATAATATTGAGGACCAGAAATTCAGAGATATTACTAAAGCTGTCACGCTTGAAGAGCTGAAAAAGGCTGTTTTTTCCCTTGAGGGAGATAAGGCTCCTGGGCCGGATGGATTCTCTATTAATTTTTTTCAGAAGTTCTGGGAAATATGCTCGGAGGATCTACTCAAAGCGGTTAATGAATTTTATAGAACGGGAAATCTTCTAAAAGAGCTCAATAACACGCACATTGTGTTGGCACCTAAAAAAATGGATGCAAAAGATTTCAAGGACTTCAGACCCATCAGTCTTGTTAATGCTATCTTTAGAATTTTCACCAAAATCATTACATCTAGGCTGCAGCTCATAATGAATGATCTCATCTCAAGGCAGCAGAGTGGCTTTATTAAAGGCAGGATAATACAAGACGGTGTGATTATGGTGCATGAAACTATACATTCCATGGAAAATAATAAAAAGGCAAACATGATCCTTAAACTTGATATGAATAAAGCTTTTGACAAAGTTTCTTGGGTCTTCCTTGACAGGATTTTATCCAAATTTGGGTTCACGGAAAAGTTTAGAAAAATTATCAAGTCTTGTATATCTACAGCCAGGTTCTCTGTGGTTGTTAATGGAGAGCCTGTGGGATTTTTCACCAGCAGCAGAGGTCTAAGGCAAGGAGACCCCATCTCCCCCTTGCTCTTCATCCTTTTAGCTGACAGCCTTAGTAGAACAATTAGCAAAGCGGTGGAAGACGGCCTTTTAAATGGTTCTAAACCCACTTCATTCAGCCAAGCTGTCTCTCATCAACAGTTTGCGGACGACACTATCCTTCTTCTTCTGGCCTCAGTTGTAGAAGCTAAAGCTATTAAGGCTCTACTACAGCTCTATGAATCTGCTTCTGGGCAAGAGATTAACTATGACAAAAGCATCATTTTTTTCTTTAACACCCCTGGGGAAAGACAGCTCAAGATTGCTAAAATTCTGGGCTGTAAAATTGGAGCTCTTCCAGCAACGTACTTAGGCCTCCCTCTTGGCACTAAGAAAGTCTCTCACACGGTGTGGGATGATTTATTGACGAGATTTCAGAAAAAAATGGCCGGTTGGAAAGGGGCCATTCTCTCCAGTGCTGGTAAGTGCCTTCTCATTAAAAGCACACTCCAAAGTCTGCCCATCTATATCATGTCACTTTTCAAAATTCCTTCTTCCTTCAGAGAGAAAATTGAAAGGATTCGAAAAAAAATTATGGCAAGGCATGGAAGAGAAATTCAGATTTCACCTAGTGGCCTGGGATAAAGTCTGCACCCCAAAGACTATGGGAGGGCTGGGTATAAAAAATATTGAAAAAATGAATGAGGCACTCATCGCTAAGATGGGCTGGAGATTGCTATCTGAGAAACAACCCTGGATTGATGTTATTAAAGCAAAATACTTGAATCAACAAGCTGTTTACTCCTATCTGCATGATGAGCAACTCCCCAATGGTTCCATTTTTTGGAATAATCTGATTAAGAGTAGAAACTTCATAAAGCAGGGCAGCAAATGGAAAGTGGGGGATGGCAGTGACATAAACTTCTGGGAGGATAACTGGTCCAGTGATAATCTCTTGGAGAGATTTGGGATGGCTAAGGACAGCCTTACAAGCAAGTATGGAACTAAAGTCAAGGACTACATTGAAGGAAATGGCACCAACAAGACTTGGAAAAGACTTTCTATGGAGCGTATTGAACTGAAACAAATTATTTCCTCCCTTCAAGACCTTCTAGATCTCTTCCCTTTGTGTCAGTTGGATTCCAAGGATGAGCTGGTCTGGAGTAATTCACAAGATGGAAAATACTCAGTCAAATCTGGGTATACCAATCTTTTCACATAGTAACCAATCTGATTTTAACTGGAACTTGATCTGGATGCCTGAGTTAACCCCCAAGATAAAATTTTTTCTTTGGCTGGCCATCAGAGGTAAAATTCTCACCACTGACAATTTGATGAGAAGAGGATTCATCATTCCCAATTGGTGTCACCTTTGTAGGAATGATTATGAAGACATTAGTCATCTGTTCATTCATTGTGATTATGCCAATAAAATTTGGAACTTTGTCCTTTCCAAATTCGAAGCTCTTTGGGTGTTGCCGGAGGATCTTAATCAGCTATGGAATCAATGGAACCCACCATTCAGACATTGTGCTATCAAAAGAATCTGGAAATTAGCCATCCCTCATTTAATTTGGAGGATCTGGAAGGATAGAAATAATATCATTTTCAGAAATAGGAAACAGAATTATAATTTCAGTATTGGCAAAATTTCCCAAGGCATCAAAGAGGACATGGCCAGATTTAAACCTCCCAAAAACAATTGTTATCCTGAGAATGAAGAGCACATCTTATCTAATTGGCAGTTTGGTAATTGGAGCAACCCCGGGAATAGTGTGGATAGATCTTTGATTAAATGGCATCCTCCTGACTCCAATTGGTTCAAGCTGAACTTTGATGGCGCCTCTAAGGGTAACCCTGGAACAGCAGCAGGAGGAGGGGCAATACGGGACCACAAAGGCAATCTGATTGCTGCATATGCTGGAAAAATGGGAATTCAAACCAATCATTTTGCCGAAGCTTTATCTGCTCTCTGGGGTTTAAGAGTTGCACGGGCCCAAAATATCCAGAACCTTATTGTTGAAGGGGACTCCCTTAATATTATTAAACTTCTGAATCAGTCCTCATCTCCCAGCTGGAATATTAAAGATTTTATCTCTGAGTCCATAAGCATCAGTCATACCTTCAACAGTATCAGAATCGTACATACTTACAGGGAGGGCAACAAGCTGGCGGATGCACTGGCCAATTATGGCATTAACATAAATTTCACTACATGGGATAAGGATAGTATCCCTAATCAGCTCCACAACAGCATCCATGCGGACCTTCACATGCAAACAATCTCTAGAGATATGCCTTAATCTTTGGAGGAAAATCAAATCCATAAATTCTTCCACATGTGCTGCTTTAAAGTATATGGCGTGGCAAATGATATCTAATTCAAATAATAGCAAGATTTTTTTAAGGAACTTCAAGTGGAGATATCTGGATTTAAAAATCGCGCACGCGGGAGGTACAATAGCTGTTGATATCCGGATGCTAAGCTCCACGAAAACCGATGATAACTACAAGGTGAAAGCTGACAGGAAAGGGTTTTCACGCGCGACTTCCCGCAGGCTCAGATCAGCAATCACACAGCCGTTCGTGAGAAGACCAACGGCTATAGTTCCTATTTTTATGTGACCTTCAACAGCAAGAAACGAAATACTCTTCACGCTCAAAGGTATCCTGGAAATTGCTGTAACCAACACATCACAGTGAAGATGGGAGGGCCTCCCTGTCAAATTGAGCCGTGCGCGGACCCTGACTGGAAAGAAAACACGGAGCTTTGGAACATTCTTAGCATTGGCGGCTTCACCAGCTTTGTTGAAAGGATGCAAGGGCATGATCAAAGCATCTCTGTTCGCTTTGCCAAGGAATGGAATGGGAGGACAGTCGACTATGGGGGGCAGAAAATTCTTATCAATGAAGAGCTCATAGCTGAAGCGACTGGCCTCAGCCTGGAAGGGTACCGCTTCTTCAACAAGAGGGTTATCAAAGAGGTTGAAGAAAGAAGATTTGTGGAGGAGGATGAGAAGCTTATTTTCAGCACTGCCGGTCCTTGCTTGTAAGCTCAATTCCATCTCCGTACGATGAAGTCACCCGCATGATGATTCGATTCATCTCCTTGGAAGGCAGGTTTGTTACTGTCCCTGCTAAGCACCTTGTCTTTTTGAACCACTTCCGTAGGAATAGGTTGGTTTGCTTCCCGCACTATTTGTTAAACTCTCTTGAGCGCTCCATTTTGGAGTTCCAGAGACATACCCGGTGGTTCCCTTGCACCAAGGGCTTATTCTGCTTATCCACAAACTCTGCCTTCTTAAGTACCCCGGTCTCCCTTCCTCTCCCAGCCCGGCTCCCCCTTTGATGGGCTCTGCTGCCGCCAGTCCTGTCTCCCCTGCTGCCCCTGCTGCTGCCCCCGCCTTAGGTGCTGCTACCCCCATGCCGGCTGCTCATGCTTCTCCTTCTATTCCTCCTGCTGCTGCCCCTGCCACCCACCTTGCCTCTACCTCTAAACGAGTCACTAGGGCTTCTAGGAGACTCAACCTTGAGACTGCTGCTGTGGGGGATGAACCTCTTGAGCTTGACATTGCTCGTGATCTGCTGAACATTAGAAGTGCCAGTCCCCGGGAGGCACAGATGGATAACCCTTCTAAGAAATTGGAGGCCTTAGAGGCAGAGATTAAATTGCTGAAGGTTGAGGTCAAAAACCTTGCTAAGCAAAAAGGCAAAAAAAGCATGGAGGGGGAAGGGAGCATTGACAATAGTCAGATTGATGACATATACAAAAAGCTGACCTCCTTAGACTCCCGCCTTGGGAAGGCTAAGACCAGACATGACTACAATATTGCAGCCTTTAGGGCCATCGAGGAGTTTATCGTGGGTCATGCCAAGAGTGTTTCAAATCTAAGCGGTGTCCCGGCAGCGCTTTGGGGCAATGATAAAGAGAGCAAGAGAACCATTGAGGAGCTCGATAAGATGGATGCTGCTCAAATGACCGCGTTAGGCATGTTTCAAGCTTGGAAAAAAGTCAAGATCAGTATTGATCAAGCGGCCAAGAAGTAGTCCTGGATACTTCTACTGCTCTTTATTGTTAATATTACTGTTTCTTGGCTGTCGTCTTGCTGTTTTTTTGCCGTTGTTTTGCTGTTAAGTCTTGTCTGTGTAGCTGTTTCTGGGCTACGTTGATTTTGTTGTAACTCTTGAACTGTGCTACAGCTACTCTGCTCCTCTCTCTTATTCCGGCTTATAGGCCTTATTTTGTATTCAAGGGTATAGTCCCTTTCAAAAAACTATTTGCCAATATTAAAAAAAAAAAAAACAAACTAAATTTTTATCCCACGGAAATGCACTCAAATGTGCCTTTGAAATCTGAAAACCAGTCACTAGGGTTAGGGAAAATTAATTAAATAATTTCTAGCTCATAAAACCCTTCCAAAACCCCTAAACAATCAACCCTTGATATGAAATAATTGATTAGACACAACAACAAATAGATCTAGCATAAATAACTTCAAAATATGAAAGATCAAACCCTAATACCAATTCTTATAGATAAATAAATTGTAGAAGCAATAATAGCCTTAAAAGTACTTCAAACCCTTCACAAAATAATAGATTTATCATCTAAATAAATGTGTCAATACCAACACAAGAGATCACAATGAAGAGAACAAGAGAGAATACTTCAATTGATCAAACCAGCTTACTAACTTCCCATGCAAGAGAGAGAGAGAGAAAGCTTTAATGGGCATGCATCCCAACTCCAAGCATGGAGCATAAAATAAATATCATCATAACATGAGTCTAACAATGATCCTAGCACTCCTTTTATAAGCAAGGAGGCACAAAATTCGAAATCCCTAGGAGAGGGAAATTATTAAATAAAAGAAGTTTATTTCCCCTAGGTGTGGCGTCCCTTTGTAAAAAGGTGATTTTAATAATTAAAATCCACCTAATTATTATTTAATTAATTCCCCTTTTTAATTTGCATTTTGGGAATTTAATTAAATAATTAAATACATTACTTGCTCCATAAATATTAAATAATTAAATAAATATTGCTTTATAATGTCAAATGATTAAAATCACTCTCTAGGCAATATTATCTAATTATTTAATATATTTTTCCCCTTGTAGCATCCCTAAAGCCCATGGGGAATGATAAGCTAAGGGTCTTCAAAAATGAGGACATTACAAAATCTCTTTTGAATCAAAGTTCATCATTACACTCTCTTCTTGAATTAGTAGAGAAGACAGAGTATCCAAATTAGGAAGATCATGCTCATTCTGATACTTAGAGTTAAGAATTGAGATATAATTCCTATACTTTTCATGAATATCTTTTTCTAAATAATGAAGTACAGAAACTTGTTTTGAAACAATTCACACTTATAACCATCTAATTGAGCTTAAATGTTCTTAATTTTAGCTATATAATCAACTCTTTTGTCATCCCCTTTCATAAGAGTTGTAAATAGTTCCATAATTACTTTAATTATATTAAATAGATGAATTCCTACATCCATAGTCTCTATTTTTTCCTAGGCATCACCAGTGAGTCTATATGACCTATATGTATCATGAATTCATCCTTTATTCTTTCTGCAATAGGATGGACAGAGCTTCATGTGATCTCTCGAGAAAAGAAGATAAAGTTTTGTTGGTGGTAAAAATTACACCGTGCCTTGGAGATGGAAGAACTGAGTTTTTTGATACAACAATGGAACCGTATCCAAGTTGTGGGACCTTGCGCACTTGAGACAGGGATCTCCGAGAAGGCTGGTTCCTCTATCTATTTCTACTACTATTGCTAATCCTAATGTTGAAAGGGAAAACTAAGCTAACAATGCCAAGGGACCAGGGATAAAAGGATAAAAATAATATAAGGAAGGTGATAGCACCAGAAAAAGAGGGATGAACACTATCTATTTTGAGTGAAAATGAAGGGAAATGCGTGAAAGAAGGCTAGGCATGTGTAGCACAACTAAGATGCATTTACTAGATCAGTTTCATGGAACACAACTAAAAATGGAACTGTAAGGGACATAGAATGACACAACAAACACACAATTTAAAAAAAAGGCAAGAAGAAATAATATAAAAATGATTAGGATAGATAATAGTCACAAAACGATGCTTCCATTACTTCTAGAAATACACAAAATCTATTACAATGGAGAAAGAGGTGATATCCACATGCATTAGCTAGATATAGAGATTTATGAACTCAAAATATAGAAATATGAAGTCCTTAGCTTTATCCAAAATGTCCAACATTAACAATGAGCCATCTTACATTTATAGATGAATCCATGGAAGAAGAAGGAGGGAAAACCTGATTTTGAAATAAAACCACCAATAATAAGCATTCAATGCCTACAAATCCACCTGTAAATCTGTCAAATAAATTTCCCCAAGTTTATTTGGCATGTTGGAGAAGGAAGGAGGATGATCCAGATCAAATCGGGTGGTTGGAATAATTAGATCTACTCATTAATTCCCAAAAAGATGTTTTCCCATTTCTCACCTACCAGATCCACCAAGAATTTGAATTTGAATATCTAGCACTATAGCCTATGTCAACTCTATCAATTGAGACTAGGCACACATCGATCAAAGATTTGTAACAAAATATATGGATTGTAAGAAGATTTTCGAGTTTTCTATGCACACAAAAACACATGTGCATTATGATTGGATGAAAACGGATGGCCAACTGTGCAAAATGTTTTGTTTTTTCTACCACATGTCACTCATTGATTTGTTGTAAAAGGATTTGGCACCCTGTTGGCACACTTTAATAGGTTGCGTGTGGCACACTCAAGTGTCGAGAAATGATGTGGAATGAAATGAAATAGATGAGGAGGGCACAAAGGTATACGTGGAAAATGAGGTGCGAGGGATACCGAAAGGAAGGCATGCAATCAATGCACACGTGAGGAAATGGGGAAAATTGGTGAGTAGAGAATGTATGGTCAAGGCACAACTATTACAAGGTAATGTGTGGGGGCACAAGAGGGGATAGGGACTTAGCTGATTGAAGCAAGTGTAAGGCATGCGTGTAGGATGAATAACTACTAGGAAGAAGGAGAATGTGCAGATGTGCGTGAAAGGTAAAGAGTGGAACAAGGAGGAAAAGGAAAATGGAAAGGGGAGAAGGGGCAACATGCAAGGGAACACAAGGAAACAATGACCAAGTGAATGTGCCAAGGAGACAATTGAGGTGCACACCACTTATAAATGAAGATCTCTAAGCCAATATGTATGTAAGTTGTCCAAATAACTAGGAGTTTATTTGGATAACAAGTTTTGGTGACTTTTGGGGCCATCTACCTGCTAGATGAAGGAGATCAGTAGCCTAGAGCATCCATTGGGCATGGATTCTACTATGTAATCATGAAATTATGATCTTTAGCTTTGAAGAATTGTTCCTGAAGTCACTTTAAAGGATCATTATTGACTCTATTATGAATCCTACAAACTGCTAAAAGAAGACTGATATCTTGGAAGCAAAATAAGAGCACATGTGCAAGAAGCATGCGAGAAGAAATAACTATGTACAAACAAACAATGTGTGCACACACTTGGAGGAATTTAAACTACTCTAATATATACAAAATGATGTAAAAACTTAATGGAAGGGTTTGAGATAGATCCCATTTATTGGGATTTGCAGCGTGCCTCCATCAAGATGAGTTAACTCAAAATAGTTAGCCTCCTTGCATGAAATGATGATATATGGGCCACTCCAAAGTGCATCAAACTTTGAATGGCACCCTGGTTTAGCTCTGTCAGCATCCCATTTCAAAACCAAGTCCCCAAATTTGAAATATTGAGGCCTAGCCTTTTTGTCAAACCATTTCTTTGTTGTTTTGTTGATGTTTTCTAGCTTGATCATGGTAGAGTTCCTTGATTCTTCAAGATTAACTAGCTCTTCCATTCTAATTTCTCTTTGGTCTACGCCTTCAAATTCTCTTGTTGGGAAAGTGCCAATGAGTTCAACTCAATGTCAAAGGAAGGGTAGCCTCCTTTCCATAAATGAGTTTGTAAGGAGAAGTTCCTATTACTTTTTTAACTATGATTCTATCTACCCAGAGCACATGTGAGACCTTTGTATGCCATTTTTTTTGGTTGATGTTCATTATGTGTGCTTCATGATCTCTAATCAGGTTCTTGTTTGTTGACTCTTCCATACCATTTCCTTGAGGGTAATAGTTGGAAGAATTCTTCAGATAGATGCCCTAGATTTAGAGCCCAATCAGTGATTTTAGTGCCAAGGAAGGATTTTGCATTATCAAGATAATGGTTTGAGGAATGCCAAACCTTGTGACTATACCTTCAAGAAAGTCAAGGATGACTGACTTGGTTGATTCCTTGAAAGCATGAATTTTTTTTCCATCTGGTAAAGTAGTTTATAGCTATCAGCACCCATTATGTCTAGTGCTTGAAGGTGGATTGATCATGCCTATGAAGTCGAGACCCCATTGTGAAAAAGGTTGATCCACTTGGATTGGTCGGAGGGAAGCACTACCAATCTCTTCTTTCTACAAAGAAAGTGCATTCTTTGCATTTTGTGACCCACTTGTGTGCATCTGCAAAATAGAGTAGGCCAAAAGATACCTACCATTATGATCTTCATTGTTGTAGTCTTGGCAGAAAAGTGTCCACTAGAGAATCCATCATGAAATTTTACTAACACTTTTTTAGTCTGCACACCATTGATACACTTAACAACACACCATCAAGATTCTTCTTGAAGAGAAGTCCATCAATCAAAACATAAGGGATAGATTGTAACCTCGATGTCTTCTCTTTTCCTTGTTTAAGCCAGAGGGTATGCACCCTCGAAAGGAATGTGATCATGTCCTTCATCCAGTCATGTGCATGTAGGATCTATATTTTTCAAGTTCTACGTGTGGGAGAGCTTCATCAAGAAATAATGAAGTCTCAAATTCATTGTGTGCATCCTCAACAAGCTACTTATAGAGCATGCTACCTCTTACCAGTTTTTGGCTTTGATAGTCACATCATACTCCATGATTTTGGTCACCCATCATGCTCTCTTTTCACTGATTTATACTCCCATGATGAAGTCTCTAACAAAAGAGTGGGAGACTAACACCTTGATATGATTTGTGGTGAGCATACTTTTGAATTTCTTGAGCATGCATGATGATGGCAAAGACCTTTTCTCCATGTGACTATATATTTTAATTCATAATCCTTCAACGTCTGGCTGAAGAAAGCCACTTTGGTTGTTCCATCCCTTGTTCATTTTCTTGTGTTAGGATCAACAACAACACTTGCATCAGTGCCATAAGCATAAAGGATGAAATCCTTTGAGTAATTTGGGTTGATGAGTGTTGGCATGCAAAGAAATCTCTTGCTTGATTTTTGTTGAAGCTTTCCTTTCCTTCTTGCTATCCATCTGAAAAATTTATGTCTTTCTTGAGCATCAGGGTGATGGGCCTGAACTAGTCTTACAAAGTTAGGAATAAAACACCTAAAAAATTGATCTTACCAGGAAGGACTGCAAGGCCTTTTTGTGCACTGCAGTAGGGAAAGAGCTAGGATGGCTGAAACATGCTTCAAGATCAATTGTGATGCCATCCTTTGAAACCACATGGCCCAAGAGCTTTCCTGCTACCACTGAAAAATTACACTTCTTGGGGTTAAGAGATACCCCATACTTTTTGCACATCTCTCAAATACTTTCTCTAGGTGCACCATGTGATCCATGCTTTGCTTTGAGAAGATTATATGTCATCAAGGTAAACCAAGATGAACTCATTGATGTAACCTTTGAAGGCAATGTCCATGGCATGTTGAAAATGTTGTGCCTGCATTTGATAGACCAAAGGGCATCTTATGATACACATATGTTCCCCACTTGGTTGTAAACACTATTTTGAATTGATCCTCTTCCTTGACTAGGATCTGATTGAAACCTGAGTATCCATCCAACATTGAGAATCTTTGTGTGCCAGCCATAGTCTATAGAATCTACTCCATTGAAGGAAAAGGATAATGATCCTTTAGAGATGCCTTGTTCAAATCTCTAAAATCAACATAGAGTCTGATTTCACCATTCTTCTTATGCATCAAAACTAGATTCGCAACCTAGGTAGAGTACTTGATGGGAAAAATAATCTTCACCTCAATGAGTTTGGATAACTCCTTTCTCATGAGGGGCTCTATCTTTGGATTGATTAGTCCTAATTTTTTTTTCGATGGGCTTGATACCAGGATCAAGGTCAATGGAGTGTTGAGAAACACTTGGATCAAAACCTTTGAGGTCTTCATACTCCCATGAGAATATATCACTGATTTTTTTGACAGAGAGAGATGAAGGCCTTGCTTTTCATCATGTGCGCAAGCTTTACTGATAGTAACTCCTTTCCACATGCAATAGTGACTGGGAGTAGTCTTCTTATGCACACACACATATACTTTTTCTTCACCCTTGAACTCATCATCAGGGCTAAAAATTTTTTCTAAGGTGACCATCCCTTTAGGAAACTTGTTTTTCTTTAGCTATATTACTTGGTCACCATAGTTTTCATGCAAATCAGCTTGCATGCTTGATGAGAACTCAACTTCATTCTAGATGAACTAGATGATTTGTGTCATTTTCAAACACTTTCCAACTGGTGTTGTTATTTGGAATGGATGGTCTAATCACCATCTTAATGTGTTGAGTGTTTCCTTTGACAAAGTCCTCAACAGGAGAGAACTATGAACCAAGTGTGACCATTTTGATCAACTTCCTTATTCATTTTTTACATGTGGCACCACCTACATATTTAGAGCATCAAATCTCTCAAGGAGGTCCCAAACTCTATGTTTATAAGCTTTGAGAAGCTTATTCTTTTTCATGCACACTTGTTGGTGACTTGGTGGATAACCAATTTGTGTCCCCAAATATCTGCAACGCCTTAATCTTCTTCTTTTCAAACAATAAGTAGACCATGCACCAACACTCATACTCTACCACATTGTTAGAACATGTAAACTATAACTTGTGCGTGAAGAATAATTTCTCATCCTTAGGGAAATGAGAACAATCCTACTCCCACGCCATTTTTTTCTGGATCCATCAAAGTATAACTTCCATAGACTAGGGTTCTCTTCACTTTTCTTGAGCACGTGTGGCAACACAAATTCTTCTTCAAGAATGTAGTAAGTACCAAGCCCAGTTTCATAAGCTTCCAAATCTTTAGCATATGGGTCAAATTTATGGTGCCTCTCCACCCACTCATCAAGTACTAGATCAGGAATAAAGGTGGAAGAGGATGCTCTTCAAAAACTGAAACTTGTTCTTCTTGGATTAAATAGTTGGCTTGGAGAGGGGATGGGACATATGACTCTACATGATAGGAAAATATTGGCTCAACTGTATGGTAAATTGGGTACCATACCTTGTCTTGAGTAACATATGAGACCAATCAGAAGACAAATTAACCACCCACTTTAGCAGTAAAATATCTTGACAAACATAAGGCAAAAAAGGGGGCAGATCAATGATTGACACATCTTGAGTTATTGTTAGACTTGGACATGCATGGAGGTTAACTCAAGATCCTTGATGATTCCTAGGGTAGTGACAGTTGAACCATCAAGTTGTAGGACTCCTTTTGTCAGGGGATATACTTAAGACCTAAGACATCAACAATCTTCTTAGGCATGACAAAAGTACTAGCACCTTGAGTCAATCATACAATTATGGAAAGATGTTTTCCTATGATCAAAGACATATATAAGGGTGGGGTTTTAACAAATTTACTTACTTTCTTCTCCTCTTCTTGGTAGATATTGATAGAAGCACGTGATTTTTGAATAGTTGGATCGGGCTTGGAAGCTGGGCCAGAGCTTCATGTAACAAGTCACACTAGGATGGAATGGTCAGGGCATCCAACATTGTGACATTTATGTTTGTCTTTTCATCTTAGTCCACAATGCTAAATGGAAGAACCATTGACTTGTGCATTTGAGGAACAACAACATCCTTTTTTGGTTTTTTGGGTATAGAGGTAGGAACCTTAGCTGGTTTAGAGGCTTGACCTACCAAAGGAGGGGTGTGCGCCACTTCAGGAGGAGCTTTATGTGGAGCCTCACATGTAGGAACTTGAGAACTTTTACTACTGGATGTCTTAGCTACTTTCTTTTTATTTTGAGGTTCTTCTTGTGTTGTTGGAATTATGACTTGTGCGCTAGGACTCAAAGCATTCTCTTCTTGTATCTTGTGTTGTCTGTAAACTTGGGCACATGGTCTTTTGTATCATCATCTCTATAACTTGGTTGATTACAAAAAATTCCTCATCATAAAAGAACATCAAATTTTCCTCTGGAGGAGCTTCTAGCCTTCTTGGTTATCTACTTCAGGTGGCTTGTTGAAGGCTCATATTAGAAGCATTCTAAATCATGTAGGCTTGCATGCACATGCAACATTAGTGCATAATGATATTGACTATGAGGCATATTGCAAGGAAAGCACCATTCAGACTCATGTGCCATGTTGTTCTAACTGGATAAGTGCTTGACTTGTGTTGGGCGTTGGAAGAGGTTGTGCAGGAGGAATAACTTGTAAAATAAAGTGTGCATTAGCATGCCATCTATCATTATGTTGTTTTTCCATATCTTTGATTCCCATATTGATTCTTCCAAGGTTGATTGTTTGGCCTAACACCTAATTGATTAGAACTTTCTCTGTAGGCTTGCACCTACTTCTTCTCCAATGATATGACCTTATTGGACAAGTTTCTAATCAGGGACTTTAATTCATCATCTTCTTTTTTTGTGTAGGAGAGTAGGATGTAGATGTAACTAGTTGCACTTCTCTACTAGAACTAGAGAAATAGAAGGTTGGGGCGCTTGGAGACATCTCTGGGAATAAGGGCAGTAGGAGGCCTAGGCACCAACTTACTAGCTTGAATGAGACTATTTTTTTCTTCCCTTATTGCAATGTTGTATGTAGCAGGTAAGGTTCTACCTCCCATGGATTGAATCATGACTGAAATGTCACTATTCAAAGCCCTTAGATAGTACAAGAAAGCATGTTGGGCTATAGGCCTTACCACTTGAGGAATTATGTCCCAAGTCTTCTAGAATCTGATGTTGAAATCATTCATCTACTCATTTGGGCATGCACTTTGTTGTAGTCATTTTCTCCACCAATGATAGATGATCTGATTTATCTTCAAAGTAATTACATAGAGTTGTTCCAAGCTCATCCCAAGTAGTAATAGATGCAGGTCTCAGGCCATGGTACCATTGGAGTGCTTTACCCTTGAAAGAGGTTGTAAGCAACCTGACAACAACATCATCATGTGTAATCAGATAGATATAGAGCATACATTGGCCACATCTTGAATGTGTTCAACATAGGGTGACTTGATTTTCTCCTGTGAAGTATGGAATACTCTTGAGCAACGCCCATTGGCATATCATGTTGGGAATTGAGATTGAGCGGGCTTCCACTAGTGAAAGTTGGAAAAGTTCCTTAGAGAGGAGGAGGTTGAAGCACCATGGTAGGGCACACTTGTCTATTTTGAGGAGGAGTAGAGTGTGTGTGCACATGCTAGAGATGGGGATGCACACGTGGAAGATCTATTGTTGTGTGTGCTTCTCGGTGAAAGATGAGGTATTCAAAGGATCCTTTAGCTACAAAACTTTTTCTGAGTATGCACTCTTCTCATAAAAGGCACTCAAGACTACAAAAAAAGAGATCTAGAAATGTTGGGAGTCACCAGATGTGTTGAAATAAGCCTCCAAAGGCTGGAAATACTAAGTTCACACACCAGAACTTAGCAATATGAAATTTAAGCTTTCACTTTCTTGGTCCCACCAAGGGCATGTGCAGAAAATTGTTGGTGGTCAAACTTGCACTGTGTCTCGGATCTAGAAGAAGAACCGAGTCATTTGAGACAACAATGGAACCATCTCCAAGTTGTGGGACCTTGCGCACTGCTTGAGATGGATCTCTAGAGAAGGTCGGTTCCTCTATCTATTTCTACTACTACTATTACTACTCCTAATGTTGAAAGGAAAACTAAGCTAATAATGCCAAGGGACCAGGGATAGAAGGATAACAAAAAGGAAAACTAATCTAAGGAAGGTGATAACACCAGAAAAGAGGGATGAACACTATCTATTCTAAGTGAAAATGAAGGGAAAAGGCATGAAAGAAGGCTAGGCACATGTAGCACAACTAAAACATATTTACCATATTAGTTTCATGGAACACAACTAAAAATGGAATTGCTAGGGACATAAATGACACAAAAAAGCACACAATGTAAAAAAAAGGAAAGAAGAAAGAATATAAACACACTTAGGACAAAGAATAATCACAAAATGATGCTTCCATTACTTCTAGAAACACAAAAATGTATAATGGTGAAAGAGGTCGATATCCACATGCACGAGCCAGATATAGAGGTTTGCGACTCAAAATACATAAATATGAAATCCTTAGCAAAATGTGTAAGGATCCAAAGTGTCCAACATTAACAATGAGCCCAACTCTTACATTTATAGATGAATCCATGGAAGAAAAAGAGAAGGAGGAAAATCTGATTTTGAAATACAACCACCAACAAGAAGCATTCAATGCCTAAAATCCACCTATAAATTTGTCAAATACATTTCCCCAAGTCTTTTTGGTGTTGGAGAAGGAAGGAGGAGGGTGGATCAGATCAAATCAGGTGGTTGGAATAATCATATCTACTCATTAATGCCCAAAAGACATTTTCCCATTTCTCACCTACTAGATCCACCAAGAATTTGAATTTGAATATCTAGCATTGTAGCCTATGTCAAAGCTATCGATTGAGACTAGGCACGCATTCAATCGAAGCTCATAGAAAAATATGGTGGCTATAAGATGATTTTCAAAGTTTTACATGCATGTAAGACACGTGACACGTGTGATTGGCCAAAAAAGATGAGGCAAATTGTGCAAATATTCTTGTCATTTCTGCCACATGTCACTTATTGATTTGTTACAAGGATTTGAAGCCTAGTTGGTGCACTTTGATAGGTTGTGTGTGGCACACTCAAGCATGTCGAGAATGACATGGCACAGAATGGCATAGAGGAGGGCATAAAGATATGCGCATGGAAGAATGAGGCATGGGGGATGACAAGAGGAATGCATGCATGATTACACATGGAGGAAATGGGGCAAACTGGCGGTGAGCAAAGAACGTATAGTCAAGGTATGTGTGCAACATGAATAGTTTCTCGAAAGAAGGCGAATGCACAAAAGATGGATGCAAGGTCGAGAGGAACACGGAGGAAAGGAAAATGTAAAGAGAAGGGGAAGTGCATAAGGGCGCATGAAGAAATAGTGACCAAGTGAATGTGCCAAGGAGAGGTGAACTAAGGTGTGCACTACTTATAATGAAAGATCTTTGAGCTAGAATAAAGAGGAAAAGGAAAAATTATCCAAATAACTAGGAGAGTTATTTAGTCAGGTTTTGGGGGGTTTCTTGTCTACTATGTGGGTCATTTTTCAACATTAGAAAATAGATTCAACCATAAAAAAGTGAATGCTATAATTTGTTCCATTCAATAATCGGGACTTATCCAACAAAAACTAGTAGATCTACCCTTTTTAATGCTCGATGACACCGACAATGAATACAACTAAAAATTTGACTCAAAGAAACCAAACAAAGACAAAGAATAGGATACGAGATAATTTTAGCACAAATACACACGTATAACTAGCTAAAACTAAAGTAGACAAGCCATGCAGAAGGCCAACTTTGAGCAAAGATCTAAGATTTTCAAATTTTATAATCCATGAGACAAAGAACTTACAAAACCTATAGAACACAATCTTTGAAAACTTGTAGAATGAAGAGAATTAGAAAACCCACGGTACAAATAAAATTCATAATCCGTAGTACACATAAACTAGAGACCCACAAAATGAAGAAAATTTATGAAACACGTGGCACAAGAGAAAAAATGATACCGTAAAAAATAATAACACGTGTCACTTTTCAGTTAGCTCACACTTTGTAGTGAAACTAACAAGTCGAAAAAAATTAATAGAAAAAACAAACAAAATCGTATACATGCATTGTTAATTAATTGGTTCACTTTTTCACACTCTAACACAATAAAAAAAGGAAAAACAAAATGCGAATGAAATTGGACACATTCAATTGGTTTGTAATTGACAGAGACTAACAAAGTCTTAGTCAAACAATGCCACTTGTCTAAAATATAATGATAAAAAAAAAGACACTTGGTGGATTTCCCAAACTTTAAACAAATAGATTTGGGGGACTTAAAGTCCCTAGAATAAGCTAAACTTTAAAATAAAGTTTGGGTCCAAAATTAAATGATAGGTGTCACAATATTAGTGGCTAAGATAAAGCAGAGACTGACACCCCAAAAGATAGATTCTGACACTTGCGAAGACTAACACAATAGAAAATTAATATACGTGTCCAAATATAATTGGTTCGTACTTTGCAATGCTACCAAAATGACTAAGACAAAAATTAGACACACGTGGAGCCTTCTTAATGGCTCACTTTTCACAAGTATGAAAAAGAATGAAAAATGTGAAAAGGTGGATAATTCGTATTGGAAATGCCACCGCCACACTTAGAAAAAACTAAAAATGTGAAAATGTGGATAATTTGTAATGGATAAGCCACTACCACACTTAGAAAAAACTAAAAATGCAAAATGAAAAGATACTTGGAGCTATTCTATTGGCTCAAACTTTGCATATGATAGAATAAACAGACACACAACTAAAAAAATGACATGCGAAGACACAAAAATTAATTTTATTGGCTTAGACTTTGCATGAGACATAACCTTTTAGAATATTGACCATGTGAAATAATAAGCAACTTAGAGCAATCCTATTGGCCCAAATTTTGCAAAGATAGAGAAAGTAAAAATAATGATAGAGCGAAACAATTGGAGAAAAAATATTGGCTCGAATTTCACAAGAGACAAAGGAAGTCTAACAAAAGTCTGTCAATGCAAAGAAACTTGGAAAGCCCTTATTGTTACACATTTCACAACAAATAGAAAGATAAACAAAAAATTGACAACATGAAGCAAGATGGATCCTTCTGATTGGCCTGGGCTTCGCAAGAATGAAAAGATCTAAAAATATTGACAATATGAAGCAAAATGGAGAAATATTATTGGATCGATATTTGTAGTCAACAAAACTTCGTAGAAAAATGAAAAAAGCTAATAAAAATTGACACAACGAATCAAATTGGAAATCAATGATTAGATCAAGATTCACAAAAGAAGATCTAGAAATAATGAAGAATTATAAATTTGGGGCAAATTTAAATGCTCTAAACTAACTGGATCTAAGGATGTCCTTTCATATCCACAAAGAAAAATATCCCTAACAGCTACGGATGATGTAAAAACTTAAAATAAGCTCGCAGACGATGGATTTACTTTGAAAATGAGTGAATCAAGATGTATAAGCACAAATCTAAGAAATAAAATGCTAAAACATGATCTAAACAACCATTTAACCAATATTTTCACAAAATATTTGGGTGGGAATCAGAATTTTAAACTTGGTTAACTTGAAGATGACTATAGAACTATTAGGGCTTCATATATGCCTGAAGAAACTTAAATCTTATTCACCTCTATAAGTAAAAAGGTTCCATATTGATCCTAGACATGCATTATCACCACTCTCGATACCATGTTAGGATTTATAAGGAATGAGTAATACACTGATTATAAATCCATAATAAATGCTGAAGATTATAGATTATGTTGTGTAGATTACATAATGTAATAATGAGAGCTATAAGAAAATAATAGAGACAGAGAAATCCAAATTTAACTGGGGAAACTCAAAGGAAAAACCCCACTGTAATAAAACATTGTTTGTATTAATAATTATCAATACTTTAACCCAACACTTAAACTTCTCTCCTGGTTCTTACAAAGATATTGTATATCTATTTTCACAGTAGTTTAATGCTATGCAATACACATCCCGTTCTACGATCATCGATGGTGATTTTCTAATCTTATCTCGATCAGTAAAAATGTAATCATTGCTAATAACCAATCCCAATAGGGATCACCCAAATCAATATGGGTGGGTGAATCAGTCAAATCGCTTCACTCTTAAATGTGGGATATCGTCATAATAAATTTTTATGGACAAGGTTTTAAAAATAATATGGGTTGTACTGCAGTGGTAGATATCCCACTTGAAATTATCACCCAAACAGTCCCTAGGTTATTTTCAAACTAATCCATTAAAATATGTCAAATTTGTAAGTACAATCAAACTTACAATAAATAAGTATGGATCCAAAACCTACAAATTTGTGCCCTCAGACTTTCAGAAGACTCTGACAATGATCAATGTTTATCCTCCACTTTCCCGAAGAACTTGCACAATCTCTTCCCTTTGTTCTCTACTAAAAAAAAACTTTCACAACTTAAAATTACATCAAAATAAATCCAATATGGGAAAATGATAGATATACCAGGAGATTCTTGGAATTCTTGACAACTTTCGAGTTTACACTTTGAGATCTTAAAATGCCCCTAAGTTGCTCAAAAATTTAATTCTTTAAAACTGTTTTGTTATTAGAAAAATACAATCATAATAGTGACCTTGTTCAAATAGTAACTCACATATTTATAGGATTATGAACAGCTCATGTCCTAACGATGGGGATTATATTTTACATGAATGTTGTTGGGGTTCGAACAACCCTAACCTCACATCCCTTGTATTTTTATTTGGGATGTTAGTCCCACATTAAACGAGAGAGGTTTGTTTTAAGACTTTAAAAAGGTTTCCACTACCCTATGTTTTCATGGCTTGGGCCACACATTCACCCTTTTATTTGTTTTTTCCCACCATGTGGGACACAACTATGTATAGGCTCAGTTTGGTATGCCAAGGTTGGCATGTTTTCTTGATTGGTCAAGTTGGTTGTGGGTTGTTGGTGTCGGCGGGCTCCAAACTTGGTATGTGTAATAACATATGTGATGATTCAAATATCCCATGGCTTGGAAAAGATGGATGCCTAACTGGTGAGATGACATGGTATATGGTCAATGATTTTAAAATGCAATGAGCTGAGTCCAACATGCATAGTGTGGGGAATAAAAGAGGCATATATACACAAAATATTGACAATGGTAATATAAATATAAAGAGGTAAAAGCACCCCTCCTTAAAAGGGTGTGGAGACCCTAGATGAGGGCCTCCAGAGATAGAAAATAGCAAGGTCCAATTGTTTGAATTCAAGTGTCGATGACCGGAGGAAAAAACCAAAAAGATCTTGTTACCATTTTTATTATTTTTTCTCTTGTAACCGGGAACTTTTGCAGACAGTATATTGCTCAAATGGAGTCCATTTCATGCATTTGAATATATGTCTGAAAGATCTCAAGTCCTCTACCATAATGTAATGATTTTTGGATATTCAGGGAAAATTTTTCCACTAAAATGCCCTCCAAATAAGGAAGATATAATGATCCAAGTCAATGGGATCTACCTCACGAATTGATTTTGAAATAAAGTTTTCATCTTTGTACATACTAGATAATTTTATTTTCCTCCAAGTGTTGTTAAACACATCATTTTTCTAGTAGTGTTGTTTCAATTTCCTAAATACTTTGGGCATGTTTCGGTTTCCTCGGGTGGCATTTTCATTCTCATAAATTTTGAAAAGGTATCAACTGTCTGCAGTGAATTCATCAAATGTTGAATAATGCAAAGCGAAGGGGAGATATACGTTAAAGATAATTTTTTTGAATATATATACTTGAATCTATGCCCAATGGATCATCAATGCAAATGATCATATATATGTAGGAAGACAACCCATTAAGTCACTAAATTGTTATCTAAAACAACACTCACTATTTTAGATGACTCTTTAACTCCAAGGCTAAGGTGGTTTTTTTCTTGGCATTAAGGTCCAAAATTGAATAAGTATAAAAGCCACGAGTCTAATCATAGAAAAATCGTGTTCTATAGATTATCAAAGTTCATGAAATGAATCGCTAGAAATTTAGGCCCTCTTCGGATGTCAAGAGTATTCTACCATGGGTGTGAAATAATTTTTGGGGGCCGCAAAGTGTTCACATTCACAAAAAGTAAAAATATGTCTAAGGATGGAAGCACCGCTAGAATCACAAGGTAGTGAAGCATGTTGAGAAACGGATAAGTTTTAAAACTGTAAAATACTATCTTAGTATTCCTCGAGTTTCATCGGTTGTGGAAAAATAAGGAGAAAATATTTCATGGATTTTGTGTGAATATAATAAGGATCCATGTGCAAGTATCCGAACATGAAAATTTCAAAATCAGTGGTAGTGCAAGTAAAGAGTTTCATAGATATGCAAAATTTATTGTTCACACATTTCTAAAACCTGCATGGGACATGTCAATTCAAAATTTACGGGAGCAAGTCAAGTTAATAGCCCAAGAAACAATGTTGTATGACAAGGTGGAATTGGTTTTATGGGTCATATCTTTCGAATTAGAGCTCCATTTTGCAATAGCATTGTTGTTCTCACTTCATCTCTCCAAGGGATAGATTTTGCAAAGAAAAAACACATTGAAATATTATCTTTGAAAGGAGAGCCATGAAAACATGGGATTACAAGGAAAAATGTATTTTTCTTGTTTCAAAGCACTCAACCACCTCACCTACCCAATTTAAATTCCTAAATAATGCCCATGCCCTCATATATGATTTTTGATGGTGCGTTGTAGAGGAAAATAATGATCTATCTATGAAATTAATGATGATAAGATCTATAGGTGGAAGATTTGTCTTCACTCATCTAATAATTCGAATCCGAATTCCACCCTTTTATCACACTCTCTCTCTCTCTCTCATGTTCTATAAATATAAATGTAGAGGCATATTCTAAGGGTTCCCTTTTGTCAAATTTGTAGGATCTACCTTGGATCCACACATATTCTTTCCTTCAAACCTCTCGCAACATCAAATTTTACAAGATATTTTAAACCTCTACTATGTAAACATGATGGATACATTATGAATGAAATACATCTATGTCCTTTTCCCTTTGAATGCTTTTTGTTCATTGTGAATGTTTTCTGTCTTGTTTTCCTTAAGTTTTATTCATTCACATCTTTCAAAACTCTGTGTTTATTTAAAAAATATTAAATGTGTGATCATTCTATGTCATTCAAGGTCATATTCAAAACTTTTCTTAGTTTTTGTGTATCACCATTATTTCATCTTTCATATTTTTTCTTTTTCTCAACCTTGGATCCTGTGTGTTTTATATTTAGTCTTAGATTTAGTTTCATTTTGAGTAGTTTATGTTTGTCTGTGTTGAGTTTGGAGAGAAGGAACCAACCTTCCTTGAAGTTTTGTCTCAAGGAGAAAGGTCCTACACCTTGAATAAAATATCATGCTAGGAAAAGTATTTGATCTTCTATGATCAAACCAAGGGTGAGACACCTAGTCTCTAACAACTTCCTTTCACTTCATACCTAGGATAGTATCTTATGACTATATAGCACATGGTAGAAAATAATATTTTTGGAAATAATTTTAGATTTTATCATCTTGGGGTTCTTAATAGCTCTTCCCACATTATTGATTGATTTTCCTTACCATAATAAACCCCTCTCTAACCATCCACTATACCTAAATTCACACATTCAAAAACATTGTTTAATTAAAAATTATGAGGCCTTACTTCCCATTCAAAGGCTTGTAGCGTAGTGGTATCATATCATTCTTTCTTTGTATTCTCAATAAATATTCTTCATCATACTCTTCTTCACCTTCTAAGGATTTATGGAACTCAACATTATCTTCAAAATCCTCTTATGCATCATAGAATGTATCCTCATCCTCAGAATGATTTTATGTTATCATAACCACAAAGAAACTGAGATATTGGTCTCAAGAATTTAAAGTTTATTTTGATCGGTGTAGAAACTTATTTTTAAGCGCATAATTTTAATATTAAAATTTCATTAATTGTCTTCTTCTCATCATCATGAGATATAATTAGTGATTTTTTCTAATTATCTAATATTCATCATCCTCTTAATTAAAAAACAACATCTTATTAGTTAATTAGTCTTTTATTCATCCTAGATACCAATTAACATCGCTTCATTAGTTAAAATACCCTTTCAAAATATTGTATTTAATTAATAAACCCTTTTATTAATTAAATCCCCCTCTCAAACCCCTCTAATTCTACTAATTTCCCTCCAAATCATCCCCAAATGGATTCTATAAGCTAAACATGGCCTATTAATTAATCCCAATTGATTAATTAAACCTTCCCTAACTCCCATGGGTCATTAATCTCTAATTAATATCTTCTAAACATACTTATTCACTACTAATTCTACATCTCCTATATCCCATGGTCAATAGGATGTATGCTTCTCCCAAATTGAAAAGCTATATAAGAAACCTAGTACTTTCCTACTAATCTACACCTTTTACACCTTTAATATTTAAACCTTTGTACCCATACTCAAAAATAATTTTTACTATAGGAAGGCTTTCAAAATTGAGAAATCCCTCACTTGTTTGAGTTAGTAATAGAAGATTCAAAACATGGATTTTATGCCTTTTTTAGGTGACTCCTCCCTTTATTAGCATTCTTGATCATCGTATTTTGTGTCCGGCTTAGAAGGAAATATCTACATATCGAAAGCACATCCAATTTCAAAAGTAAGTTTTACATTCTTTGTTTTTAACATTTTGTGCAAGTTTTTAGTTTTTTTCATGCTTTATCTTGACATATGTTATCAAAGAATTAAGTCGGTGTTTACTTTGTGTTAAATACTTTATTATATTAACTTATTTTACTAACCATGTATACATATGGCACACCTAGTGGTATACCCCTTTGTCTCATGCACATTTTTTATAGTTTAGCTTCATTTACCACTTTCATGTAAGTTCTCTCAATTTCTTGAAAATTTCTATGTTCTTGTAGATGTTTGTTGGTATTTGGTAGTCTTGAGTGTTGTGTGCAGGGTATGAAGAGGTGAAGTGTTGTAAAATTTTTATCTTTCCAAGAACAATCCATGATTTTTGATGTTTTTCCTCATTTTTTGAGTTTCTACGTGTTTAGCAGTCTTGCCTTTGTTTGTAGCAGCCTCTCTGCCTAGCTAGTGACCTCTCTTCATCTATCAACAACCTCTCCTCGTGTATTTTGTTTAGAAAATTTAGTGGTTTTGACTTAGTGTTTAATGGCCTCAAACTTTTTCAAAGGTTTTTCTATGAATATCAACGGTCTTGATTTCATCAATGAAGTTGTTACACACCTGGAAGCCTTGATCTGCTTTTCGGCGTCCTCGATCCATTCCACAATGAACTCACCCTATTAAAAATGAATTTAATTTTTTTATAGCTTTTACTATCATTCTATCCTTTCTCTACTAGTTTAGCATTGTTTTGTAGTTTGAATATGATTATTTCACTTCATTTACCAACATTTTATGCTTATGTGCATTTTTATACACATTTTGATCGAGATATAGGTACTGATTTCATGTTTTGTGATTGGAGGTACCATTACTAAAGAACTTAGTGATATGGAAGTGATTTATAGATGACTGGAAGAGAAAATAATCCATCAAAAATGATATTTGGAGTGCAAAGTTAAGGTAAGTCCACTAAATACGTCACTATTTTGTTTAATGACCTTGCCTTGTTCATTGGCGTCCTTACATATTTTTAGCAACCTCACATCTATTGGTAGTAACCTTGCTCATAACAATGACCTTGAATTATCTAGCAGAACGGTCTTGCATAATTTAGCGGCCTTGATCTTACTACCAATGAGCTCACTTTTTAGTGGGCTCACTTTTCTAAATAACAACCTCACTTATTGTATCGGTGACCTTGTCACAATGAGCTAAGTTTTTACTTTGTTTCACTTTTTCATCGCTTAGATTTAATTATTTGAGATAATTTTTATTTTCAAACTACTAATATTTGGTGTGTAGGTTTCCATACTCGCTTGCCAAAGATAAATTTCTCAAAACAAACAAAACTAATTAAAAAATACCAATTTGTGTGAACATCATTGGCAAATGAGTATGGAAACATACTTGTTATCTTTTTCACGCTTTGGTTTCCTTTTTTCTTTTCAAAATCATTGCTTAAATTTTTGATTTGCATAATACTATTGGATTAAATCATTTTACTAAACATGTAGGTTGTTTGATGAAGGTTAAAAATATTGGGCTAATCATTACCTTAACCACTTAGGATTCTTGTTAAAATACTATATATTAGATTAAAATTTCTTTATAAGCCTTTACAAGGGTGTTTATTTCCCTTTGGCATATTTTTATTCTTGATTGTACCTTATCCTAACTGTGTATGCTCTTTCCATGAGGTAAAAAACAATCTTGGAAATCAAAATTTTTGATGCTTTTTCTATTTGTTAGGGTTTGGTAGTTAGGAAATCATTACATAATCATTTAGATAAATCCTATATTCCGGTGGGATACATAAATTTGTGTGAAGATGATTAATTTTTGGATAAGTAGGGGTTCACGTTTACATGAATCCTATGAAGCGAAGGGTAAATTTTCCTCTAATACAAAGGCCCTAGAATGGATCACATAGGAAACACCTATCATTTTTGACTAAGATAAATTGAAATGGATGTAGTGAAGGGGAGGGGGATTTGAACCTTCGAACCATGTCTTAGAAAACATTTCCTAATTTCACGGACTTGTGCCTCATATACTAAAAGGTATATTGAGGACACCTTAGCAATTTTTGCATCCTATTTAGATGATTAAATCTTAAGGAACAAGCTATGATTGTTTGATTTCACCTAAAAACTTTGTTTGTAAACAAAATTTAAGCTAAAGAGTGGTACTTATTCCAAAATCCTTGATTCAATAAAAATCACGAGGCAAAACTCGTCTAAGTTTAGACCTTTGTTTTGCAAAGAAAACAATGTGGAAATCTTTCGAGTTATACCAAAAGTGTTTTTCTAAGTTAAACTTTGACTCAACAAAACCTCACAAGGTGAGAATTTGATCAAGATAGGGACCTTGTTTTGAAAAAAAAGGTGATGCTCCATCCGAGTTATACCAAGTGTGTTTTTTCCAAATTCAAAAAATTAGTTTATATTTTTGAATAAACACATCAAAAATAACAAAAATGTTATTCTACCAAATTCAAAACCTTTTTGTACATAAAAATCACAAAACAAAACTTTTTCTGAGTTCAAACCTTGTTTTAGTGATAAAACAAGGATAAGCTCTGTCCGAGTTGTGTCCTATGTTTTTCATCACAACCATATTATTTCATCCATACTTCGCTTCACTTATCAAAGTTAAAAACATGAAACTCTTTCAAAAAAATTTAAATCATTTTGACACTTACGTTTAAAAATTGTTTTCCAAACTTGGTTGATTGTTAGAATTACGTTGTTATGATATTGTATTTTCCTAGTTTCCTTAGACAAATTTACACATCCAAATCTAGGAAAACCATCATTTGCATCCGTTATGCTGCCAAAATTTAATAGTTTTCCTTAGAAATATTTGAAACATCCAAATCTTGAAAGCACCCATTTACACCCATTACATTACCAAAATATATTAGATTTCCTTGTTAAACTCATCGAAAACATCTTGAACTTGGAAACTCTCTAATTTGCAGCCATTACGCTACCCATTTTTTCTTAGATTCCTTTCAAAATTTACACAAACATACAAATCTTCACAAAAATGTTGGTTTACAAATTATTACATTGTCTGAATATATTCAAGAAACATTAAATACACAAAAATTATTCCATCCAAGTAGTCATGGCACCTGTGTAACACGATTAGGATACAAGAAGCGTGATCCTAATCCTTTCCTTTAGAACTCACGAGAACCATCTTCTCGATGAGGATGAGAAAGAAATTGTTGATAATTGTTGGGGTGAAGAAGAAAGGCCCCACGATAATATTTGAACAAAATCTAACTCAATTAATTTATTATTATTTTATCATCTTTTACAACAAAGATAAATTCTTACTTCATGTCACATCCCAAAAATAGTCATTTATTATTTTGATACATTTGGAGAATTAAGTGGCGATGATCGCCATAGAGATATTATGTTATTGATTGATTGGTCTTGCTTGATTAACATTTTGATATGTTTGGATAAAATAATTTATTTTCAATAACTAAACAATTGATAGATGGTTATTAAATGTTGAAATACAATTATGAATTATTGTTGATAATAACATGTCATTCAGATTTATAGATATTTGATTTATTATTTTGGACATGTAATGCACTTGGTATTGTTGTTTGTGCATGTGTAGGAGTTCTTGAGAAATGAGAAAGGGCATCATCAGAGAGAGAAGAAAATATGTTGTGATGAGTATTGTGTTATAGAAAAAATCAAAAATATATAAAATAGACTAACACCTAGTAGTCTAAAGTTTAAGCCAAATCATTCAATAACCATCATGATAAGAGATAAGAAAATTAACTTCAAAAGCATGCATTATAAATGAAACAAACAACATGTTAAGTTTATTCTACTCTTTAGAAAGCTTAATGAAAGTGAACCTAGTTAGATTCTAAGCAATCAAATTGGTTTTGTTGTTTGCTCCAAAAGGATGAAGAGATCTCTCTAAGATGATTTATAAGACCATGCTTAGATAACTCTTACTAATCTAAAATGGAGGAAAGATGCAAGATGAAGCTATTTTAATGGTGGATGGCTCAATATAAAATGGGTTATAGCTTGGCTAGTGCAAATGAGCTCTCAAGATTGATAATCAAAGTGTTTGTATGGAAACAACGTGTAAGGTTGAAAGGGAGGGGTGACTCTCTATTTATAGATTTTTGTTTGGGAAAGATTGGAAATCTAGTGCATGTGGGACAAATGAACAAGCCAAAATAGATCTTTTTGGAAGTCAAAGTACCTTTTTGACTAGATTAGGAGCTAATTAACCTTTTAGGATTAATTAGGGACTCTAAACAAGCTTAGGAATATTTTTGAGAGTTTCTAGAGGAATTTGGATTAGATTTTGGAAGTGTTGGAAGTGGGAGATAACCAATGATAAGGTTAATTGATTAAATACAAGATAGAGACTCAATCAATGTGAAACTAGCTGATTAAGAGAATTATCACCAATCAACTTGTTGTAAAATGACATCCTGAGTGAGTTAGAAGTAGAGTTAGATAACGAAGTGTCGTTATTTGAAACAAAGTGAAAGGAGATGAAGATAGTCAGTGTAATGTTAGTAATAAGATTTCTTTGATCAAAATCTAGGTGTCTACATTTTCCCCTCTTTGGGGTGGCGTAAGCAACGTCACTCCAAAGATAGTAGACAATTACAGACAAAAAAATTTTGAAGGGGGAGAAGAAAAATTAGTAGAATGAAGGATTCCCCCTCAAGTGTCGATGGGGTGATGAAAGAAGTCAATCGATGATAAAAAGAGGAAGGAAATGGATAGAAGAAGTGAAGGGGAGAGAGGGGGATAGAAGGTAATCCCCATTGCCCCAAGTGTTTTGGACAAATAATGTTAGATAGAAGAAAATGAGAGGAGAGAAAGATGAATATAAGAGAATGGAAATAGCTTGCATCTAGTAAATATAAAAATCTTGTATTTTCATCATATTTCTTATAATCTACGTCACTGGTTCTTATTAAAAATGTAAGCATATGATATAAGTGTAAAATGATGTGAAAATCCATAACACGAACAACTGTCTATTGCTAAAATAATGACCCCATGCAACATACAAAATGTAATGCAATATGAGAAAGTAAAATGATGCCTAAATCCATGCAACATCCATAATGTAATGCAATATGATAAAGTCAAAGATGCCTAACTCCATGCAACATCCATAGTGTAATGCAATACGAGAAAGTAAACGATTCCTAACTCCATGCAACATCCATAATGTAATGCAATACGAGAAAGTAAATGATGCCTAACCTAACAGAGAAACACAATGCAATGTTTTTTTATCAAGCTTCAATTCTAACCTATTCTTGTAAAACAACAAGGGCTAAAAGTGGTGCCCCAAATAAGGATACATACAAGGGGGAATAACGAAGGACACTTGGGTCCTATGAAAAGAAATCTTACACTATGAAACATTACCAAACAACTTGTGCCCCAAAGTACATACACAGCTTAGAAAACTAGATTTGTTAATGGAGGTAGATTCAAATGATCCACAAGTCGTGCACATGAATAGGCAAGAACCAAAGAGACACATTTTGTAGGATGATTTTTGATTTTTAGAATTTTTCTAAAACATGTTTGAATGTTTTTATTTTTCTAACATATTTTAATGTTTTGTGATTTTGAAAGTTTTCTGAAGCTATGTACAAGAAAACAAAGAAGCATGGATTCCCTAACGATAGATGGGATGTACAAGGAAGAATGCCACTTGTATGCACAAGAAAGTGAAGATGTAAAAATGCCCCAGTGTTAGGTGGGAGTATTCAAAGGAAAATATTCACTCATACAAGGGGGTCAAGGAAAATATGGATAGGTTCAACATGATGATGAACTTAAACCCAATGACATGTTGGGAAGGAGCAAGGATGCCCCCAATGTAAGCTGGCCAAGAAACACATGATATAAAGGAATTGGCGGATTGTTTTTATGAAAGGGACAAAGGAGTCTCAAATATGGAAAAAAGGTGATCTTATACACATGGATGTTCTGAAAAAAGTAGAAAAATGATGTGAATGTTATTAATGTAACTTAGAATCCTTATTATGAAGAAGTGATTAATGCAAAAATCATGAGACAAGATATAGACTAAAGCAAGAGTTTGAACAAGGTTCAAAAAAAGAAATTTGGTAACATACTAATCCTATTTTCTCATAGAGATCTAGTGTATGTACTTGGAAATTAATTACCTCTTGAAATGAATATTTAATAGACAACAAGTGAACACATGTTAGCCAATGGGAATGCCAAATGTGTAGGAATGACTTATTTCGAAAGGTGATTTGTGAATGGAATGTGGAAGGAGAGTTGTACATTACTTGCACCGCCATCTAGGAATCCATAGCCTTAACGGTGTATTTTATTATAATCATAACATTTCTCTACTGCCATTTAGGAATCCATATCTCTGATAGATATTATTGGAAATACCCTAAGAGAGAGTTATATATCAATTTGTTTTTTGCTTTTAATTTTTGATTGATTATTTTTTTCTTTATTTTCTTTCTGAAAAACTTATCTCAACTCTCTTGATCACTTTTGATAAAGGGTTAAGAACCACATATGGCTTGATAGAAGGATATGGAAGTGATTGTGATGATGACATTGGCTAGTGTCAACAAATATATCCAAAATTTCTTCGCAACAAGTTGATTAAATTTTGATAGTGATAGGATCTCTAAGAGGTCAATTGTTCTTTAGTCTACCAAGGTGATAAAAAACCAAGTTCAAACATATACCATAGAGATAAATGTCATAAAATGTGTTTAAATTGGTTAGAAAAAATATCACTAAAGGGATGAAAATGGTAGGAAGAATTGCATAAGAATAGCAAGGAAGGGAAGAAAGAACATCCATGTGTATACAATACCTAATTGCAATGCATGTTCATTTACCTTTGATTTTTTTTGAAATGTTTTCTCATTTTTTTGTTTTCTAAAAGGTGAGATCAAAAAGGTCACTTGATGTGATAGGATCCAACAATAATGTTCATGATTTCCTTGATAAGGGAGATTAAGTGTGTTTGCTTATCAAGATTCATATTATCTCCAATCTCGATGATCATGGTGAGCTCATATTAAAAAAATGACTGTGAATTATCTTGAAATGTGGGTTTTTATGTACGAGCTTAAGCTCCTGTGGCTCGAGTATAGAAGAAAATGAGCTTCTAGGAGGTGATTTGCGAATAGAAGATGATGGGCTACTCAATGGTGACCCACATATAGAAGAAGATGAAGGGCTACCCAAAGGTAACCCAATGAGAGGTTTTGATTGAGGAATTGTGATATGCAATGAGGGATGTGAAGATGGATGAATAAGAAGAGGATCAAGTTCAATGGTCTTAGGATCTTCCTCTATTTTCTAACAAAAGGAATCAATTTCTTCTTCCCAATATGCAAGTGTATCGAAGTCAAGATTGAATCCTTGATTGTAATATTCTAGAGGAATAACTTCATGTACCCTTATAAATTCTCCAATCATTTCTTCATCCTGAAATGAATTGATTGGTAAGGGTTGTTCTTTGACCATAGGAGGTTGATTAGAAGAAAGGGATACAACTGGTGTGGAAGATCTTAAAGATGCTTGATGATGTAGATGAAAGGAAGGTTTGACCTTATTGTGTCCATAAAAGAATTGGATAGTGCATTAAAAATATATCTTAGCACATCATTTCTTGTGAATGGTTTGACATGGACAAAAACCTCGATCTTTAGAAGATGGATGAGTATATAATAAGGCATGATCAAAATGAATCCAAGGCTAAAGAGGAATTGGATTTTGATTGGTAGAAGAAGATGACTCAGGAGACGAAGTAGACTTTGATTGAGACATATTACGAGTGGAAGAATATGGCATGGGCTTACCTATAAGATGATATAGTGCTGGTAGCCAAAGAGGATCACACATCCAGTAAGTGGAAGAAGTTATAGGGGTTGAATTGTATGATTGACTTAGAGGAAATGCGATTCGAGAGCTCTTTCACAGAGGAAGGGTTCGTTGAGGTGACTAATGAAGGAGGTCCTACAAAGAAGGGGAGGATCATGATTTAGAAGTTGATATAGACAAATAATAATAGAAATTGGGATCTAATTCATAAGAAAAAGGAGAGAAATCAGAGTCATAGTTTGGATTCGAATATTCAGAAAGAAAGTTTGGATTGGACTCATCAAAATCTATTGATTGACCATGGGGAATGTGATAACTAAACAAAGACCTCTAACGTGAATAATCAAATGAGGTTTAGTCGTAATGGGAATCTTTTGATGTGAATGCCTAAACCTAGGTTCCATATTTTTGTAAGTGTGAGGAACCATGTGATAATCAGTCATTGTTGGTGTCGTTTAGGTACAAATTCCTAGACCTAGATAGTGTGATGGAAATCCATCAAAGGGAAGGAAGTTCCATGTCAATTTAGGGAAGCATAATGAAATCTAAATAGACATTTGGTATATGTGTGACCCTCCAAAGAAGATTAAGGAAAACATACGTCGTATTGACACAATTTTTTTAATCCAACAAGATTGTCCTAGAAAAAGTCTATGAGTTTGTTAACACACAAGGAACAATCATGCAAGTCTATGAGTAAATCAATCAACCAATCTAGGTATTACACCTTATGTTTTTCAAAGGTAGTTTGATGTATAGATGATTGACTCAATGTCAAAACTTATGTCAAGTTCAAAAATGAACGTGGCATAAGTATTAACAAGGGTTGGATGTGATTCCCAATCAAAGGATACTACAAACAGTTTAGAAACAAGAAAGACCTAAGCCCTAAAAGGTAGAAATTACGTACGTAAGGAACGTAACAACACTACTAAGGTATGTTAACCAAGTTTCAAGAGAAATCAAGGTTTAACACCGAAATAGTATAGATATGATACACAAACAATGTAATCCCCACTTTTCAAGATTTTAGGTAATGTTTGCAATAAAACTAAGTGTAAGTATATTAAGGTTTTGTTAAAATGTAGGCAACATAATGCCTTAATACAGACACTTAGATCATGTTCAAAAGGAACAACATGTAAGTATCATAATTGTGTCAATGTAATGTGAACAAAGTAACAACATGTAAGGGAGATCAAAATATGAATCAATCCTAACTATGTTGATGATCTTGAAATCAAGATCAAGTGGCTATCAAGATGTAAAAATGTACCCACACACTTTAAACATTTAACAACTTAGCCACAAACATGGATGAGCGTAAACGGATATAAAAGTGGTGAACACAATATATTGATAACACTCGCAAAATATGCCTTCTCTTGTCCCAAATGGGCAACAAGAATGCAAAGGAGTAGACCAAGTGGTGGTGAAATAAGCTAGTATAACTTCGAACAGAGTTTTACCTTGCCTTAGGGCAAGTGAAGAACTAAGCAAAAGTGATACATTGCGAGCTTTGTGATGAATATCACTAGACCCCAACTTTGATGGACTCTCCCCTTATTCGTCTAACAAGGTTTTGACTCCGAAGAAGTTAGCGTTTTGTGATGGCTCTTGACTCAATGATTTGGACTAGTATAAGTTAGTCTCTTGAAGAAATGGATTTCCTAGGTGGTTCTTTCAACTAGTTACCACAAACATCCTCTATGCAAGCTTGATTTACCAAGAAAGTCACACTAACTAATCTTGGAGTATCTTAGCTTTACTTTACCCCCTTCAAATATGATGAGAAATAAATGTGTTCACGCGTATCTTTCACTGGGTTACAATGGAGAATATTTTGGTGCTAAACTAACAATGGAAAATCTAGTCAAGTGGGTAAAGTGAGGTGCTTCTTGTTTCATCCTCAAGGTTACTCAATGGTGGGGTACTTTAGGGTTCCTAGAACCACCCCCGTTATTGTAGCTTAAGGCATTATGCCAAAGGGGTTACATTCTAGTTAAATGGATAGGGATGTCCCCTTTTCTAAACATACATATACAATGTAGTGAATATGATGTGTTTTTTTAAAAATATTTTTAGACTTAGTGAGGGTCTACACACCATTGGTAACCTACATCAAACACGTAAAAATTGGTTTAGATTCTAATTTATTTGACATCAATATAGACCTACACACAGTGATTAGTAATTCTCCAAAACAATCAAGGCATCATATAAAGGAGATAAAATGTCATTTTGATTTCCTAGATCATCCTAAGATGCAAGGAAAGAGCATACACAACAAAATATCTCACTAACTTGTGAAAATGGAAAAAACTTGACCAAAATACGATAAATAAGTTCGTTTTAACCAACTTTAAAGTTAATTTCTTTTAGAAAACCTTAGTGAAGTGTTTTTGAAAGCATAAAAGAAGGTATTTTGAAGCATTTTTATTCCCAAGATCACCTAGAAGGTGTGAGGGAAGAGCATACACATTTCAAAACCTTATCAATAATCAATGCAACATATAGTTAACTTAACCAAGAAAAGTTAGTACAAAACTACGATATTTATCAAAGAAACCTATAAAAATCATTGATTAGTCTTAAAAACCCTATAAAAGTGTTAAATATTTCAATGAAACTGATCCTTGCAAGTGTTAGAAAAAAGTTTGGTTTTTATACAACAATACATATGTTCCCCTTATGGCATGTGCATGTGGATTATGATGTGTGTGCGCTCATAATGATAGGTGTGTGGCTCTATGGAAAATGACACTAGATAATTACGCCTGTGCGTCTCAAGAGGTACCTGTGTAAAATTTTTAGCATGTGTGCGTGCAAGGTAAAAAGTTGAGTCAATACAAAGTTGATTTAAACACCTACACATCCCGAGAGATACCCGCGTGTAGGTTTTAGCATGTGTGTGCGACAAAAAGCATGGGCGCAGGTCTGTGAAAAATCTTGACAAAGGGTTAAAATGCCATGCAATAGGTATGCGGCCAGAGAGATGTGTGTATGTCCATATGGAAAGGTGTGAATGCTATCGAACATGCGTGTGTGAGTTCCAACATGTGCATATGGATTCAGAATGCCTATGTGTGGGCCTAAAGAAACCACAAAAATCCACGATAACTAGAAATCTAAAAATGTAGACAGGTTAGATTTCTACCCTTTAAATCAATTTTCAACCTAAACCCACTAACTTTGCATGAAAAGGGAAATTTACCCCACCTAAAGCTAGAAAACCAATCAAAGCTAAGCTATTTAACCCTAAAAACATGAAAAAGGTTAGAAATTGAAAAAAAGCTTGAAAAACATTCTAAAATACCATGGAAAAGGTCCCACCAGGCGTGCCAAATGTGTTATAGAAAAACTTGGAAAACTATGTAAACTAGACTAACACCTAGTAGTCTAAAGTTTAAGCCAAATCATTCAATAACCATCATGATAAGAGATAAGAAAATTAACTTCAAAAGCATGCATTATAAATCAATGAAACAACATGCTAAGTTTATTCTACTCTTTAGAAAGCTTAATGAAAATGAACCTAATTAGATTCTAAGCAATCAAATTTTTTGTTGTTTGCTCCAAAATGATGAAGATATCTCTCTAAGATGATTTATTAGACCATGCTTAGATAACTCTTACTAATCTAAAATGGAGGAAAGATGCAAGATGAAGCTATTTCAATGGTGGATGGCTCAAGATCAAATGGCTTATAGCTTGGCTAGTGCAAATGAGCTCTCAAGCTTGATAATCAAAGTGTTTGTATGCAAACAAGGTGTAAGGTTGAAAGGGAGGGGTGACCCCTCTATTTATAGATTTTGGTTTGGGAAAGATTGAAATCTAGTGCATGTGGGACAAATGAACAAGCCAAAATAGATATTTTTGGAAGTCAAAGTACCTTTTGACTAGATTAGGAGATAATTAACCTTTTAGGATTAATTAGGGACTCTAAAAAAGCTTAGGAATCTTTCTGAGAGTTTCTGGAGGAATTTGGATTAGATTTTGGAAGTGTTGGAAGTGGGAGATAGCCAATGATAAGGTTCATTGATTAAATACGAGATAGAAGACTCAATCAATGTGAAACTAGTTGATTAAGAGAATTATCACCAATCAACTTGTCGTAAAATGATATCCTGAGTGAGTTAGATAACAAAGTGTTGTTTATTTGAAATAGAGTGAAAGGAGATGAAGATAGTTCAATGTTAGTAATAATATTTCTTTGATCAAAATCTAAGTGTCTACAAGTATCGTGAGAGATAGACGTTAGTGCTAAAAATGGGTCAAACTATAAGTTGGTTAGTATAACATTTTTGTTATTCTAGTCGTACGTGAATGTGTCACTGTAGGCAAAAAATTTGTTTGAATTCTTGGTGATATTGCGATGTTGATGAGCACTCTCGTGCAATGTTAAACGCACATTTTAGACAAGAAACATTATTGTCATTAGGATACAATATTATATCGATAAAGATAATATCGTTTTGTATAGAGTACTTAGTTAAAAACCCTAATTAGAGGTTGTATCGTTAGGAAGAATAATTATTATCTTGGAAAAATAAAAGGGCTATATATTATGTGTATGAGATAATAAAATAGAAAAAGGTAGAAAATATATATATATATCAAATAAAATATGCATAGTTGTTTAAAATTAGAGAGGAAGTTAATATTAAAAAAGAGAAATAGATTTAAATAATTTTTTTACAAGAGGAGAGTAATACTTGATTTTATTTAAATTTTCTTGAAGGCTTAGTTACAACCCATAATTGGGGGTGGTCACTAAATGAGGAACATAAAAATAAATTACATTGAATTTTAAAACTTCCACATAGAAAAAAACTAAAAACAAAACCACACACATACTTCACGTGGAAAAAGTAGCAACTATAATTGTTTTGCTTTATCTAACTGATGCATGCATGGGTGGGAGTGAGTGGACAAATAGTGATATGATTACAAATTTATAAATATAAATAAATAAAACTTGGAATGAAACTCCACCTTTACGTCCGTAATAGGAAATAGAAATATTTTAAACAAACAAAACAACCACATAAAATTTATGGTGGCTTCTCTTACTCATGGAAAACAACCAATATGATCCCACCAAAATCTCGTAGTTATAAGTGAAATTGACCGCTAATATTTCCTGGAGAGGGAGAGTTGGAAATAAAAAAATAAAAAGATAGGGACACAAAAAAAGGAGGAAACAGGAAATGCGAAAGCAAGAGGAAAAGTTAAAAAAACAAGGCCATGAAATGACAAATCCTGCCGAAGCAAATACATTTAAGGGAAAGAATTGAACTGACGAGTTGTATTTTATGAATGAGTGTGTATGAACTGATGGATAATAAGAGTGAAATGGCTATGTCACAATCGTTGCAGCCCATGAAATAACAATAGATTATGTTGTCAAGGATTTCCATGCCCTATTCCAAAGTTCTAATTTTGGTAGAAGTGGGAGTGGATTTTCTTACCCTCTTATAGCATAGGCGAACTTTTTTGCAAGATCAAAAATGTAGACAATGGGAAAGAGTTTGTTATGAGTGAGATATCAGAGGATGGTACATGGAACAAGCTTAGAGAATTAGATAATCCTTGAAAAAACCATTTTGTGCATATCATGTAATCATTGTTGTCAATGAGAACACATTTTTCTGAGGCATTTTGTCAAACAGTTCATGCAAATTGTGTATGCTTCCACATTTTTCATACACATCTACAAAAGCATTTACAAATACAACATCAAATAATAATTGGATTTCAATTATGCTTTGATGGATGTCCATAAATTTTTCTAAAGTTTCCATCTCAAGGAGGTTGTTCTTAGAAAGGAGCAGGGAATAACTCTTAAAAAGGAGTAAGGGAAAAGTTATGTGTTTTACATTTTCATTTTTGGCCAATTTTCATTTTGAACAAACTACATGGGGAGTGGGACTGCCTGTTGTAAGGGACCAACAATAGTAGCCACTAAAATGGAACCCCTATGTAGTCAAGTAATTCTTTGGGTTTCTATTGAAATAAAAACTAGAAAATAAATGTAAAAAAAAATATTATTTTAAAGTTTACCTAGAATTACAATGTGACTTAGGGGTAGGGTCCCATGGACAAGTCAAGCGACATAATAGTTATTGCAAAATTGGAGGCTAGATAAACTAACCAGGGCTGAAACACAACTCTATAAAGAGATGGGATACTACAAACCAATTTTTATCTATGAAGATCCCGAGTTATTCTCTCTCTCAAGACATGGGATACAAATTTACAAAATGTAAAATATATTTAAAACACAAACAAAAAACGTCCATATCAGTGGAAGAAAATAGAGGAGGGAGAGTCGAGATTAGTGGGGAATAGCTTGGATAAACAACACAGAAGGAATTTCCAAGAAGTCTCGACAGACTCAAAATATGTGGCTCAGAATTTGTGGATTGGAATTAAGTGAGTGGTAGACAATTCCACATAGTTTGGAACATGACGCGGTCTTCATGAGAGTCTTTTTATCTGCTCTCATTGCTCGGTTATCAGAAACTTGCACTTTTTATTCCTTTAATTTTTCTTTAGGTTTGGAAGGATATTGGAAGCAGTGTGAGAAGGGACACGGGTTTCCAAGGGTAGCTCCACTTTTACAAAGATGCCTATAAAACGTATCCGGATGTGAAGATTTTTGAAGATCTCAAAGAGTGAGCACTGGACGCCCTCCCCAGTGAGAGATTTTCTCTCCAGTTTTTTCAGGATATAACCTCCTGTTTCCTCGATGTGGACTAGAACATTGCAAAGCTTATACTAGAAAACAAAAAATATATTTGGAATACGCAAGATTTGAAAGAGATCATTAAGGAATATTTTGACAACAGTCTTGAGACTTTGAGATTTTGTGAGGACATGGAAAATTGCCTGAAAAATGTAAGGACTAAGCAACTTAAACTTCAGATCACTTTGCAACACATAACGCCTCAAAGATCCCCTGTTGGGAAGGAGCAGTACACCAAGATTGTTGAAATTTTTATGATTTTAAGATGGCTCCGAACCCATTTACACCCTCTAGACATGAAACTCTTAGATGTTGGAGACCCTCAATGCGAAAAGAATGCAACTGGAGAATAGGTGTTGGTGGATTAAGTGTTTGAGCATTATTTTTGGTGCTAAGTTTGTTGTTGCTTTCATTTGATGTTTTGCAGTGGCCATGATCATGCCAAAGTTAGTCGGCTTGGCCATCGCTCACTCCACGATGACCAATTCCTTTTCCTTGATAACTTCATCTCATTCGACACAAATAAGGAACAACTCAAAATTTTGAAAGAAATGTAAATGTGACTTTTTCCAAGCTTGAGGATCCAAACACCATCAGATTTCATGTGGAGAGCCCGGTGAACAAATACCATTTGATTCAAGAGAACTTCGAGTTGTGTTTGGGGATGAGCATGCTCTGTTCATGCAATTGCAAATGAAAAAATAATTTGTTTTTGAATAGATCACAGATACCGTGAAACCACGTGCTTTGATAAGGAGAGAGTTGACAACTAATAGGATTTGATCTCATCATGCGAGATAATGCATTCAATGCCATACTTGAAACACCAGAGTCATTAGCCCAAATGTCATTCACATCATCCTTACAGTCGCACAGATGGTTCATTTAAATAGCTAGCATCCACTAACAAATAAATGTCATAAATAAGATTTATTCATGATATTGTCAGAGCATTGGTGTAATGACTATGATATCTATGAAATTTATTGTTTTTTCTAATGTTCAAACTATACAAAGGAAAAAGATTCAGAAAATCTTGTTTTTTTAATGTAAAAAAACTAAAAGGCCTATAAAATTAATTTAGCCAATTAGGAAATTGAATTAGATGTTTTAAAAAGAATAAATAAATATACATTTATGGAAAACTATACAATAAATATATAAAGTGCCACTTGGAATATTGTAATTGGTTTCTTAATAAAAATTAAATGAATTTTTGGTTCCTATAAGGCCTACCTATGGCAGGATAATAAAAGAGTTTTTAAATGCAACAAAGGAAATAAATAAATTAAAAACATCAGTTAGGAGAGAAGAAAAGAACGAAAGAGCTCAAAAAAAATGGACAAAAGAAAGTGAAGAAAGATATGCAGAATTGAGGGAGGCACCAGAATCAAGAAAAAAATACAAGAACCAAGAGGTAATAACATCGGAGATCAAGTGAAAATATGTGTCTTGAAATAATGCATAGAAAATGTATTTCCAATACGTTTGCATAGAAGTGAAACAGTAGATCTAAATAAAATAGAGAATCATAATTACAATTTCATATTAAACTGAGCTAAGTATATATATAATGTAAATAATTAACTGAAATGGTTTCAATTTGGAATTCGAGATATTGATATCTAAAACTTCATCCTCATTATATTAACCTACCCATAAGTAAATTGAGTAATTGGTCTTAACCGTAGCTAAACTTTCAAATACAATTTTATACGTATCTATTGGAAAAATTACGAGATTATAAATTTAATACTCCATTACCCTAAAACTGTTTAATGGTTAATCATTTAGAAAACAACTATTAATTGAGTGGACCCTTGTAAATGTTACACTTCACCTAGTTGAATTAGGTGCTTAACTACGCTGATTTTGATACAACTTTTCTCGCTAGCATGATTAGAGGAGAGGAACAAATTGAACCACCACCTTCCAAAAACATCAAAGATTACTAGATCCTAGACATGCCTCTACATCGACACAACTAGGGGGACCTAATGATGAATCTAAGACACCCAAGACTAAAGTTAGAAACCATATACCCTTTGTTAGAAAAAATCATGAAACTAGAATGGAGGGTGAAGAACCTTAACCTACACCGTACAACAAAGACATGATGGTACACCAACTCTAAGCCCTTAGATTCCGATTGAAGATTTTGGATTCTCACGTCAAAATGACAAAGATGAAGCCACTCACACAGATAAAAATAAAGTGATGTATGCCACACACTATATGGAAAATTTTGGAGAGGAAGCCTCCAAATCAAACCAAACTCACATACCCTTCATGCCATCGATGTCCAAATATTTGACTAGGAATGGAAATCCATGAAGGATGTACTCATTGGCTTATAGGAAAACAATAGTGTACACAATAATAAATATTGTTTCAAAGAATTGTGTCTCTACCCATTTGATAAGGAGATATTGCGTACTCCCTTTCCTTCTAGCTTTAATTGCCCAAAATTTGATAAATATTGTGGCAAGGGTAACCCTAGAGATCACGTAAAATAATTCTTCATGGCATGCCAAGAGGTTACTTATAACAATAATTATCTTATTCACTTGTTTCCACGAAGTCTTCAGGGACAAGAACTTGAATAGTTTCTATCTCCACTTTTGTGGAATTATCTAAAAATTTGTTCACCGGTTATCTTTCAATATGGAGAGCGATATCACAATGTTAGACTTGTGTAATGCCAAACTACATAACAATGAGAAATTCACTTTGCTTTCCTACAATGATGATGCGGTGTTAGCTAGTCACTTCCCTTGTTCCATCCATGAGAAACAACTCCGTGAGAATTTTTGTGCAAAAATTACATCCCGAAATCACCTTCCACTCGCAAATGTATTGTATAAGCACATTTGAAGAGTTAATTGAAAAAGGAGGTCAAATTGAAAGGCCTTGTTAGTAAAATGTGTTCTCAAACCTTTTCAACATGATTATGACTCAAAATCTATGGAAAAACTAATTTTTTCAATAAAAATAAAAATGTCATAGGTGATGATGGAATTACTAATTCCAAACATGTACAAGAGGTCCAAAACAACCCACACCTAAACCTCACGTGCAAACCACTTAAAACAAAAATCAAACATAGGGAATACAATCCACTTACTTCTTCCATATAATCAATCCTTAAACAATTCTATTCGACCAATATCATAAAATTTTCTAAAATCAAACCTTTTAAAGATGATGCACCTAAACCATCATGGTATAAAGACCATGAATATTGTGAGTATCATCCCATAAAAGTTCATGGCATGGATCAATATATGAAACTAAATAAATTCATTCAAGATCTCCTAGATCGTGGAGATATTGAACTTAATGCACAAGAACCCAAAAAATCATCCAATAATCAGTTGGAATCTATAAAGAACCTTTCCCAAAACATAAACAAGTGGAAATAAGTCGAGATCGAGGTCAATCCTCATAGGGTAAAAGTACCAACCATGTTATTGCTCAAACATCCCATCCATTTGATTATCTTATTGGCTATATTCATCCTATCACCAACCATGTTACTACCATCAGAATCAAACCTCAAGAGTGTTCCATTACAATGTGACACACTCACCTTGTTATTACTAGAGCCCCCTTGTTTACTCCTTCATATATTCATTACGATCTCTTAGAACATCTTGAGAAGACAACCACCAATATTTCTATCTTGGATCTTCTTAAGATATCTATTGTTCACAAGGACATCCTCTATAAGACCCTCTAGGAGTCAAGAGTTCCCAATACATTGATGCTTCATGATTCCAAGCCTTGGTTATGCAGATCACCCCATCTAACCAAATTGTTTTTATCCAAAATGAGATTCCAATGAATAGTTATACACACAATCTCCCCTTATACATAGAAGTGATCATTACTTGTAAAAAGGTTAAAAGGGTGTTTGTGGAAAATGGATCTAGTCTAAACATATGTACTCTAAAGCTTGTTAAACAATTGGGACATACAGATACTAAGTTGGATCCTAATGTGATCACCATTAAGGCTTATGATAATGCGAAATGACAGTCGACAGGAATAATCACTTTACCTATGGAAGTTGGGCCTGTCATGCATGAAACCAAATTCCATGTCATTGAATTGGAACTTCCTATAACATTTCCTCCGGTCTCCCATGGATTCATGCCATGCAGGTAATTCCCTCCACATTTCATTAATGTATCAAACTTAATTATCAAAGACACTATATCATAATCCCAGTGGTGACCCACAACCCTTCACCCATTGCAGAGTGTTGGTTGGCCACTACAAAAATCCTATGAATTTCCTTCTAGAAAATTATATTTGAATTTGAGTTAGAGGCCCTCACCTCTCATGTCAATCTTGATACTCTTCAACATTATTTAGTTTATGCTTTCACCTCTGCATCCACTTTATATACATGAGAATCTAAATTAAAAATCCTTAACACCGGTTATGAAGAGTATGAACTCCAATATGCCCTCCTTGTGTCCAATATTCCCTTATCACCAAAAACACATAACAAGCCCAAATTTCAGTTACAAAATAACTTAAGCACCTTGCGAGTCTCAACAAATTCATCCTTGGTGGCCTCTTGGAAGATGAACATTTAGGTAGCACCTACACATCCCAATCACTTGATGAGAAGATGGCCTCTTACTATCAATCCCTAGAATATGTTATCCCTAACAAGATGATGTATGCCATGGGATACCAAGGTTATGGGTGTGGATTACATGAACAAGGTGTGCGGGAACCTCTTTCGACATGAAAATATGGATAAATATGATGTTGGTATTGAGCCTTATGGGGCATCACCTATAGAATTTGATGCCACCTCTTCTAAATTTGAAGATGATCTTTTGATTATGAAATTGACCCAAGGTCCCATTGTAGTCTCTATGAAGACCTTTCCTCCACAAACCTATTTTTGAATATTGCCATTTTAACCCTATCCCCCTCCATTACTAAACTAGATCTTATACACCCATCCCTTATTGATTGGGACCAAAAAATGACACATACCGATCAATTTATTTCAAAATGAGGAAGTGATTGTAGAGTTCATGGGGTTACATGTGATGACATTCTTATTGGGGATCATAAGAAAGGATTCTCCATTAACCTCAAAACATACACATACTTTCGGGAGGAGGTTGAGTTTTATGGTAAAAAAATAAAAATATGCCAAAATATCTTCTAAAAAGATAAAAACCAAAAAATCCAAGTCCCACTTTTAAGGCACTTATGGAAAAACAATGTGAAAAATAAAAAAATGGATTATATAAGTGATCATTCTATTGGTGAAAATATCATTGAGACGCCAATAGAGGAAGAAATCAATCTCCCTCTTGATCCTACGCATATGGAAGATGGTTCCAAGTTATTAGTTGAAGATACTATTGATGTTAACATCGACAAAGGAACAACCTAAATTTTCAAGTTGAGGGTTTCTCTTACTTCACAAGAATAGAAAACATTTACTATGCTTCTTAGAGAATTTGTTGATGTGTTTTCTTGGTCTTATGCAAACATGTCAAGCTTAGATCCTTCTTTGGTTGTGCACAATCTATTTGTTCATGAATCAACTAAGCCTATAAAACAAAAATTGTATAAGATACATCCACATGTAGCTCTCTTGGTCAAAGAAGAGCTTGATAAATTAATGGAAGGATGATTTATTAGACCTATTGACTATTCAGAATGGATCTCTAATATCATTCCTGTTCACAAGAAACTAGTTGGAATCAGGATCTACACAAAATTTAAGGATATAAATAAGGCATGTCCTAAAGATGATTTTCCTCTTCCTAATATCACATGATTGTTGATTCTACTTTACAAGACATGAAATGTTATCCATTATGGATGGATTTTTTGGTTATAATCAAATCAAAATTGCCGAAGAGGACCAACATAACACAAATTTCACCACTCCTTGGGGAGTCTTATGTTATCAAGTTATGTGTTTTGGCCTTAATAATGCATGTGACACATATCAACATGTCACGAATTCCATATTTCATGATATGTTGCATGATATAGTAGAGGATTACATGGATGATATCCTCAAAAGTCCAAAACAAGAGTAAAACACTCAAAATCCTTCATCATATTTTTGAGTGACTACGAGATTATAAGGTCAGATTAAACCCAAAGAAGTGTGTGTTTTCAGTGTTATATTAGGAAAATTATTGGGCTTCATTATTTCTAGAATCAAAATGAGGTGGATCTCAGAAAAATTATGGCTATTATTGAGATGCCTCCTCCCACAAACCTTAAGTAGATTCTTAGATTATAGGGAAAAATACAAGCCATTTACATATTCATTTCCCAACTTGTTGATAAGTGCCATTATTTCACCCATCTTCTTAAAAATATGTTGATTTACATTGGGGTCCTGAATTACAACAAGCATTTTCACAATTGAATTAGTATACTTGGCTAATCCACTATTTTAATACCACTACCCCAGTGTGAACCCCTTTTTTATATTTTTCACTACCCATTTTTTAAAGGAATACTCTTAGAAAAATATGATGCCCAACATAAATATAAATTATTCTCTATTATCTTAGCCATACCTTAAAATATTACAAGATGAATTACCCACAAATTGAGAAGGCATGATTACCCATTGTTTTGCTTTCTAAAACTTTTCCATTACTCACTTAATAACAAAACCAAGCTTATATCTAAAGTTGACCTTTTAAATACCTCTTATATAAAATCAATATTTACTTGGGAAGATGGAAAATTGGATCATATTACTTAGTGAATTTGACATTGAGTATGTAAATCAGAAAGTAGTCAAGGGAAAGTCTTAGTAGATCAATTCACTTTAAGCTCCATTACTGGCACAAAAGTAATAAGTCTTGACTTACCTGATGTTTCTATCTTGTTTGTCAAAGAATCTACCATGTGGAAGATATAATTTGATGGATATTTTATTTTCATGGTTCAGGTGTGGGTGTTATCCTAATCACCCCTACAAGTGATATGATTCCAAGATATTTTAGGATTGGTTTCCTTGTACTAATAACATTGTTGAATATGAGGCCCTTATTTCTGGTCTCAAAATCTCCATCAAATGGAACATTACACAAGTTTAGGTCATCGGTGATTCTCAACTCATTATTAAACAAGTTAATGATGAGTACAATGTAAAATATGAAAATATTATCCCTTATAAGCATATGGTGGACAATCTCAAAGAATATTTTGTCCAAATCTCTTTTCAAAAAATTCCAAGAGTTCATAATAAGTTTGTGAATGACATATCCACATGGTTCATGCTTAGGCCTCCCACAAGATTACAAAAAATTTTATTCTCTTATAAACACTTAATGATTCCTTGCTTATGACACACCAAATTGTGTTTGGTATGTGAAGTTTTTGTTCCTCTTCCCCCTAGTACTAAGATATTTATAACTACTTACACAATGGTACCTTCCCACCTGACATTTACCACTACAAAAAAACCCTTATTTAACGAATATCACGTTATACCATCATGGGGTGCACTCTCTATCATCAAGGATACAATGGGACTTTGTTATAAGATCTTAATTTATAAGAGGCTATCCCAAGAAACTAAAGAGGTGCACAAAGGCATCTATGGTGCTCATACTAGTGGCATGGTTTTAGCAAAGAAAAATTCTCTATGTAGGTTATTATTGGCCTACTATGGAAACAAATTATTATCAATATATAAATAAATGTGTCTTGTGTCAAAAATATGACAACTTGATCCATGCCCCATCTCAATATTTACAACTTATCACTACACCATGGATATTTTATAAATGGGGATTGATCTTATAGGGAAGCTCACACCTACTTCATCTGATGGCCATAAGCATATCATCACCACAACTAAATACTTTACCAAATGGGTGGAGGATGTTCCTCTCACCTATGTTACTGGTGCTCAAATATCTAAGTTTATCATGAACCACATCATTTGTTGTTATGAAATCCCTTCTACTATTGTCTCTAAAATGGTAAATCCTTAAAAAAAAGCAAGTGAAGACCCTTTTTCAATGCTTTAAGATCCATCAAAAAGTTGTTTACCCCTTATTACCCTCAAGGTAATGGGAAAGATGAGGCCACTAAAAAATGCTTGTTTGCATTATGGAAAATCTAGTTAGTAAAACATGTCGTAATTGGAACCTCCAAATCCATCCTACCTTATGGGATTACCATACTTCCATCTACACACCTACAGATGCAACCCCATACTCCCTTATTTTTGGAATTGAAGCTATCATTCCCTTATAGATCGAGATTCCCTCTTTGTGCATATCTCTAAAAATTATCTAGATAATGAAGAGGATTAAAGTTTGGCTAGACTAGGAAGAGCTCAAGTTTCTTTGATGAAAAATACCTCCATGCCTTAGAACACCTCAAAGTTTATCATAATTGAATCCATACTAGCTATAACAAGTGCATAATATATCTTTTATTTGAGGTTGGAGATCTTGTTCTTAAAGAAAACTAGTTCAATACTACTAAGGAACCAGAAAAGAAAGGAAAATTTGATCCTAACTTGTTAGGACATACATTGTGGTGGATAAATTTGGTTCAGAGATTATAAAATCACCCTATCCCGATGGTTGAGATATTTGAAATCCCATTGATTCCATGTAACTTAAAATTTTATACACCTAATTTAAGAGGCTTTTAAAAAAATAAAAAAATCACAAAAATAGTCCAAGATAAATAAATTCATTCAAATGAAAACCACACAATTGTGGTGCTTTTAGGATAGGTTTGTTGGTGAAAACCATTTCTTCGATGCCATAGAGATTTTTTTCATAATAACCTCACACTTGGGGGCATGATTTCTCCTTTATATCTTTATATTAGATTGAGTTCGTAGTTTTGTTAAACCTATCCCTCTAGGCCTTAATCGACTTTGTCCTATACTTGTATATATGCACGAGAATTTACCCTTTTACATTCTCACATATCACTAGGGGATCTTGGCACTTTGTTATATTGTACATAGTTTAGAAAATCTTAGAAAATCCCAAAACATTGGAAAATATTAGAAAATCCCAAAACATCATAAAATCTTAGAAAATCCTAAAATATTAGAAAATCCAAAAATTTGCAAAATGTAACATAAAACCCAAAAAAAAAAAAACATCTAACAAAGAAATTCAAAATTGAAAACTATACAAAAAAACATCCTACTTCAATACTTGTTCATTATAGTGCATGACATGTAGGTCATCTTATGATATTTTTTCGTCAACAAGCTTGTTTTACCATTATATCTATATTCTTCCCACATATTGTTTCTTTCGTGCAAGGTAGTTTCATAGTGCACATTTACTTTTCTCTAGGACTTCTATGTCCTCCATCCAATCCCTTTTATATATCCCCGCTTGGGGATCATCTTAACTCTTGTCGTATAACTCAAACACTTGGGTACTTGAATTTAGATAACAAAAACATACATAAAATTTATCTTGAACATTTCTTGTTTAAGTGTATTTTCTTGTACTTGTTCATTTTTTAAATTTATTGTTTGTTTACTTTCTTGTATTGCATTTGTTTATGTATCTTGCTTTGATTCAGTCCATTAACATTGCAAAATATTGGTATCATGATTTTTCATGTCATTTTACCTTTTTGTTGTATGCTTACATCAAATAAAAAGGTATTTCCAAGCCATGATGGTATGTAAGCTACACTACGATCTTCCCATACCTCATCATATCCAATCCACATCTAACTAATTCCCCATTCTAGCTAACACTTCCTCTAACTAACCCATTCCTTTCCTCTACTCTAACCAACATGACAGTAGGTGACATAATCATAACTGAAATGGCTAATCTATACATCTAAAACACAAAACATGAAATATAGAAAGAATATATTAAGGAAGTAAAAAAAAAAACATATAACATCATCATATAATCATCACATCTACTCCAATTATACATCCATATACAATCATCTATAAATCCATCTACAATCATCTACACAAATATCAAAATAAAAAAATGTTATACATTTATCATAACCTTAAAATGAAACTTCATAGTCCAACTCGGGCATACACATTGAAAAAATGAAAAAATCATCTCTATATATATACAGGGGATGCCAAATGACACTTAAGATTATAAAAAGTCTCAAAACTATGTGATACGTCTCATCATAGATCAATAAAAACAATCATAGTTATAGCAAGATAAGCTCTTGGAGATGGATTGTGAGATTCCCCTGGAGAGGGTAAGTATTGCCTTGATCTCCTAGAGCCTATACTAATGAACCTACTGTAACATACCGAGGACATACCCATAGAGGCTCATGATATACATGAAGCTGATGGTATCCATGACCCACTCACTATCATCCTATGTGAATAAATCATAACTATTTGGTCTACTAGAACAACTAGCTCATATAAGATCTTGTAGTAGGTAGCCTCCCTAAAGATGTGTAATGTGATTTGTTGATCAGAGAACACTTGATAGAACTCACACAATAATTCCACGTAGGAAAACATGCCAGAGCTAAAGGGCATGAAGGGACAGGAAGAACCCGCGCGTGGAGGGAAAGTTCATCATTCAAGACTTAGCCAATTTTGAGCATGACAACCTATTTTTAGAAGATGGCATGTAGAACACACCAACGATGTAGAGACATGCGCGCCACGCATTGTCTATCTTTAGAGGATCAAATCAAATAATTTTGTATGGAGATGAGCTAAGAATAGGATTTTCACTTCAGTTATCTGTAAGAAGTCTATAGATAGCACACTTGCATGTGTGACTATGCCCGTAAACAACGTGTGGCTATTAATATCATGCGATCTATTTCTAGAATGGATAAGCAGGTGAAGGGCAAGTCCTCACCCTATATATATGATGTGAAGTGCATAGTAAGAAATATACATATACACATACACATACACATACACATACACATACACATACACATACACATACACATACACATACACATATAGAGATATAGAGAGGTATACGACAATATTATCATATCGATCCATATGCACATTGGTATAAAATTCCATTATTGTAAGGAGCTTCTATGTTTATTAATATATGGAAGATATTGGCTGAAACTAAGTGTCATTCCTGTGTGTAATTGAGTGGTGCATGTTATTGATTCAATCATGATTACTATTTAAAGCTTGTTCCTTCATAGATCTGAATATGGTATGCATTGTAGAATGATGGATTAGTTATGGAACTATATGTTTCTTCCTTCATCACGCTAGCATCCTACTACAACAACCCTAAAGAGGGACCTGGTACCTTTGCGCACTTCAAGTGAGTGCTTAGTCTAGGTTGAGTGATGTGTCAGCGTGACTAGGGTGTTATCTGGTAAATTCTAGGCTACATCATTGGTTCCATTGTCAGGACCTATTTTTCATTTATTTTTAGGATGGTTCGTGATGAAGACATACCGGTTAACTCTAGCAAGTATTGAGGAGTGGATACATGATCTAGAGGAAGAATATGCATGGCACTTCAACAATGAATCATGTTTAACACATGCACTTGGGTAGAAACGAGAATATTTACAATGTAATTAGGGTGTTATCTGGTAAATTCTAGGCTTTATCATTGGTTCCATTTCCGGGATCTCTTTTTTAGTTTTTTTCAGGATGGTTTGCGATGAAGATGTACCCGTTAACTCTAGCAAGTATTAAGGAGTGGATACACGATCTGGAGGAATAATATGCATGGCGTTTCAGCAGTGGATTTGAGTTTAATGCATGCACTTGGGTAGAACGAGAATCTGTATGACAACCTATATGAGAGATTTTTTGCTATCTTTCCATTAGAACTATACGAGTGGCTTACTGCTTATTGATCTTAGTGGAATTGGAGGTATCATGCACTTGTTTAGACACAAGAAGAATTTCAAGCCCTTTATGATGCTGATTTGATCTAGACTCGTGCTATGGATACATGTTTTCATGGTGTTCTAAATAGTTATATTATGGAATATTCAATTTCGACATATTCTTGCTTGGAGGTAGCTGAATTCCAGTTTTTGTGGTATCCTAGAGGAACATATCTGCAAGACATCCCACTATAGATCAAGATCTTGATGGTAACTTTGAACCTAGAGAATAAACCAATGGCTAACTAAACATCACCATGTGCGGGCGAAAAGCAAAGTTTGGTGAAAAATGCCAGACCTAGCAGCAGAAAGGTAGAGAGAGGAAATGCATCTTAGGTATAATGAGGTGCGCAAGAGGGAGATAGAGAAGCATCATACCATTGCAGAAAGTATGGCATTGAGGAGAGAGATGGCTTGTGAAGGATTTAAAACTCACATAGAAAACGTGAATTGAGCATTAAGAACTCCCCATATTGGAAAGTATGACAAAGATCCCCCTTGGCTTCACATGGAAGTACACTAGCAGAGATTACTTTGGCCGTGGGCACATCTTAATCCACCTAGTGACCTAGACCTTGTGTTTGGTTTTCCAAGACCTAGTATGATAAGTAACCAACAAGCTAACTTGGGAAGTAGGAGAGCATGAGTAAGGGAACAAGTACATCAATGGTAGGATAGACAACTTCAATGTTATTTGGAGGTGTGTTTTCAGAACATTGTCCACACAGAATGTAAGCGCGCCAAATGTTGGGATCACCTCCGGAAGTGGAACTACCTCATAGATTGTAGGGTTTCAGATAGTACTATTGTCGAGCATAGGGGAGTACATCTACAGTGTCTAATCCAACTAAAGGTGGAGGATCGGGAGGTATAGGTGGTTTTAGTTATGGTGGATCTGGTTGTTTTGGAGGTAGAGGAAACAATGGAGGTTATGGATCAAGTGGTCAAGGTCTGCAACAACCACTAAACATTTATATGGATATGTATATTTGTCTCCTAGAGTATAGAGGCATAAAGGATGCTTGCTAAGCATTTTCACGTGTGTGAAATATTATGGCATGCAAAGGGATCATGGATGCTTGAGCATAAGGCAAGTCAATTCACTACTACCTTATAGGGACAAGAACACATATGGTATAGGAGGTTTGAACTTGATAAAACTTGCATGGATTATGCAGCATTAAAGGATGATTTCTTGAAAGAGTTCCATATCCCTAAGTTTGAGTAGAAGAGTATTAGTGTGCTCAAGGATATCAAGCAAGGTACTACTAAGAGTGTACGTGAGTATGATGCCCATTTCAAGACACTTCTATCTAAGCTACCTTATGATATTCACGCAATCCAACATGCATAATGGTTTGTTAGTGGATTGATCACACCATTCAAAAGAGAACTATCACATACGACATACACTAGTCCGTGCAAATCACCGGAAGTAGCTTTATGTGTTGAGGTAGTTGGGAGCATTGAAAATGTTGTTAGTTCATTCTTAGAGAAAATATTACAGCTATGGAAAATTAATTAGAGAAGCTATCAAAAATTCAGCCCATGAAACACGCTTAGGAATTTGGTGTACAAATTGTGAAGTACAAGGTCACACCAAGGATAGTTGTCCTCATGAACAATACACTCATTATTTTTGGATTGTGACATCTGTCATTTGAATCATGATGATAGTCTCTGTCCTTTTTTACATCATGTGATAAGGAAGAATTTATCCTACTTTTGTAAAATTTATAGGTCCACGACCCATAATAATGAGGATTTTCAGTTGATTGGTTAGATCCAGGATGTTATAGACATTGGGGTACAACAGACAATTGTAATCAGAGAGATAACTCTAAGGGTAAGAATGAGCACCAAGATCGGGATCATAATCAAACATACTATGACAAGAGTGTGGGGCATTTTTAAGGAGGTCGTGGAAGGGGATGTGGATATCATGGTGGAGGAAGAGGCAAGTTCCCTCATGGAACATGTTATACGTGCAAATCTCCCGACCACTATAGGTGTGGATGTCCTTAGAATATTGCATGTTCTTTCTACATAAAGAGCCATAGCTATGAAGAGTTATCGACTTATATGAGCATCCGAGTAAGAAACATAAGCAAGAAAAAAAAGGTGTCGGATGGTTAGAATCCAACACACGATAGAAGATTAGTGGATGCCCAAGATAGCAGAAGGACTTGAGGAATTAACAATGAAGATTACTACACGAGATGAAGTGGTGCACACAAGAGAGGCATTTTACTAGAAGCCTACGATCACCAAGTAGGAAGTTTTGCATGCAAGGTAACCGATCCTGCTCATCGAAGGAAGTTCACCAGATACCATGGAAGTGATAAGGAATCTTTAGGGTGAGATACGGACTCAAGGAGTAGAAGAAAGCATCAAAGACAGTCCAAACTAATATCGATGATCTGAGAGAAGTTTGTAAAATGTTGTGCTAGGAGAACATTATTCCACTATTAGGAAGTTGGTTAAAAGGGAACACTCCGTGTGCAAGTATTTAGACCGGACGAAAAATTCTAAATGAAAATCTTCCCCTTGATATCATTGACTATGATAAAGAAATTACTTTGAATGTTGTTGTGGATGGGTGGTTGTTGAGTAACATATTGATTGATATAGGTGCGGAAGTAAATGTGCTTTAATTAGATGAATGGGTATAAATGGGGAGGCCTCCATTGCAACCATCATATAATGTGTTGTTTATGGAAAATGGACTAAGTCCACTCCCATAGGAGTTTTAAAGGATGCATCTATAACCATAAAAGGGGCCAAGTTCACTGGGGATTTTGAGGTATTAGCACTTGCAAAAGTAGACAATTTTCCAGCCTTGCTTGGATGCCCTTGGTGTTATGTGAATAATGTTGACTTGAGATTCAATAAGGGGTATATCAGCTTTGAGAACAAGGAGGAAAGAGTTGTGATACCTCTAATAGATGGGAAGTCTACACCATATGTTGAGCCTCTAAGTGAGGAGGACTTAAATAGAATTTATGTATGCACTATTCAAGACCCAGAGGTCAATGAGCCATCAAAAGAAGGCATCCTATAGTGGGAGGATTCTCATTCTATTAGTGATACTATGAGTATTTCTTGTGACAATTGGGCTCATGGTACATATGAACTAGTAGGGTACGAGGTAAAAAGTGTGGTTGCACACAAGAATGGACTTCGTTCGGTTTGACGGATAGGTAGCACAATACCTTGGTATACAGGGGTAGAAGATCTTCTTGTATTTTTGAAAGCCATGGAAACACAGTGGAAAAATCAAATTAAGAGAAGAGATATGTTAGTATATACCTTATTTGGGATAAGCGGCGCAGGTGGGTAGTCCACAAAGATAATCTTATAGAATGGAAATATATTGGAATCACCCTATCTATTAGGTTTGTAAGGAACAATGCACCTACGTAGATCTACACTTATCATGGTGATCAACCTATTCAACATCACATTCAACAGTGTGAGAGACTCTAGACAATAGGACAAGAATCATTACCACCTTCACTTTGGGTGCATAGATTGTACTCTACGCTACAAGGATGTGCACGCGCCTAGTATGTATATGCAGAACTACATCAAGAGACTGGGAATTGGAAAAATTTGACTGCATGAATGATCCATACCTTTGACTACTTTTCTTCCCAACCTCCAATAGAAGAGGCATTAAAGGTTTTCAAGAGATTGAACAAAGCCACACCGTTTCAGTTGGTGTTTGGTGCGTAAGCCATTCTCCTTATAGAATTTACGTTACCTTCTTTGCACATTGTGCGCGTTGGAGGTCTAGCTGATGAGAATGTTTTAGAAGAATGTATTGAGAAAATGATTCAACTGGATGAGTGAAGAGATATAGCACGATGGAGTCGGAAGTAGGAAAAATCTAGGCGAAGGCATGACATGCGAGAAACATAAGGGATAAGAAGTTTGAGATTGGAAAAATGGTACTTCTTTATGACTCAAAGTTATTACGCCATCAAGGCAAGATCAAAGTACATTGGTTGGGGCCATATGTCATCACTTACATACTTGAATTAGGTGGTTGCCGCTTAGAAGCACTTGATGGAACATGGCTACCTAGTTAATTCAATGGGAGTAGGATGAATCCATACTATAAATAAGTCTTCTTGGTGTTTGTAATAAGGCAATATTTCCATTTAGATTAGGTTTCCATTATGTATTTCCTTCATTATCGGTATGCTTTATCAATTTAGTTGTTGTTTTTGTGTAATAAGCGTGCTTGCATGCCTCGAAGCTAATTACTATATGAAGAATGTTTATGCATAGAGGACTGCACATACTTTTAGTGTGGGTTAGTTGTATTTATCCAAGTAAAATATTATGATAATTGAAAGGTGAAAGGAATAAGCTTCTATGGGTGTGCTTTAAGTCAAAAGAAGACTTCTTCTCAAAAAGTGACCAAGGATGGAGATGAATAAAGGAACAATATAATGCAAGGTAAGTAGAGGCCATGATAACTACCAAGAGAAGGTACAATGATGAGTTACTTGGGTGCAAGGGCACGTTCAAGAGAATTCGTGACTAGAGGGTAGAAATGTGTGCTAGAAGGTTATAGGCCGGGGGCTTGAAGATGTACCGAGGAACGAACAAATTTTTTTCAATGAATGAAAGGATATTTGGTAGGTGGAGGGGTAGAAAATGCATCAAAATTTGAAAAATTATATAAGGATGGGATGTGGATTCATTTTTACCACTGCGACTAAGATAATTTGAGGAAATAGCGAAGTGTGAAGAGCCGAGTGATCAGGTTAAGGTGAAAAGGGTGTGAAACTAAGCATGACAAAAAAATATGTGAAAAGAAGCTTGCATCCCCAGTGGTGAAGGGTTTGAGTGAAGCAAGGAGACAGAGAGGAGTTAGGGCACAAAGTTTCCACCTAGGGCATGATTAAATCGAGCTAGGGTTTGATTCGCAAGTTGTAGAGTCAAAAGAAGAGATGATTGCTAGGTAAAAATGGCACCCAAGAAAGCAGCTTCAAAGAGGGGAAAGAAATTAGAAGATGGATCTTTTAGAAGGAAGAATGAAATCAATGTCCAGTGTTGTGTTGGTTCTGCAGAATGAAAAAGGAGAGATTACGAGGGATGAGTTGGAATCCATTACTGTGGACATTCCAGAGAAAGTAGAACAAGCACTCACTGAATGGCAGACCTTGGAGGCCGGAATAAAAGAGGAGTATCCAGAGTTTCTCCTTCAAACTGATATAGAGGGTGTTGTCTCTTAAAAACATTATTTATTCATCTACATTCTTTCTTATTCTTTCCATACAATATTTTTTACTGTAATTTTTTAAAATATCCATTGTCGGGGTGATAATGTGATTAGTGTGGGGTAATGTTGATCGAGAGAACACTTGAAAAAATCACACAAGAAGTCCATGCGGGAAAAATGGATAGGTTAAAGGGTGCGAAGGGATAGGAAGAACCCGCGCGTGGAGGGAAAGTTCAACATTTAGGACTTAGCTGATTTTGAGCATGAAGAACTATTTTTAGAAGATGGCATGCAGAACACACCAACGATGCAGAGACATGTGTGCCATGCATTGTCTATCTTTAGAGGATTGGATCAAAGAATTTTACATGGAGATGAGCTAAGAATAAGATTGTCACTTCAGTTAACTATAAGAAGTCTATAGATAACACACTTGCATGTGTGGCTATGCTTGTAAACGGTGCGTGGCTATTAATAGCATGTGACCTATTTCTGGAATAGATAAGCAATGAAGGGCAAGTCCCCACCCTATATATATGATGTGAAGTGCATAGTAAGACATATAAATATACATATACATATACACGATAGAGATATAGAGAGGTATAAGATGGGATTATCAGATTATTGTATCGAGATCCATACGGATTGGTATAGAATGCCATTATTGTAAGGATATTATGTGCTTATTAATAAATGGAAGATATTGGCTGAAACTAAGTGTCATTCCTGTGTGTAATTGAGTGGTTCATGTTATTGATTCAATCATGATTACTATTTAAAGCTTGTTCCTTCATAGATCTGAATATGGTATGCATTATAGAATGATGGATTAGTTATGGAACTATATGTTTCTTCCTTCATCACGTTATCATCCTACTACAACAACCCTAAAGAGGGACATGGTACCTTTGCGTGCTTCGGGTGAGCTCTCAGTCTAGGCTAAGTGATGTGCAAGTGCGACTAGGGTGTTCTTTGGTGAATTCTAGGCTACATCATGATCTAGTATTTCGCTTATACCATGGCCTCCGCCGTCTACTCAGCCGTATCTCTATCTATGTAGGCACTTCTCCACCTCTCAAGTATCATCCCTATCCATGTGTGTTATATTATGCTATGATCATAGGTTGTACCTATCAATGCACATCCCATATCGCTCTAACATAACAATATCATACTCTACAATCATATGTGTCAACATTGCCTTTAGTTGGGTCTCCTCCACTATCAACCATGTTGTCTCTTTAAATATATCCATGTTAGGTGCTTGACCAACTAATTTGGCTATATCACCCTCTCGAGACGATATCTTGGTAGCCACTACCTAGGATACTAATGATGGAATCAACATTATACTTGATCACCTTTCCCCATGCTAGTATCTATCATCACTACTAAAGTACTGGGACACCTATGTTATGGTCACTATAGTGGACCTTATCCACCTACATATCCTCCGGGATTATCCCCTATATGTTGCATCCACATGTGGGAGCTATTATCGTCACTACAAAAGCTCCACCCCAAATCCAATTCCCACGGACATTGCTTTAGGTGAAGCTCTTCTCAGTGCATGTGCTGGTAAAACTCTATGCCATGTGACTCATGCTGGTAGGACCCTACACCCTAGAGATGATAGTTCTCTATTGATTGTAGTGTATCTACATTGTTTTCTATTACTTTCTCTTCTCTCCTTTACCTTGACTACACACATTCGGATGTCTCTTCCATGTGTCCTATGTTATATATGGGTTATTCTTGTTGCACTAGTATGACTACCTTTGCTACACTTATCGACCCTCATTTTGGTGTAGTCAATCTAAATAGAAGGAACTAATGGTACTGTTGAAGAAAATTTTACCTTATGGGTTGGTTTGATATTATAATAGGGAAAAACTGACTCAACCTCAAGTATGATGGGGTTTCTAAGGTACCCATAGGATGTGATAGGTGTTTAATTTATTACACTCTGTGACAAATGAATTAAGCTCTTTTCCCTATAATTAAACCTGCAAATCAAAGACACTGCACAAAATGGAATTAGTAAAATAGGTAGACGGGTTACCTGGAAAAGGCCAGCTCTAGAAGCCAAAGGAATTCCTTACGTGGATGTCAACCCACTTTTAAAACATTCAAGCTTTTATTTATGAAAATGGAGTATAATATGTGATATATGAAAAATGTGATCAAATGTATTATCACTTATTTAGATTATTACATACATTAGCTGATAATGATGATGAAAAATAACAAGTCTAGAATCCAAAATCAAAATCTAGGTCAATATCTAAGTTCTTAGAAAAGTTAGAGCCCACTGAATAGGCTAGATCATCATCCTCAATGAAGTATGAGTCGGGTTCTTCGATGTAATCATCCACAAAGAAATTAGAGAGCTCCTCCTCCTCTCATATCGTCGGCAAGAAAATTTAGAATTGGAATCTACAAGGTTGATTGCACTCTAGTTTCGACTTGGATGAAATGTTTTGGTCCTCAAGTATGTTCAGGGCACTGTTTCATCATACGGGTACTCGAACTATGCAAGATCAGTCATGATTCACGGTACTTCATAGTATGCTTCCCATAATTCTTCAGTGGCTTCTCAAGTTTTATGGGTAGATGCGAAGATGGTTTCTAGTCGGTTGATGGGGCTGCATGGATGACACACAACTCCAAGTCATGCAACAAGTCATATTTCTCCTAGTGCAAAAGGTGTTGGATGATTGGAAGTGAATTGATGTTGGTAATTGGGTGATTAGTTCCTGATATGGCCATCTACAAGATCCATTCTTGGCACAAATATTAGTAACACAAAAGCATAAAATAATTGATAACAAATTCTAATGAAATCTGATTACTAAGTAGACAAAAACATAGAAATCATAGGTGATTAGGATAATCGTAGGTGATTATGTGAAATATTAATAGACTGTTAAAAGAAATAATTTGATTTTCTAAAATGAAAGTACAATCTATTAAATACAAAAGAGAAGTAAATGATGATCTGCTATGCTTGTTTTACGATAAAAATGTGAAAAGATATTAATGAACCTTTGGATGATGAGGGATGATAACCATCTGATTGTGATTTTTCTTGGATGATGAAAGAGCCCTAGAACAACTCCCAAAATTTTTGAAGGATGTGATAGATGCTAAATGATGTTAATGAGAACCTAGTGACACTTCTGAACACTTGAAAAGGATCATGGACTTGCTTGAATGGTTGTGAATGGTCCCGAAGAGAGGCATGAAAACATGTATTTATAGATCACCAATGTTTTCAGGTAGTTAGAGTTAGGATGGGATACAAAGGAATTAAATTTCTATTTTGAACTTAGGTGCGGGGGATTTAGAGAAATTATGGCTAGATAACTTAGAGAGGTCGAGTGTGAGGTTTTAGAGGTGGATAGAAGTAGTTAGGATAGAGTAGGGATAATTTATAAGGTTTCCAAATTTAATCTATTCCTAACTAGTGAGAAGTGGTTAGAGGTGGTTAGGATAATATATTTAGAAGGTTTATCTAGACTCATCATAACTAGTGAGTTAGGATGAGTGAGGTGTAAGGGTGAATATTAATTAATTAATTAATTAATTATCCATGAAAGGGGGACATGATGTGGGATAAATGATTTAATTAATTCAAGGGTGTGGGGTAATTACTTAGGTTTGGAATGTTTTGATGCAACGATGAGTTTGATTGATCAAATGGATAACTTAAGTTATGAAAGATGTCGAATGTGGTTGATTATTTGTGTAGGAATGGGGTGTGCAGATTTTTGGTGTCTACATTTGCCCCTTTTTGTCTGATGTCTTAGCAAGGCGTTAGAAAAAAATGATTGAGATTGTTTGTTTGTATGGGTGATTCAGTTGTAGTGTAATAAAGAAAACACCAATTGCTTACGTGTGTTTTATTTTTCAAAGGTTTCCCTAGTCTAAGGGGGTATCAAAGAGAGTGTGCTACCAAGGGATCAACTTGATAGGGAAACCAAGGGTTTACGCCTATAGACATGTGATCCATGGAGGAAGGATAGTTTAATGGGAAGGCCAAGTGATGGGGGCCAAAGGGCATACGTCCCATAGATGTATGACAAGTCCCAAAATTTGATGTTTGTTTGACCTAAGCATTTTGGGTCCTTTGAAAGTGAAAAACTTGTGTAAAGGGTGTTTTTGTTGTGCTTAGGGGTGTAAATGATGATGGTCATTTCAAATAAGGTGAATCATTGGAGATTAATGTAGTCACCAACGATTAGAGGAAGAAATGCCGACAATTAGATCAGGGGTAAAAAGAAGGGTATATAATTACCGATCCATTTGGTTTTTTTTTTTTTTTTAACCGTGGTGTAAAAACATCTTTGTCGAAAATATTTGGACTTTTCAAGGTGTCTTTGGGAGATTTCGAGTGATGGCATCTTCTAGTAGACAACAAAATCCACCAACAGCTGAGGTGAGTCAAATTTTAACCTATTTTTGTGAATTTTTGATAGATTTTAGGATCTTACAGCCATTTTTAGGGTATAAAGGTGCCCTAGCTAGAATCGCTAGTGATTGATGCAATCACCAACGATTCATAACAGAATCATTGGCATTTGGGATGTATCACTTGTGATTCATGTGTGTTTTTTGATAGTTTTGTGAAGTAGGAATACTTGATTTTTTAGATGTTGTTGGTGAATATTTGTTGGTTTTTGATATGCTTTTGATGATACTAATTGATTGTTGGATTGTTTATTTTGTAGTTGGAGGAAAATTTGAATATCCACGACCATATTCCACTAATTTTAGAGTAGGTTAGAGAGGATATGTCAGATGATGATTGGGAACATGTGGAGGCCATTGGTTTTGGTGCCATGAGGAATTATACATGGATTCATATATTCCTAGGTTTTATTTTGGCATTTCTAGAGAGGTGGAACTCTTCCACCAACATATTCTGGTTACCCACTAGAGAGATTACTATAACTTTAGAGGATGTTCACTACATCCTAAAACTATTGATTTGTGGGGCAATGGTATATATTATCATTGAGGAAGAGAGGGATGGTGTGATGGACATATTGTATGGAGAGGATGTGGTAGACATTTGATATGAGTCAGGGGTTTTGGCCTATGGTCATGTATATTTTCCTGAGAGAGAGGGTTGTGTTTGGATGACCATGATGATGATGGCCATCATGTGTTATGACTTTCCTGATTCAAGGAGTGGTCATTTTCTATGGATGATGACAGGGGTGGTGTCTAAGATGATGGAGCATCACATAGTATTTTTGAGTGGGGCATACCCTACTTGCACAAAAATTCAGAGAGTTTTGGGCTTGAAGGGCCCATAAGCACTATGGTATAGATCTTGGTTTTCTTCTACAAGCATGGTATTTGGATCATATAGCTAGCTACCATGGGCCATCGGTGATCAACACCTTCGATTTATGAGGTAGAGGTTAGATAGAGGTCATGCAAGAAAGAGGAGGAGGGCCTAATTTTATAGTTATTTGTTGACTGGACTTAGTGGTGGGGTTTTTGTATAGAGACCTTACTTGGATTTACCAGCATGGCCTCGAGTACCCACAAGATTTACTTTTCTTACAAAAGCCTATGTGGCTCTAGGAATAGAGAGCAGGTGAGCATGAGCTTCCACGTCTTGATTATGTTAGGAGGCAATTTGGACTACAACAGGGGAGTCCTAAGGAGCCCATTCAATATTGGTGGGAGGAGACTTATGTAGATACTTAGAGGGTAGCAGTGGCAATACTTTCCATTATTGAGGAGTTGCTTTAGGGTCTACGTGTCCCAATGAGGAGGGAGTTATCATTTAGATTGATGATGTGGGGGTTACCCCTAGAGTATACCGCATGGTGGGCTCTAGCCTTAAGAAGTTTTGATAGAGTCTCAGTAGTACATAGAGCTACAAATCGAGTGAGATAGGTAAGTGCTTGGGTAGAGGGAGGAGCACAGGGAGGAGAGGAAGATCCTAATTTTGATGAGGAGAAAGAGGGTGATGACGATTTAACTTCTACTATAGTAGTGGTGACAACTAAAAAATCCATAGTGGAGGGAGAGTGAGACATGACTCGAAGAGAGCGCGATGATCTTATTGGTGATCAAGATGCCCTTGTTGGAGAGAGGGATGGATTGATTATGGAGAGGTCTAGAATGAGGGTGGAGAGAGATACCATGATGGGAGAGAAAGATAGTCTCTAGGAACAACTTGTACAGGTCTCTACCAATAGATACAAGTACAAGAGACATAAAGATTCATTAAGGAAGGCCTTGAGGATCATAGAGAATTCTATATCCAGTGTGGAGCTATCGGTGATGGCTTGAGCTATAAGGTAGAGGAGAGCATCTGCATCACCTCCTCCATCTGGTATGATTTCAATGGCTCACTATGATGTTGTGAGAGTGGAGAAGGATTATTATGTGGATATGATCATCAAGAGCTACCCAGATGCCATTTTATATGTAGATCACGTGGTTGTGAGAGGGGGAGCCATAAAAAATGAGGCCTAATGCTAGTGCGGTGAGTGTGGGATAGGAACCTTGAATGCCATAGAGAGAGTGGAGGGTGGTGAGGGAGGAGGTAAATGTGAGGATGTTGTTATGAGTGTTCCTAAAGTTGATGGGGATACACATGCCACTTGAGGCACACCTGCTCCTGGAGTAGAGGGTGGTGCTAGCACTATGTTTGGAAATGTTGATTTTACTATTTGATTGTATATGATGTCATAGGCTCATAGAAGCCCATTTTTGTATGATGAGGACATATATTGATTTTTTGGACATTGATTATGATGTATATCGGAATTTTTATATATATGATGATGTTGACGATGGATTATGGTTTATATTTTGTTTTAATTTAGTATATGTTGTATGTTTCTATTGTGTTAATGTTTTTAGATGGGTTTTGATGAATGTGATATGTTTAGAATGTTTGGTTAAATATGTTTTAGATATAGTTAAATGATTGATTGATTTAAATGACTTTAAAATATGATCCAAAACATGCTAAATAAAAAATATAACTAAACAAGATGAGGTAGAATTGATATGATTCCTTGACTATAAATTTGAAAATATATTTGATGTCTTTTGAAACAAACTTGCACTTTTTGGCCTTCTCAAATATTAAATAAGATCATCAATGGGTAGTTACACAGATCATGATAAAAATGTGATTTTTGAGCAAATGCACTTTTAGGATGACATAGGGATCTTACGTGTGTAGTATGTAGGATGATGTGGGAGAAAGGGATATAATTTTCAAATGTTTCAAATGGATGATGCCCCATATTTTCATATTATTTTGAAGGAAAATAATCGATGTGAGAATCTTGTTATGATGGGAAAGTTGATCGATGCGAGAAGCTTTCCTGGATGCTTTTGATTTTGATGTATTTTTGAAGGATGATTGATGCAGAAGCCTTTTATATGAGTAGCCATCCTTTTAGGGTATGGTCTACTTTTTAACTTTTGCACGGATGTCTATCCTTTGAAGGAATGGTCCACCATTTTGACTGGTAGTAGCTTTGTCCTTTGTGGGATCAACCTACTTTTATTTTTGATTTAGATTTGAAAATATATTTCCTTCAAAGGATCATTCCATTTTTATATTTTGATAAAAGGAGAATCTAAATGATTTTCATATGTTTTTGAAGCTGAGGGAAAAACCCTAATAGACCTTTTCAAGAAGGGGATAAAATGTGTATCGACCTACACACACATGCCCCATGTTATGTTTTGATTGGTATGGGATGGATGGGTGTAATGTTTTCAAAGGGTTCCTGTGAAGTAAGGAAATTTTCTATATAAAAGTTGTGATGAAAAGGTCGTGGTGCTCATCTTTAAGGTGTATTTAGGATGCTGATGGATAACCACATCATTGCAATGATATGATGAAGTGATAGGATTGGAGGTAACTACTGTCATGACAATCAATTATTTAACTATAGAAAGGTTGCAAGTGCAAAGAATTTTAAGGTTCCTTTTTGGGTTATACATCAAAAACATAAAGATGATATGATGTTGAACCATACTTGTGAGTGATAACGTATGGACCAATCCAATTGGGGGAAAATTTCCACATTTACTCCATTCTAATGTAGTAACATTTTGATTTTATTTGAGTACAAGATCACTAATTTTAAATTCATGTTCCTTGACATGTTTTTGTATGCTCTACTAATACGTTGTTGATAAACTTGATGATGTTTGAGGATGTTAAATTATTTTCATCTAACAGTTTAATTTGTGTTAAGCGGTCATGGCAATATTCTTTGTCCGGATGAAATATTTTGGAGATACACAAAGTGATGGGATTTTAATTTCAAGAGATGCAATGGATTCAAAGCCATAGACAAGTGAATAGGGTGTAGCTCTCGTAGGTGTGTGGATGCTAGTTCATAAGCCCAAAGAGAAAATGAGATTTGGAGATGTTAGTTCCTGCCTGCATCGTCTACTATTTTTATAAGGATTTTGTTGAGTGTTTTGTTAGAGGCCTTAACTGTCCATTTTCTTGAGATAATATGGTGATGAAAAATTGAGTTTTATGTTAAATGTATCATAGATATTTTTAACTTCCTTATTTTAAAAGGATTTTCCATTATCTGTGACAAGCTTATGCGGGATACCAAAATGACATATGATATTTTGATATATGAAGTTGATAATAGGTCCATATTTTTTCAAGGTCAAAGGGATGGCTTCAACCCATTTAGTGAAGTATTTAGTTGTTGTGATTATGGAATGATGCTATTGGGATGATTTAGGATTAAGCTGTGTCGAATGAGGTATAACCCCATTGAGAGAAAGGCCATAAGTTTAGGGTGGGCTGTAATGCTTGGCTAGGGATGTGGATGAGATCTAAATGGAGTTGGCATTTAACACATTTCTTTATGTATGTACAAAAATCTTTGGTGATGGTAGGCCAATAATACCCTAGCCATATGACATGTTTAGTGATGACATTGCCACTAAAGTGACCACCACAAATTCCATCATGGACCTCTTCAATTGATTTGATTGATTCATGTGATTTAAGGTATCATAATAGTTTCCCTTTGAAATTAAATTTATAAAGAATGCCACCTATGATGACGAAGTGGATGACGTATTGAAGAAATGATCGTTTAGTACCATGTGATAAGTCTAATGGTAGTTTACATTTAGCAAGATAATCATATATATGAGTATACCATAGATCAGATGAATTTTTTTAATGTTATTGATGGAAGGTAGCTCATTTTGATGTGAAGGATGGTCTAAGTGTTGAACAACTATGAACATTTTAGTTTTATCCTTTTAATTTTTTGTTTCAAAAGGGACAAGGGATTTGAGGGATGCCATAGTGTTTGTAAACCTATTGGAAGATTGAAGAATGACTTGAATACGTAAATGATTAAATGTGCCAAGGAGAAATTTGACGACAACCTTATATTTTTGAATAATTTCATTTTTACATTGATACTCTCCTTTAATTTGACTGACAACAAGATGTGAATCTCCATATATTTCTATAATGTGTAAACCTAAGAGAATGTCTCTATTTAGACCCATGATTAAGGCTTCATATTCTTACCATGTTGTTAGTACATTTGAAGTTAAGTTTGAATGATAATGGAAGTGGAATGTTCTAGGGTGGTATGATAACAACTCCGGCTCCTCCCCCCTCTTGACATTTAGCACCATCGAAGAAGAGAGTCATTTTAATGGGGATGAAATTAGATTCATCGATGTTATTGATGGATTCATCGGGAAAGTGTTCGTGAGGTATTTGATTATCTAGAAGGGGTGCATCGGTGAGCTGATCTACAATGGCTTGACCTTTAATAGATTTATGAGATATGATTTTGAGGTCAAATTTAGTCATGAGCATAAGCCATCGAGTTATGTGATCATTATGATAAGGTTTAGCGTGCATGGTTTTAAGTGGATTAAAATTAGTGATGACATATGTCTTGTGATTGAGGAGATAATGTCGAGCTTACAGGTGGCAAAGTATAACACACAATTATTTTTTAGATTTAATTTAGCATATTTCATACTCATGGAGTGTGCGGGTGATGTAGTATACTGACCTGATTCATGACCTTTCATGATTATCACAATGGATAAGCATAACTCCTAGATCATGCTTTGAAATGTCTTTGTCACTCAGATGTTGGAGAAATGGATAGCACCTTCAAAAGGATTTGATCTATCCTCACTACTTTAGGTTGTGCCTTTCAACCAGGGTGAGAGGACCCATTTTGTAACCTCTGTTGGTGAAGGAGAATGAAGATATCCTTCTTTGCACAAATTTGAAAGGAAACCTTGAGAAAATATGATCAATGCACCACAATTTAACTCTCACGAGTTGTCACTTCTAAAGAATGGTGATATTTTCTAAACAAGGTTAAGGTTACTAAAGACATTATGGAATCTGATTGCTTCTACATATTTTGGTAGTAGAATTTATTCATTTGTGGACATACAGGGAAAACAGGGGTAGTTCAGGTAGGATTCATTGTTTTTGAATAATTTTTGTGGGAGATTAAGCAGGATAAACTTGATTTTTCTAGATCTTTGAGAACCTTCACAACAATTGGAAAACTAAATGACATAATGCTTCAGAATAGCTAAAATATTCCTTCAACTAGAAGGTGTGCATCAATGGAGGCCCAGATTTGCATGGTTTCACACAATCTCCAAGAATTTAACATGAAGGCTCAGCTAAAGACTCAATTAAACATTAAAGACCCTGGTTCCTCATGCCTAAGATACACTCAAAGGCTTACAAACAATCTTTATCAACAAAATGATAGTAAAGTGATTTTAAATTGTTTATCTCATTACAGGATGAAGGCTCTTCTCATAATGAAATTGCAAATGCCACTAAACTATCACAAGGGATGAGATCTTGTGTGATTCGAGGGATTTTAACACAAGATTGCAATAGGAACAAGAAATACTATTTGCAGACATTCTGAAATAAAGCAGACACAAATTTTCCCAAGATTAACATAGATTAATTCAAGTTGATTAGATTCATCAGTAGGGGAAGGTTTCTTGAACAATCTCAGAGCTTGTCAATGGTTGTACACTTGCAACCAACTTGACATGATCAAATCTAAAACATAAGAGATTAACAGGTTTCTCAGATGGTCTCTCAGGAAGATGGGATTTCTCAAATTTTCTCATAAGAATTCAACCCCCGACCATTTGCATGACTAAAGCATGCTTTTTATAACACTCAATTTACATCCAAGCTTTCCCCCAAAAAAATAATATTTGAGGAACCTTTGTTTGTTACATGTTTGATCATGATTTCTAGAAAATGATGTTTAACAGGTTTGACAAAAAAAATTTCCGTTGTTTCAAAAGGTGAATCATTACAAATATCTCCATCATTGTTTTAACTAGGGCACCCAGTCATCTCCTCTGGAAACATGTTTTTTCATCCTTTGCACCTGCAACCTCCATCATTTCATCCTTTTCCCATTCTTTCCTCTGTAACTTTGCTCTCTCTCTCAGCTTCTCTTTAATTCACATTTTTTGCAAGTGCCCAAGCAATTCCAACTTCAAAATATCAACCTTTACATTCCTTGGACTCACAAATTAAGCTCTAAATCCATTCAATTGCACTTTGCTTAGAAAAAAACAAGAATTTCATCAAAAAATGATGAAAAACAATGTGTATTCACATCTCCAAGAGTCTTGGAGAAAAATGGTGGCAAAATCAAATCAGATGATGCACAAAAACCATTGATTCTTCCCTTTCTCAACTTTAGATTAGAGAGCATCCACATGGAAAAATCTTAGATTCGAAAGTGGGCACAGGGGTTTTTTTGCATTTTATGACTTTTGGAGAAAATGTGCAATTTTCACATTTTACCCCACCCCTCCACCTTTGAAATACGGGCTTGACACATGGCTTAATCTGGGCCTTTGATGGAGTCATGGCTCATTTATGCAATTTTACCCTTTTTAACAAAAAAAAAAAATTTCCAATTTTCCTCCATGACCCACTTCTTTTCCTTTTTTTTTGATGTGGGCCCAAAGTTCAAATTTTTATAACTTTTTTTTTTTTACAAAAAAGGAATTCAAAATGCAATTTTTACTTTGACTTTTGAAATTGGTCCAAAAAATCATAAACTTTTCTCCCTTTGAAAAAATCAAAAACTTTTTGTTTCCTTCAAAAAAAAGTCAAAAAAATTTATAACTTTTCCCTTTTTTAAAAAAAAAAAAAAAAATGTTCCATGACCCCTTCCCACTTGTAACTTTTGAAAAAAAGCCATGTGTCCTTTTGGGGTCAAAGTAAGACTTTTTCCTTGCCACTTCATATTTTTGAATAGCCAATCAGAGACTATCGGGGCCATGGGGCCAATTTGGTATTTTTTTAAAATGTGACCAAAAGTGGAAAATTTCACCAAAAAGACCCACCGACCCACATCCAATTAAAAATGAACACGTATACACCTTCGGGGAAAAAAAGAAATTTTCACTCCCTTTATAAATTTGACCGCCAATCAGAACTCAACGGGGCCGCGGGGCCAAATTGATCTTTTTGCAAACATAGAAAAAAGTTACAAGTTATAAAATAGACCCGACGTGCCTCATCCAATCAAAAGAGACCACGTAGCTGAAGATGTTGAGATATAATTTGATGGGGAAAACATGCCCATCAAACCATAAAATGTAGGGAAATCACCATTTGCACCCAAAATTGAATTTTTCTTTAAGGAAAAAGAATTTGGAAATGATACAAGGCCCAAATGTGATCCATGACCATGGAGAAGGATCTTCAACAACATACAAATGAAGAAAACCTTTCACACATCCATTTGGGAAATAGAAAAATGACAGAGCCCACAGATTGAAGAATTTTTAGAGAAAACTAGGGCATGAGATCAAATTGAGCACCAACATCGGCTCTGACTCGGGGATGGGCACTCCCAGCAAGTGCCACAAGAAAAAAAAGAGTAGACCAAGTGCCAAAAATAAACCATTGGGCAAATGGAGTCATGAGCCAACCCTCCAGAAAAAACTGAGAAACCAACAAAAATGGCCACCAAGGACCAGGATGAAACCTAAACCAAAAAACAAAAAAAAAAAAAAAACCAAAAGACTTTACACTATACAATGGTATGGTGCATACCTCGATTCTATGAGAAATCAATCAAGGAAATGTTTCAAATGCCTTCCATTAATAGGAAATTCAAGCAATTCCCCATCTAGGTCTTTTAAGAAGAAGGTATGTTCACCAATTCGAATGTCAATTGAATAAGGGCCCATCCACAATGCATCAAACTTTCCATGTTTTCCCTTATCCTCATGTGCTTGCTATATCCCACAATAGCACAAGATCTCCCACACTAAAAGCTCTTGGAGTCACCTTCTTATCAAACAAATTCTTCAATTTCTCTCTGAATTTTACATGCCTCTGATGGGATGCCCTTCTTTCTTCATCTAACTCAACAATCTGATTGATGTGAGCATCATAGGGACTAACCTCTTGATCTTCCAGTTTTTGAAGAAATTGAAATGAAGACAATTGCATATGCAGGGGTCAAGCAGAGCTTGAGTTCCATACACCAACTCAAATGGGATTTTTCCAGTAGCTCATTTAATAGTGATTCGATCAGCCCAAACAACAAAACTTCAACTTCTCACCCCACTTCCTTTTTTTCAACTCCAAAGTTCTTCTAATTATCTTCAACAAATTTTTATTGTTGGACTCTTCTTGTCCATTTCCTTGGGGATTATAATTGGAAGCATATGTCAAATTGATCCCATATTCATGGCACATGGCCACCAAAGGTTTAGCTCGAAAGCTCATGGCATTATCAACAACTATCTTAGTAGGCACTCCAAACCTACAAATGATATGATTCAGAATGAAATCCATGACAATTTGGTGAGTTGCTTTCTTGGTGGGGATTTCCTCCACCCACTTGGTGAAGTAATCAATGGCTACTAAAATCCACTTATGGCCAGCACTTGAAGGATCTGAAATCTCACCAATGAAGTCCATTCCCCATTTCCTAAATGGGGCTTCAATGATATAGGATGCAAAGGAAGGGATCTGAAGCTTTTAGTCTTCTAGAAAAGCATTGGCAACTTTCACATTTTCTTACCAACAAAGTTGTATCTTTGAAAAGAGTTGGCCACCAATAACCAGCCCTTAAGATCTTATGAGTTGTGACTCTTCTAGAAAAATTCCCCCAAAAACTCCTCCATGGAGATCAACAATTATTTTAGGGGCTTCATCTTCAGTAATGCATCTTAAGAGAACTCCCTCAGGGTTCTTCCAAGCTAACCCAAAATCAGTAATGACATATTTTTGGGAAGCTAACTTAAGTGCTCTTTTCTTATTCTTGCTCAAATGTTTAGGGCATTGTAGATGTTTGAGATAAAAAATGATGTCCTTGTACCATTCATAATTTATCAGTTTTTCAAGGACATTCAACCTTTCTTCTTCAACTTCATTTACCTCAATTGTCTATAGATTTCTCTCTGCCATAAGTTTTTCCAGGCCCAAACCTCTGACCAATTTTTTTGTTTGGATGTCCATATCATACTCTTGCAATTTGTTTACCCATCGACATCTCTTGCTTGAAACCTCCATTTCTGATAGGATATCTTTCACCATGGTGTGGGGAACATAAGCAATGACTTTGGAACTCAGAATATATGGCCTGAAGACCTTTGTTTCTTTTACCAAAAAATGCCTGCTTCTCCATGATAGTATACTTTAGCTCAGCTCCTTGTAATGCCTTACTAAAAAAGGCAATTGGTCTTTCAGCTCCCTCATCATCCTTCTACAACAACAACACATGATGCAATAGTACTTTCTGAAGAAAAAGAAAACATTTGGAAAGCCTTCTTATAATCTGGAGCTACTAAAATAGGGGCATTCTTTAATGCTTCTTTGATCCCAACAAAAATCTTGAATAGTTGCTTCTTCCCATTTGATACTTTGATCTTTCTTGACATGCTTTAGATTGGGATAGTTAGTTCAAAAAGTTGGAGATAAATCTCCTAATAAAATTAATCTTCCCAAAAAAGGATTGAATTCCCTTCTTGGTTCTTGGAATAGGGACTTTGTTGATGGCTTCTACCCTTTTAGGATCAATCATGACCCCTTCCTTTGACACAATGTGTCCAAGCAGCTTTTCTTTTTTAACTCCAAAATGGCACTTCTTGGGATTTAGTGAAATACCATACTCCTACATCTTAACAACATTTTTTCTAAGTGTTGCAGGTGGTCACTCCTTTTTTAGAGAAAATAGTCACATCATCTTGATATACAACAATGAAATCATTAATATAGCCAGAGAAAGCTACATCCATTGCTCTTTGGAAAGTGGCTCCAACATTCATTAGACCAAAAGGCATTCTGACATATACATATGTTCCCCAAGGAGTGGTAAAGGTAAGTCTTGATTCACTCTGATTCCTTCACAACTACCTGGTTATATCCAGAAAAACCATCCAAGGTGGATAACAATTCCGAACTAGTAACCAATTGTAACATATTGTCCATATTTGGCAGAGGGTAGTTATCCTTCATTGATGCTCTATTCAAGTTTCTAAAGTCCACACACAGCCTTATATCTCCATTCTTCTTTTTTGATAGGTACCAAGTTTGCAACCCATGATGAGTACCTTGTGGGCTGTATGATTCCTCCATCCCTCAACTTTTTCAATTCTTCTTGCATCTTCGGGAAAGGAGTGGATTGATCGGCCTCTGTTTCTACCTAAATGGCTTGGCAGAAGCTTCCAAGGGAATTTCATGTTGGAAAATATCCTCTCTGTATGCTTTCAATTTAGAATAAGACCATGCTAAGTAAGTCTTGGTATTTCTTCAACAATTGGACATATGACTACTTTTCTTCCTTGCTCAGATTGCTACCTAGCCAAATCTTACGTGGTTTATCCTTCATGTGCCCAGGTCATGTGCTCTTGACATCCCTCGAGGTGACATGTGTCTATTGACAATGCAATCAACATTATCAAATTTTGATTCAAGTGCTACCAAACCTCTTGGGAATAGTATTAGTCTTCAATTGAATGATGTCTTTTCCAAATAAAGTCTCCTTTCCATCAGCCCACAAAACCATTGGCTCCCAATCTATACGTTGATCAAAAAATTCTCCTTGGTTCTAAAAAACCTTTGCACCTGGGCATCATCTTCGAACACTTTCCAGTGTTTAACATTGTCAGGAATAGATGGCCTAGTTAATATCTCAATATTATACTCACAATAGGGGGATATATAATTTTCAAATCTGGACCCCAATACGGCCAATTTTTCTACTAGAGTATTGTACTTCCTATCATGATGTATTATGTTGAAGGAGTCAAACATTTCAATGAAATCCCAGACTGCATGCTTATATTGCTTCATTCTCTAGATTTTTTTTTGCATACAGTTTTAACCTAACTTGACAATTAGCTCTGAATCTCCTTTAACAATGATGTCTCTAACACCATATTTCCAAGCAATTCTTAAACCCAATAATAGTGCTTCATATTCTACAATATTGTTAGTGCACTCAAAGTTGAGTTTAAAAGAAAAAACAAACTCTTCTGGCTTGGAGATATCAAAACAATACCAACACCATTTCCAAATTTAGAGCAAGCCCCATCAAACAACAAAGTCCAAGGAGAACCTACTTGTTTAAGAGACTTGCATTGATCAATTTTGTGCTCTTTACCATCAAAAATCCAACAAAGTTATCAACATCAATGTCAGTGTATAACACTTCATAGGAAGCATTATTGGGATCCTCAATGAGATGTAGCATCTTCTTTTCACCATACAACTTTACAAGGCTGCCCTCAATAGGTATAGTGGAAAAAGACATATCCATTTGCACACTCCCACCCACACTAGCAGCCCATTTTCTTGATAACAACATTCCCCATTTGGCAGGGCAATCAACAATAACAACATCTAGTTTTAAGTTCTTTCTGGGTAGGCTGCAAGTTGCACTATCAAACCCTTGACACATCCAACCACTGGCACCTCTCTGGAATCCATGGCAGTGCACTTCCCATAAGTTGTTGTCACTTTGATATCTAATTCATTCATGACCTCAAGAGGCATAACATTGCATGATGCTCCAGAATCAAACATACAGTTGTGTAACAACATTGTCCCTAATAATCGAGTAGTGAAAAAATGGATCTACATTCAGCTGGGACTCAACCAAGGATGTTCCCAAATATACTTCAGGTGGCTCACCTAGTTCTTCCAGTACTTGGGGTTTTCCAACTCTAATGGTAGGAGGAGTCTCAACATTGTTTACATTTCTACCTTGGGTAATATTTTCTTCTTTCAATCCCAAATACTCAAAGGCCCTTTTCTTGTGCTCAGGAATCCTAAGCAGCTCAACAATTGGAACAAAAATCTTGATCTGACTCAAGACTTGGGCAATGTCATAAGGAACATATTTGGGCAAGGCAACATTTGGAGGAAGACTAAAAAACTCATCGACAAACAAAGGATTTTTCATGGTCTGAGCATGGGCAGGGATACTTTCTTTTGGGAAACAAGGCCTTTTCCAGATGTATCTTTCTTAGGAGTTTCTTTTGGGATATTGGTGAGAACTAGAGTTTTTGTTTGGCCTGAGGCCCTTCCCCTTTGACAACTTTACTCCTAGTGTTATATTCTTTTTTTTTGGGCAACCACAACATTCATTAACAACTTCCTATCCTCCTCAGAAGGGATTCCTCCATCATACTTTTTAATCATTAATGCCCTTAAGTATTCAAAATCATTATTAGGAAATTCAAAATCTTGTACCATATCTATTTCAAAAGTATGAGAGGGAGGAAGGGGTAATACCCAGTGAATGCAATCCCAAAAATCTTGTAGTAGTTCTGCACTGATTAATTCAATCAAAGTTGCTCCTTTTGTGAGCTTGTAGAGCACCCCATCATGCACACATCATCATCATCATCATCATCATCAACTTCCTCAACTTCTTTGTCTTCATCACATGGGGCATGTGGCAAAAATCATCTATCCACCACTCTCAATTTCATTGGCTTCTTCCACAACAACAGCAACTCTGGTAGTCAAAGGATCAGGCACGATTCTATTTTCACGGGCTTGGGGCTATCTATTTCCTGATCCCATGGGTCCTTTACCTCTGTCATCATGATCTATGATCACCTAGGATGATTTGAAAATATTTCTTGACCTTGTGGCTTGTGCTGACCTTGGGAACCTTTTCCAATCCCCTTCTCTGTCTCTGGCTATTTTATAGGATATTTCCTTAACAGCTCCGGCCAAAGTTTTTACAACCTCTTCTAGATCCACAAGACTTTACTTGACTGAGGCTTCTCTGGATTGATCAACTTGATACCTTCCCTCTTAGGAGGCTTACCAACTACTTTGATATTATTTTTCAATCTGCAAATCCATGGTGAAGGCCTGCCTCAAAGTTCTTGGGTTTTATCCCTTAAATAATAGGCAACCTTTTTATCAAAAGCATCAAAGTATTTTATCAAACAATCATCACTTGGCCTCGGGATTACAGGTAGCCTATTCTCAAGTCTTATTGAACCTTGTATTGAAGTCATGAACAGATTCATTAGGATTCTTCTTAATATTTTCAAATTTTGATAAAAAAACCTAGGATCTATTGTTTTATCTCCATACTGCAATCTAAAAGCATTCTTCATTTTTGTCCATGAATCAATGGAGTTATCTAGAAAAGATTTATACCAGTCCCATGTCCTCCTCCTCTAGAGTATGAGTAAATTTTTTTATGTACACATCCTCAAATTTGATCTCAAATTCTTCCATCATATTGACAAAAATCTTTAAGTGTTGATCACTAGTAATAGCATTATTTCCTTGAAATTTAGGCAGTCTATTTCTAACATCTTGGGGCACACATTTTTGGATATCCATCCATACCTCTAAAATCTATAGGACCAAAAGTATTCAAAAAAATGGAGGTCTGGTGGGGGTGGGCCATATTGTTTTTTGAGGGAGGTGATCTTACGGAGAAAAAAATGATGAGGAGTGAGGGGTCTGTGGGGCACATGAATGCAATTCTCAAAATGAATGTTCTCTAAAAACTCTTGTTTCTTGGAAGATCCTATCAACTTTGGAAAACACAGGGACAAAATGAGACACAAAATTTTCAAATACAAATGAAGGCCCCTCTCTCAGATGGAGAATTCAATCTATAAAAAGACTACTTGATTCAGAAGCACTTGAGGAAGTATGGCAATCTTCAATGACAGGTGATCGATCAGTTTCCACAATTGATAACTCTTTTCTTGATTTCTGATCTCCAACAACTTTCCAGATTCTTCTTCCTTCAAAATTTGTCTTTCCCAATTCTAGAAACAACCTTCTAGTAGGGTCTTTAATGAAGAAATATCTTCTTCCTTCCATCTTTGCAAATATTAGTGATAAATTTCAATTGAAAGAGGTTAAGACACTGGCATTTATCAAAAATTAATTCAACATGGAGTCACCACTAAGGATTTTCACCTTAGTTTAAAATGCACTAAAATTGATCTATCAAATGTCTATCAACACTAAATTCATGCAAATCTTCACAGATCTGACCTTCCTTTACCCATATTTAACATTGATGATGTAAACTTAGTGCAAAAAACAAAACTAGAAATATTACATGTACATAACTTTGAACTTGTAACTTTACAAATATCTTAATGATCTTACAACATTTTCACTTAATCTCAAACATTACAAGGATGATGTTTAAACAACATATTTTTCACTTAGATAGATCATGTAAGAAACATTTACATATAAGATGCATTAATATCAAAATTGTTGATTAAGTGTTGTTGCCCATTTAATCCAATGAATATGTCAAATTCGTGTTGTTTTGCCACAAAATAAGGTCTCAGAAAATAATCCCCGTGGCCCAATGGTGTTGGTATCCAAATTGATTCTCCTTTGCAAGATTGAATAACATCATATATTTAACAAAATGGTGCATCAGTTGGTATCAAATTGATTCTCCTTTGCAAGATAGATGCATCATCACGATCATAGAGAAAGATAAATCATCATGTATGTTGTTTTGTAGCTGGGGAGGTGATTCATGGCTCTTTGTCACTCAGATGTTGGAGAAATGGATAGCACCTTCAAAAGGATTTGATCTATCCTCACTACTTTAGGTTGTGCCTTTCAACCAGGGTGAGAGGACCCATTTTGTAACCTCTTGTTGGTGAAGGAGAATGAAGATATCCTTCTTTGCACAAATTTGAAAGGAAACCTTGAGAAAATATGATCAATGCACCACAATTTAACTCTCACGAGTTGTCACTTCTAAAGAATGGTGATATTTTCTAAACAAGGTTAAGGTTACTAAAGACATTATGGAATCTGATTGCTTCTACATATTTTGGCAGTAGAATTTATTCATTTGTGGACATACAGGGAAAACAGGGTAGTTCAAGTAGGATTCATTGTTTTTGAATAATTTTTGGTGGGAGATTAAGCAGGATAAACTTGATTTTTCCAGATCTTTGAGAACCTTCACAACAATTGGAAAACTAAATGACATAATGCTTCAGAATAGCTAAAATATTCCTTCAACTAGAAGGTGTGCATCAATGGAGGCCCATATTTTCATGGTTTCACACAATCTCCAAGAATTTAACATGAAGGCTCAAGCTTAAAGACTCAATTAAACATTAAAGACCCTGGTTCCTCATGCCTAAGATACACTCAAAGGCTTACAAACAATCTTTATCAACAAAATGACAGTAAAGTGATTTTAAATTGTTTATCTCATTACAGGATGAAGGCTCTTCTCATAATGAAATTGCAAATGCCACTAAACTATCACAGGATGAGATCTTGTGTGATTTAGAGGGATTTTAACATAAGATTGCAATAGGAACAAGAAATACTATTTGCAGACATTCTAAAATAAAGCAGACACAAATTTTCCCAAGATTAACATAGATTAATTTGAAGTTGATTAGATTCATCAGCAGGGGAAGGTTTCTTGAACAATCTCAGAGCTTGTCAATGGTTGTACACTTGCAACCAACTTGACATGATCAAATCTAAAACATAAGAGATTAACAGTTTCTCAGATGGTCTCTCAGGAAGATGGGATTTCTCAAATTTTCTAAGAATTCAACCCCGACCATTTGCATGACTAAAGCATGCTTTTTATAACACTCAATTTACATCCAAAGCTTTCCCCCAAAAAAATAATATTCGAGGAACCTTTGTTTGTTACATGTTTGATCATGATTTCAGAAAATGATGTTTAACAGGTTTACAACAAAAAGTTGCTAGTTGTTCAAAAGGTGAATCATTGCAAATATCTCCATCATTGTTTTAATTGGGGCATCCAGTCATCATCCTTTGTGCATGTTTTTCATCCTTTGCACCTACCTCCATCATTTCATCCTTTTCCCATTCTTTCCTCTGCAACTTTTCTTTGCATCCAGCTTCTCTGGTAATTTCATTTTTTGCAGTGTTCTGAGAAATTCCAACTTCAAAATATCAACCTTTACATTCCTTGGACTCACAAATTAAGCTCTAAATCCATTCAATTGCACTTTTAGACAAAAAATGACAAGGAATTTCATCAAAAAATGATGAAAAACAATGTGTATTCACATCTCCAGGAGTCTTGGAAAAATGGTGGCAAAATCAGATGCAATGCACAAATGCAACCATTGATTCTTCCCTTTCTCAACTTTAGATTAGAGTCCATCCACATGGAAAAATCTGATTCGAAGTGGGCCTAGGGTTTCCTTTTTATTTTATGACTTTTGGAGAAAATGTGCAATTTTCACATTTTTCCCCACCCCTCCACCTTTGAAATATGGGCTCGACACATGGCTTAATCTGGGCCTTTGATGGAGTCATGGCTCATTTATGCAATTTTACCCTTTTTAACAAAAAGGAAAAATTTCCAATTTTCCTCCACCCCCACTTCCCCGCCTTTTAATTTTGATGTGAGCCTTCATTTTTTTCTGATGTTGCATTTTCAATTTTATACTTTTCTCCTTTTTCAAAAAGGAAAAAAATTTTCAAACTTTCCTTGGAAAAAAACCCCCTCTCTTTTCAAAATTTTGAAATGGGCAAAAATTTTTTATTTTGCTCCTTTTTTATCCCTTGTGTGGTTGTAAAAAAAAGGAAAAAAACTTCAAAATGTTCCATTGACCCACCTTCCCACTTGTAACTTGAAAAACGGCCATATGTGTCCATCTTCGGGGTCAAAGTAAGACTTTTTCCCTACCACTTCATATTTGTTGAATAGCCAATCAGAGACTATCGGGGCCATGGGGGCCAATTTGGTATTTTTACAAATGTGACCAAAGTGGAAAATTTCACCAAAAAGACCCACCGGGCCACAACCAATTAAAAATGAACACGTATACACCTTCGGGGAAAAAAGAGAAATTCACTCCGCCTTTATAAATTTGACCGCCAATCAGAACTCAACGGGGCCGTGGGGCCAAATTGATCTTTTTGCAAACATAGCAAAAAGTTACAAGTTATAAAATAGACCCGACATGCCTCATCCAATCAAAAGAGACCACGTAGTGAAGATGAGATATAATTTGATGGGAAAACACACCGTCAAATCAAATTGTAAAATGTAGGAAATCACCATTTGTGCCCAAAATTGAATTTTTCTTTAAGGAAAAAATTTGAAATGATACTGGAAATGATCCACGAAGAAGCCCAAATGTGATCCTTTCACATCACCATGGAGAAGGATTGGTTACCCAATTTAGTGTCCCTTGGGTTTTTATCCTCTCGGGTAACCCGGGGCACCTTTATATCACCACTTCTCCCTTAGGGTATTAATTAAGTATCTAATTAAAACACCTATCCTAAGTTTATTTCACTCCATTATATTTCACTCATGTATAATTAAATATTAACTATTTAATTATACCTTTTACATTTTTTCCAACTACTTATTTACCCCATATCATTTCCCAACCTCCCATACCATTATTATCCATTCATCCCACCTTTTTCTCCCCTCCTAAAACCGTGCAGTGGGATTTTTCCCATATTTGAGTCGGAGGGATAATATTCTTATCCTTCCAATTCATTCCTTTTCACCACTTTGGGAGTTTGTTCCCTGATCGGCGCCGATCATTTCTCGATCGACGTTGATTTTTTGGAGCGGCACCAATTTTATCTTGGCTAATTTTATCTCTTGACTATAAATACACCATACTAAACTCGATTCTTGTTAGATGGTAGATGATAGAGATAGATGATAGAAACAACGAAAATCTTGAGCCTAGAGCCTTTGAATTGTCAATCGAAAGAAAGAGCATTCTGTCTAGATTAATCCCTGAGAGGTGCACCATCACTCTGCCTCACCAAATATCAATATTGTGAAGGTTCTTTAGCCTCTTGGAGATTCCATTTCTCCATTCAGCCAAGGTGGAACTCTGTCCACATCTCTGCAGTTCCTGCAGGTTTCCACGATCCGATCTACATCAACCAACAATCAAGTTTCTCATAATTTTCCCTCGATCGATGCCGACCTAGTCCAGTCGATGCCGATTATCATCAATCGATGATCACCATGATTTACACCAACAATCGATTCCATCCAAAAATTGATCATCGCCGATCACCATTTGATCATCACCATCCCACTCGATTGAGTCTCTGAGAAAAATATAGAATTCTAGGTAACACAAGTTCAATTTTGTTTTTATAGTTTCCTACTTTCTTTTAGTTTCTGTTGTTTTTTACATTTTGTCTCTACTGACTTTTTTAATCAAAAAAATATAAATATTTATTTACATCTTTCATCATGTATGTCTTTACTCTTGATTGAAAACATGAACTGACATCCACCGAGGAAGCTCATTGCTTCCCGGACCCACTTTCGGGTAGTTCACCCATATATCGTCTAACGTCATCTTTTTTTGCCAAGGATTTATGCATCACAGGTTTCTTGGATCTACTTGGTAGGATTGCTCATGTGCACCCATCTTGTCTCCATCGGTATTCTTTCCATCTACGTCTTCGGATCTTATCCAATCTATCAGGTATCGATTTCATTTGAGTTTTTCAGGGTTTTTGTGTTTAGTTTGGTGCATTAACTTGGATAGGTAACAAGCGTGGAAATTCTTGATCTACATTCTAGCATGCCGGTGGGACCCCACCAAAGTCCCTTATTGGTAAGTTCATTTCTTTTCTAGTTTTGAGCTTTTTCTTTTTCTTCACTGATTTTCATTAGTTGTTCTTAAGCATTCCCTTTCATCATTTCAGGTTTTGCTTCTTTCATTTCTAGTTTCTTAAAATAGAAATTTCCTTTCCACTAGTATCTTGTTGGATTTGTTTGTGTGTTCTGCTTAACCCTGTTCTACGGAGTGGTTTGCTTGTTCACGGGATTGTTCGAGGGGAAGAGCTCAACAACACACTTTTTGAAGTCCACACACCTTGGAGAGCTAAATCTACAGGTATTTCTCTTTTGCGGTGTTTTCTCCTTTTTAAGAACTTAAAAAGAACTTGTTTGTTTGTTTTTATCACACTCAAACACTTCAGTTTTGGTACTTAAAATGAATTAATCGCATTGGGAAAGAACTTGTTTGACTTGTCTTCATTGAAATCAAACACTTCAGTTTTAGTGCTTAAAAAGAACATTTTCTTTTTCATTTTTGTTGTATGTTCTTCACCTAGTTCTCTAAATAGGTTGGAAAATTGATCAAAATCGGTAGTGACACTATTTGATTTTTTATTTTTCACCCTTGCACACAAAGCCAAAATCACTAGGTATAAAGCATTTAAACAAAAACTCCTTCCCTGGCCTCACCTACTTGGAAGTGACATCCAAGAGGAAGAGCCTATACGTGGTACTCGGGCCACGCTATAAATTCACATGGAAGTTCTGGTATATATTGGCAAAGCACCCGACTCCCTTATCACAATGGTGTGTGAAGTGCGGGGTAGGCCCCTATATCAAGCCATGTACTAGTATTTTACTGAAGTGCCTTTGGGACTCCTCACCAAAACATTCCCCAAACCATCCTTAGTTTGGCCAATTGAGTAGTCCCCATTCTAAAAAGCCTTCCCAAACATTTTCTTTCTTAAAAAGCATGAAAATTTAAAAGAGATAATCACCTACGCTACTTGAATTGTCTATGCATTAATTAGGTTAATCTCTTTCTGTGTTTTTTCTTGTTTATGATGGTCATCACCCGATCACAATCTAGAAAAATGGCTCAATTGGCCTCTTCTTCATCCGAGACCCCCACTAATGTGGATGTTTCGGCACCCCTCGGGTCTTCTTCGGGACCACTTGTTAGTTGGTTCCCCATCTTGGTCATATAATCCTTTCTATCATCCTAAAGTGATCCCATCATGACCAGCTTCCCCCAGTCCTTCAGAGGTGTCATCTGCTTCTGATATAGAGTATGTTCCTCATGGAGATCCTAAATTTCAGGCACTCCTTGACCACAACCCGGTAGCCCTTATGGACTACTTAGTGCATAAGTCTACTCAAATATCTGATCAGGGACCACCAATCCAACAAGTTTATGATTATTCTCATGAGCCATCCCAGGCTTTCATAGAGCAGTTAGCATGCTTCTTCTCACCTCAAACCACGAAAGAAGGTGGTGCATCTATGCCTCCTTTTTCTCTTCCACCAACCATGTCGACTAGTTCTCAAATGACCCTACCTATCCCTAGTGCCATGCGTGACTACCTCGGCTACCCCACAACCTACTTTCGAGAGGCCCTCTTCTTCAGCTATGATGAGTGCATCCACACTCCCACAAATTGTTGTTAATTCTTCTATGTCATCTATTGCATCTCAGGGTCAGTATCTCTCTGTGAGCCAACCCCCTCCTACGAGTCAATCAGTTCCTCCTTCTCATCTTCCAGCTTGATCTTTCTTCCAATGCTCCCATGATAGTGGATTTTACCCATCCTTTGGTGTTGACACCCTTAATAACTAATCCGATAGTCAAAAGCCTCATTCAGAGTTTGTTTCCCACCATATCAAATCAAATCAACACCCACATTCCTCAATCCATTCCGATTCAGTCGGAAAGTGTAGGAACCCACCAATCACAGGCTCCATCTTTCATTCAACCACCTTTCTCTCAACCACTTGTCATCTCATAGCCTATTTATACTCAGGCATCCTTCACAACAAATACCTCACTGCGGCATCACCCAGAACACCTGGTTATTCCTCTTATCATCTTGTTAATCAATAGATGAATCCCCCATTAACACCTCAGTAGAACATACCATTCACTTCTTATACGGGACATACCAACATGCCCCTCCTCAATCTGATGTCGTCCAACTTCTTTTCAAGAAAATCATAGACCTAGAAGCCTCCACCAAAGGGGCTCACCCTTCATACTCTTTTGAAGAAGTATGTAATGAACCGATTCATCCATCAGTGGCTTTTAAGCCTTATCCTCCCCAATGGGAACTTCCTAAGTTCTCAAAATTTCATAGTTAGGAGGATCCTCAACAACACCTGTGAGCATTTAAACATGCTTTCTACCTTATAGTCCAGGACCAGAGCTTATGCTCCATACCTTTCCTATGTCTTTAGCAGGGCCCACTTTAGACTAGTACAATAACATACCCCAACACTCTCTATTTTCTTTCTCTCAATTAGCTCAGATGTTTGTTGAAAACTTCTCAATAAACATCACACATAAGATCTCGATTACAGATCTTTATAACATTTGTCAATTCGATGATGAGTCTATTGCAGACTTTGTCACTCATTGGAGAGGAATAATAAATCAATTGTCTTTCTCCCTCCTCAATCTCAAAAAATCGAGTTGTTTACTCGATCTTGCACCAATCATATTTCTTCCACTTTAAGGATTCAAACCTTTCATACATTTGAAGAAGCCTTTATGATGGCATGCAAACTTGAGTCTCGTGCCATTGAACAAGGAAAGTTAAAACTTTGTTCTAAGTCTAAACCAGATTTTTCTCGGTTTACAAAATCAAACCCTTCCACTTCTAACAAAGACAAGAATCAGGGGTCCACAAATGCTATCATGTTAAAAACATCATGAGCTGATAACACTTCTAATCAAACACCTCGGAGAGACTCTTTATCTTCTCGAAAAGGACCTCCATCATCTCGGTCTTTTACTTCATTGGGGGAATCATATGCTTCTATCTTAGAAAAAATGTTGGAAGTTCACATGATCAAACTTCCCCTATTAGAAATTTTGATGAGAGCCAAGAATGACCATTTTGGTATCATGAAAATGAATTTTTCATTATCATAGAAGCAAAGGCCATGACATTGAATGATGTCAGACCTTCAAAAATCTCATCCAAAAATTCATTGATAAAGGCGAGCTCATTCTAGATAACCCAAATGCTCCCCCAAATCAAGCGCTTGATGTTTTTAAATAACCTTTTCCAAATCATTCCCCAAACAATGATGCTTCGGGGTCTCAAAAACCAAACACTCATACTATCAGCTTCATTTCTACTAATGGTTCTTCTTCTAATTCTGAATCATCCACAAACATGTCAACTGAATCGGAACTTCCTTCCGCTCCTTCAAATTCTAAGATTCCACCATCCTCAGATGGTCCATCTTCAAGTCTTCCTTTATTAGAAATAGATTCATCTCCCTCTACCTCGCTATCTGATCTTCCACCTATACCTGAGATAGTGTCATCTTCATCTGTCTCATCATCAGATATTCTTTCGGTGCTTGAGTCATTTACATCCCTTCAAATTTCCACTACGGATACTTCTACTTCTTTATCACTCCCATTTTTTCCATGACCATGCCTTTGGTTAACGTACCCATAGTTGTACCAACTTCTATGCCTTTGGAAGCATCTTCATCTCTTAACTCTTCCTGTCTCTTTTCCTATAGTAATTACACCCACAATTACTGCATCTGAAGTACCTTCCTCACAAGAGGCTACTTCTTCATTACCTACCTCTTCCACCATCAGTGCTTCCTTGCCTATTAAGGAAACATCTAAAGAGATAGCATCGACACCTATACTTCTGACTCCTGACTTAGACATAAACAATTGGAGTTTAAGCCTAGGGTTACATCATCACTATCATCTCCTTTACTTCCTCCGAAATGGTTACAATCACCTTATGCGGTCGAAGTTGTCACCATCCCTAAAAAGGGAAAACCAATATTTCGGACCATCAAAACTCTTGGTGCTTTCCCTCAAAAATCCCTCTCTACACCTCATAAAAGATTGGATTTATCCACTAAAAGGCATCTTCTTCTACAACACCATCTTCACCGGTGCCTCGTAAAGTGGATTTACCTACTGGAAAGGTGTCACCTCTTTTATCAGAACCATCATCTTCATCACCAAAAACCAAGGCACCCTTTGTGCCTCCTATCAAATCTATTTTGGGAGCTCCTCCCCCATCTAAATCAATCTTATCTAAATCATCATCTGTTTTAGCCAAGCAACCTTCTTCATCTCTGAAGACTAAAACACTTGTCATGTCTTCGTCATCTTCAAAATCTATCTTAGGAGCTCCTCCTCCACTAAAATCAATCTTGCCTCACTTGCTTCCATCTCAAGCACCTAAGGCCACTTCTCCCAATGTCCAAAAAAAAAATAGTCCCTAAAAATACTTGTCAAACCAGATATGTAGGTTCTTTTACCTCGTAGTCTGCTAAGACTAAAGAGGTGCCTTCTTCACCTCTGTCCACATCTTCGTCTACCGGATTCTATACTAAAATCCTTCACCAACTTATCCAATCTTCATCTATATCTCTTCCTCCAATCAAACCCTATAATCCCAAAGGAGTAAAACCTTCATGGTTCAACTCTGATTTGATTTGTGCTTACCATCACACTCCAGGTCATGACACCGAGGGATGTAAAGCCCTTCAATCTATCGTTAACAGCCTCTTGGAAGAAAGTGATCTTCTATTGGAAGAGGAGGAGGAACAAGTGTCTCCTATCATCCCAACTACATCTGAGCCTAAACGGTCTACTCAGGCCCCTAATTCTATTGATATCACTCTGATGATCTTCCACCTTCTCAAATCGATGCAATTCATATCGCCACTAGAACACAATGGTACGATAATCCATCATCTTCTATAGCCTCTCGACCATGAGTTGTTATTTCTACTACCCCCAAAGGAGTTCCTCCTTCCTCATCGGCCCCAAGACCTCGGGTCTCTATTCATGCTTCACCTCGGGCTCAGATTCCCATGTTAGTTGAGGAGAGTGTTATGAAACAACTCACCCATGCTCCGGTCAAAATGTCTCTTTTTGACCTCATTCAGTCATCTCCCCAGCATCGCCAGGTTCTGATTGATAATCTGCACCATATCACGGTGAATTCAGATGAGCCCCAACCTTTTGAGATGGTTTTGGATTGAATAGACCATCAACCACCATCTCCTTTGAGGATTTTGAAATTCCTCCCCTTTCTTCTAAGGATTTAGAGGCTCCTCTCTTTATCACAGTTCAAATCAATAACACTACGTTAAAATGCACTATGATCGACAGTGGTGCTGCACTCAACGTCATTTCCTCCCACACATTTGAGCAAACTTAAGTTACCAAAGAATGTAGTGTCACCACCACCTTTTACCCTTCGATCATTTAATGATCAGCTGGTGGTTACTTTAGGAACTATGGTCCTGCCCATTCGGGTAGGCAAGAAACTTCTTCATGAGATTTTTTACATTGTTGAAGGAAAATTCCACTACAATATGATCCTCGGACACTCTTGGATCCATACAATGCACTGCATTCCATCAACCCTCCATCGATGCATAAAATATCAGTATGAGGGAAAAATCTATACTCATCCAGGAGACCCTTTTCCATCCGCACAATGTGACATGACCACAGGGTCTGTCCCTCCAAAAGAGAATGTGATTCTCCTAACAGGCTTCATCCTCTTCCATACCTACAACAAAAACTACTAGATCTACAAAATCTGGAAGAAACGTTGCAGCATTTTTTTCTAGGAGAGCTTCCTCTTCTCTCTTTTGACGCCCATCTCAAACCTAATGAGTATGGTAGGCTAGATAAACAACCTGAATATCAACCGATCTTGGTCGCATTATCACCATTGGTCTACCCAATCAATAAACTAACTTCATCTACGGTGGTCTTGATACACCTCACTATCATCTGGATTCTCCTCCTAGGGCCAAACCCTATTCGGCAGGGTTTGATTATCTACAAATCCCGCATTCACAAAAACTTATCTATATCGATGCGCGTGGAAAGGCTTTGGCCTAGGAAAGTATGAATAGGGTGTGCATGACCTCATCCATTCCAACTCTTAAACCACATCAAAAATTTGGTTTAGGGTTCAAACCTCTCTCGAAAGCCACCATCACCATTCTCGTTGAGCCTCTTTCCATTGAGGAGCCATCTTCTCCCGTCAGGTCTGAAGCATCACTCGATGTGGATGACACCATTTCCATCCCACCTAACTTTTTTTTTAGTCAATACCATTTCCTTAGGTCCACTGACCTATAAGACTAATGGCGAATCCACTTCCATACCATTAGTCTTCCCGAAATAGTCAGAGATGATTCTCCTACTATCAATACTATCCACTATTCGGATGATGATTCTATCCTTACTTATCTAGGGGGTAAGGATTCTTATCTTCCTAAAACCATTCCTTCTAACATAACTACACTTCTCAATGAAGCCACTGTCGACCTTAATATAGGGACTTCTAAAGACCCTCGCATCATTAAGGTCAGCCAATCTCTTAACCCACAGGAGTTAGGAGACTTCACCGCCTTTCTTTCCGATCATCGTCAAGTATTTTCTTGGTCATATGAAGATATGCCAGGCCTCGATCCTAACATCATGGTCCACATATTGTTACTCTTCCGGACATCAAACCGTTAAACAAAAAAAAACTACGTAAGATGCATCCTCGTGTAGCTCTCCTCATTAAAGAAGAGTTGCAGTGCTTTCTTTCCACCAACTTCATCCAACCCATTGACTATCCACAATGGGTTTCAAATGTAGTACCAATAACTAAAGCTACTGGGAAAATTTGAATTTGCACCAACTTTCGGGATCTTAATCTCACTTGCCCAAAAGATGATTTCCCTCTACCTAATATCGACCAACTCGTGGACTTAACTACAGGTCACGAGATGCTTTCTCTTATGGATGGTTTCTCTGGGTATAATCAAATTCTCATCACACTAGAGGATCAGCACAAGACTTCCTTCATAACTCCTTGGGGGATTTTTGTTATCGCGTCATGCCCTTCGGTCTTAAGAACACAGGGGTGACTTATCAACGCGCAATGACCTACATCTTCCATGACCTCTTACACAAAACTATAGAAGATTACGTCAACAACATCCTCGATAAATCCAAACACCATCAGGATCATCTTCTCATCCTTGCACCTCTCTTTGAGAGACTCATTCATTTTTGTCTTCGCCTAAATCCATCTAAATGCATGTTTGGCATTCTCACTGGTAAACTCTTAGGCTTTATCATTTCTATTAGGGGTATTGAGGTCGATCCCAAAAAATAAAGGCTATCCTCGAGATGCCTCCTCCTTCCAACTTAAAGCAGCTCCATGGTCTTCAAGGACACCTTCAATCAGTGCATCATTTTATCTTGTAGCTTTCAGACCATTTGTCAACCTTTTCATCATCTCCTCCATAAAAATGTTCATTTTGAATGGGATGAGCGTTGCCAAAAAGCCTTTGATGATCTCAAAGCTTATCTTCTTTCTCCACCTGTGCTTATACCTCCACGCGAGGGGGAGCCATTCTATCTTTATATTTATGTGACTGACCATGCTCTGGGAGCCATGATCTCACATCAAGATTCTAATGGTAAGGAATAGGTTATCTATTATATCAGTTCACACTCTTCATGAGTATGAAACGTGCTATTCCAAAGTTGAAAAAATATGTTGTGCTCTCTTCTTCACAACTTCTAAACTTCATCATTACCTCCTTAATCATAAAACCTACATTGTTACGAGTGTCAATCCACTCAAGACAATGCATGTGAAACCTTATCACAATAATCGTATCACTCGTTGGCTCATGCTCATGATAGAGTTTGACCTCGAGTTCATCTCAAAAAATCTATCAAGGGTCAGGTCATTGCTGATCAATTAGCTGATGCTCCTCTTCCAAACACTCAAGTCCCCCTCACTCAATTCCCAGACGAGTGCATCCAACAAATCAATTTTGGTCTATCTCCATTTAAAGTAAAACTCTTCTTTGATGGGTCCAAGTGTCAGCAAGGGGGAGGCATAGGTTTTGTCATGATTCCTCCTTGGGGTGCACCTATCCCTGTCACACACAAGCTTAACTTTGAATGTACCAATAATATGGCTGAATATGAAGCCCTCATTTTAGGTCTTCAAAATGCCATTAATCTTGGCACTCACCATATCGACATCTTCGGTGACTCTGAGCTCATCGTTAATCAAGTCACTGGTGTCTATCAGTGCAAAAATGATATCCTTCAAAAATATCATGATATCGTTCTCTTTCAGCTTCAATATTTCATAAATTTACTATCCAAGCTATTCCTCACACTGCAAACTGATTTGTAGATATACGATGGCTTCTTTAGCCTCACTTATTCCTCCATTCACTGAAGACTCATGACTTTATGTGGTTGTTCAGTGTTTAGACCAACCATCTCATCTCAGGAAGTTGACTTCAATCAACGCCGTCACGACCGACACTCAAGATGAGTGGTATCAGCACATTTTCATTATCTATCCTACTCAGCACTTCCTCCAGATTTGACTTCCAATGGCAGAAGATCTTTTATCCAACGCACAAACCGCTATACTATTCTAGGTGGAATCCTTTACAAACATGGCTTTGATGGTATTTTTCTTTGATGCCTCAAAACCTCCGAGTCATCTAAAGCCATTCAGGAGGTCCATGACGGTATCTGTGGTGGACACTTTGGTGGTTTGGCCATGGCTAAGTGCATCCTACGTTTAGGTTATTATTGGCCTTCTCTTAATCAAGACTGCTGCGACTATGTCAAGAAATGTGTCAAGTGTCAACAACACACTAATCTCACACATATCCCTAGCCAGGCCTTGCAACTCTGTAGTGGATTTGTGGCCTTTTTCACAATGGGGTCTTGATCTCATTGGTCTCATCAATCCGTGCTCTTCGCAGCGACATCACTCTATCATTACTGCCACAAAATACTTCACTAAATGGGTGGAGGCTATTCCTCTTTCATCGACCAAAGCCAAACCTATTGTTGATTTTGTCTATCAACACATCATTTGTCACTTTGGTGTTCCTCACAAACTCATTACAGACAATGGCAAGTCTTTCAAAAAAAATATTTGCAGGAACTTTGTGACACCTTCAATATTAAACTCATCTTTTCTTCTCCATACTATCCACAAGCTAATGGCCAAGCTGAGGCTTCTAATAAAACTTTGTGTAATATCCTCGCAAAGGTAACTAGTCGAGCTAGTAGGGATTGGCATTTACACATCCCTTTTTCTCTCTGGGCTTATCGGACTAGCATTCATACCCCTACCGGTGCTACTCCCTTCTCTCTCATCTATGGGTCTGAGGTTGTCCTTCCTTTGGAAGTCTAGATTCCCTCTCTTTGCGTCTCTCTCAGAGAGTTTGTCTCTGATGAGACTATCGTCAAAACCATCTAGCACAACTTGAGTTGTTAGATGAATGTCATCTCAACACTCTTGAACATCATCAAGTCTATCTTGAGCATGTCAAGTGTGCTTATAACAAGCATTTGCAGTAGTGTGACTTCCAAGTTGGTGATCTTGTTCTTAAAGAAAACCAAAATGTCACTACTCTAGAATGGAGTCAACGTGGTAAGTTTTCTCCTAATTGGATGGGACCATACATTGTCACTCATAAGTATGGGTCCAGGGCTTATCACTTGTCTTCCATGGATGGTATACCTGAAATGGAGCCTCTTAATGCTTTGCATCTAAGGCCCTTCTACTGTTAAAATCTATCTTACACAATCTTAGTCACACAATAGATCTTTCATCCATCTACAACTAGTCATGCATTTCATAGTGATTCGGAACTATGTGGGTCTCCACATTATTTTTTTTTATACTTTAAATATGAGTACCGCAGCTCTACTCATGGAATTTTCCTTATGGATTTGTTCCTTCTCATGGTAGGAATACCTTAATCACTACTTCATCTGCCCTAGGTATTCATCTTGATCAAATCCACTTGGGGGCATGAGTATGTGCTTATACACATTTTCTTCCCCTCTATCTGATCTATCTGGTCTAAACTCAGCTTCTTCCAAAGCTAAAAAAAAAAAAGAGATGTTATCCTAGTCCCAAAAGATAGACTGATCCCTCGAAGGACAACTATCCATGCCTTATCAAATAAAATAAAAAATGTAGACCATTCCTCGAAGGATGGCTACCATCAAAATCAAAATACAGACCACTCCCTTGAAGGATGGCTATTTGTTTTATGGCATTTTCAGCCTTTGTAGTAACAAACTTCCTCTATTGGCCAGTTTGTTCACTTTTTAGCATCTCTAAAAGACTTCCCGTATCGATCAGTCTTTCTATATCTAGAAAACTTCCCACATCGATCAGTTTGCTTTTCTATCAAAAGAAAAAAATCATGAAGTTGTGATATGAGACCTTTTCGATCATATGGAGACCCTGTTTTCCCCATATGGGCATGTATTTAATCCTTCATGTGTTCTAACGAGATGCATACTTATCTCTCGTCCTTATCTACCTCCTAGATCTAGTTTGTGACTAACTAGTGTCAGGTTTATTTTATCCATGTCTACGGCCTTGTGTGCATCATCTTTCAACTTACCACCAAGGTCTCTATTTATGGTCGGTTAGGGGACTAACTTATCATTCTTTTTCCTATCTAGGTGTAGTGATTTTTATTTTTCTAAGGGATAAGAACATTGCATCACTTTCTTTTCATCCAATCAAGTGGACATTACCCATGTTCATTTGTTATTTATCTAGTTAAATTGACATTTGACATGTTAATTTAATCAATCAAATCTATCATCTATCTATGCTCATCTTATCTACTTCATCTAAAAACATCAAAGTAGCATATATCATGTGGATCCATCTATCCATCTATCTATAACATGTTAACATATTAAATGTGTCCATCTATCCTCTTCAAACCACTCCCGACTAATGTGACACAAAATGTGTGTGTGTCCATTATGTTGCTTAAATTCAATTTTTCTTTTATCTATCATCTATATATGTAAATTAACCATTCACCTTTTAACTATACTTACAAGTTTTCATCCATATCATCGTATGACCTCATTATTTTCAAATTCAAATTGATTTTTCTCTCGATGTTGATTATATATATCGATTGAGTAAATGCTTAGGTATATTTTGATATATTTTTTCATCTCATCCCACCAAGATGTGCTTCGTCCTCATCTGTTATCCTGTCTTACACATGTGTCACCCGTAACACATTGTCGCCATCATTGAACCTTTATTTTGGGTACTTATACCTGGTCGCCTTGCATAGCCCCACATGTGTGTCACTCATAGCTTGGCTTTTCTTGTTATTCCCCACTAGGGCATCTCATCATTATATCTTTTACATGTGCCACCCATAGCACACCTATTCTGCCTAGTCTGGCAGTAGTTCTATTACAAAGTCCACTGTAGTGGCCATATGTCGATTTCCACGGTGGCTCTCCTCTCAAGGCCATCACTTCATCCTTCTTGTCTAAGCGTTGATGCTTGGCTTGTTTATTTGATCATTGTTATGACCTTATTTTCACCTTTCAGTACATATTTTTGGTGTTATCACCCATTCTAAGTTCTTCCCTGTACATGGGTAACTCACTTTTTGCAACCTAAAGATAACGGGTCTGATAGGCACTAACATCGTCTCGTTCGAAGGCCATCTAGTTGTCCCTACCAATGTGTCACTCTTTGGTTGTTGCTATTTTACAGTCACCTTTAACTCACTAGTCTATAGCCACTAACGTTGTCTCATACGAAGACCATCTAGTCTGCCCTACCAATGTGAGTTCCTTAGGTCACTGCCTTTTTTGTTTTTTACGTGCATCATCAATGATCAAATCTACTCTAGACATCTAGTTGGGGCATCCTCTCTTCTATTATTTTTCATCTACCTTTTTCAAACTTGGGATCAGTTGGATTTTTAGGCCATCCCATCCCTAGTTTGAGGGGATCACATCATCAATATTCTTCCTTTCCTTCCAACTCCTTGTTTTTGTCTTGTAGCATTGCTTATCGCAAGATACTCAACAAAAAGGGGCAAATGTAGACACCTAAAATTGGTTACCCAATTTAGTGTCCCCTGGGTTTGCTTATCCTCTCAGGTAACCTGAGGGCACCTTTATATCACCACTTCTCCCTTAGGGTATTAATTAAGTATCTAATTAAAACACCTATCCTAAGTTTATTTCACTCCATTATATTTCACTCATGTATAATTAAATATTAACTATTTAATTATACCTTTTACATTTTTCCAACTACTTATTTACCCCATATCATTTCCCAACCTCTCATACCATTATTATCCATTCATCCCACCTTTTTCTCCCCTCCTAAAACCATGCAGTGGGATTTTTCCCGTATTTGAGTCGGAGGGATAATATTCTTATCCTTCTAATTCATTCCTTTTCGCCACTTTGGGAGTTTTTTCCCTAATCGGCGCCTACCATTTCTTGATCGATGCCAATTTTTTGGAGCGGCGCTGATTTTATCTCGGTTCGTGCTTGACTATAAATACATGACCTGAACTCAGTTCTGGTTAGATGGTAGATGACAGAGAGATAAATGAAACAAAGAAAAGCTTGAGCCTATAGCCTTTGAATTGTCAATAAAAAGAAAGAGCATTATGTCTAGATTAATCCTTGAGAGGTTCATCTTTTACTCTACCCTCATAATATCAATATTGTGAAGGATCTTTAACCTCTTGGTGATCTCCATTTCTCCATCCAGCCAAGGTGGAACCTTGTTCACATCTCTATAGCTCCTGTAGGTTTCCATGATTCGAGTTTACATCAACTAGCAATCAAGTTTCTTGTAATTTTCCCCGATCGACGCCGACCTAGTCCATTAAATGACGATTATCATCAATTTATGCCGATTTTCCCAACAATCGACGCTGATCCAAAAAATAGACACCGATCACCATCGATCGACACTAACTATCTATAAAAAATATAGAATCTAGGTAACACAGTATCCCAATTTTGTTTTACGAGTTTCTTACTTTCTTTCGATTTCTATTGCTATTTTTACATCCATGTCTCTGCAACTTAAAATTAGAAAATATAAATCTATTTACATCTTTTATCATGTACACTTTTATTCTTAATTGAAAACATGAATCGACATCCACCGAGGAAGCTCATTCGCTTCTGCAGACCCGATTTTCGGGTAGTTCACCCTTATATAATCTAACATCATCTTTTTCGCAAGATTTGTGCATCACGGGTTTCTTGGATCTACTTGGCGGATTTCTCATGTGTTCCTATCTTGTCTCCATTGGTATTCTTTCCATCTACGTCTTTGGATCTTATCCAATCTATCGTATTGATTTCATTTGAGTTTTTAGGGTTTTGTGTTTAGATACCGATTGACCTAGTAAGTGTTGAGGAGTGGATAAAATATCTAGAATAAGAATACGCATGGAGGTTCAACACTAGATCTAAGTTTAACACATGCGTGTGGGTGGAAAAGAATCTGTATGACTATTTATATGAGAGATTCTTTGTTATTTTTTTGGTATAACTATATGAGTGGCTAGTTACTTATGTGTATAAATAGAATTAGAGGTATCACACACTTGTCTAGACAAAGGAATAATTTCAAGATTTGTATGATGTTGATCTGATTTGGACACACATTGTGGATACTTGGTTCCATGGTGTTTTGAACAACTATATTATGGAGTACTCAATTTCCACTTATTCTTTCCTAGAGGTAGCTGAGTTCCAATTTTTATGGTATCCTAGGGGAACTTACTTGTAAGGCATTCCACTGGCAATCAAGATCTTGATGGTAACCCTGAACTTAGAGGAAAATCTGATGGCTAGCTAAACCCCACCACATGTGGGGGTAGGAGTAGGTTTGGTGAAAGATGACGGACCTAGCAGTAGAAAGGCAGAGAGAAGAAAGGTGGCTTAAGTACAATGAGGCATGTAAGAGGGAGATAGAGAAGCAATGTGACATTGCAGAGTGGATGGCGTTGAGGAGAGAGATGGCTCATGAAGGATTTAGATCTCACACAAAAGGCATGGAGCTAGATCATTAGGAACTCCCCATTTGTGTAAGCATGACAAGGAACCCTCCTCAGCCTCACATAGGAGAATGCCAATAGAGACAACCTAGGTGGAAATGCTTATCTAAATCTACCCAGGTAACCTAGCCCTTGCACTTGGTTTTCTAGTATCTAGTACATCCAATAGTCAGAAAGCTAATTTGGGTAGTAATGAAGTAGGAATAAGTCACATAAAAAGTACAAATATGGTAGGGAAAACATCTTTTTGTTGTTTAGAGGTACCTTTTTAGGTGCATCATCTACACAAATTCAAGTGCATAGAATTTGGGGCTCACTTATGGGAGTAGTACCACCATGTAGACTATAGGAGTTCAGTATAATACTACTATTGGGACATAAGGAAGACATCTTCTAGTCCACTTCCGGCTATATGTGGAGGATCAGGGGGTATAGGTGGCTCTAGTTCTAGTGGATCTGGTGGTTCTAGAGGTAGAGGCAACATAAGAGGTTCTAGATCGGAGTGGGTAGGTCTCGACCAACCTAAGAATATTTACGTAGAAATGTCTCTTCATATTCTAGAGTATAGGGGCATAGAAGATGCTACTAAACATGTGCACATCTATGAGATATTATGGAGTGAAAAAGGAATCACGGCTTCGAGTGCGAAGGAAAGTCGATTTGCAACTACATTAAAAGATGTGCACATAGTTGAGTACAGAAGTTTTACCCGATAAAACTTGCATAGATTATGTAACATTCAAAGATGCATTCCTTAAGGAGTTCTATATCCCTGAATTTGAGCAAAAGAGTATAAGCACACTCAAGGATATTAAATACGACACTACTGAGAGTGTCTAGGATTATGATGCCCATTTTAAAATACTTTTATCTAAGATTTCTTATGATATTCACGTAAGCCAACATGCACAATGGTTTGTTGGTGGTCTAATCACACCTTTTAGAAGGGCACAGTCACATAACACATACACTGATCCACGTGAAGCACTTAAAGTAGCTTTGCGTGCTAAGAAAGTTGGGAGTATAGACAATGGAGTTAGCCCATTCTTGGAAGCACAAATTATAGCCATGACAAAGCAATTGGAGAAACCATTGGTGGATTTGGCCCATGAGACGTGCATTAGGATTTGGTGTATAGACTATGAAGTGGAGGGGCACACCAAATATAGTTTTCCCCATAGAAAAATACATTCATTATTGATAGACTGTGAGATATGTCACTTGAACCATAACGCCAACCACTTTGCCCATTATTACAACATGCGATAAGGAAGAATGTATCCTATTATTGTAAAATTTTCTACTCCATGACTCATGATACAAAATACTATAGGTTGATTGGTCAAATCCATGATGCTATAGATATTGGTGTATGATAGATAAGAGTATCAGATAAATCTAAGGGTAAATGTGAGCATAAGGATCAGAATAAAAAACAAGCGCAATATGGTCAGAATGAGGGGAACTATGAAGGAGGACGTGGTAGAGGTTGAGGATACTATGGTGGATTTAGAGGTCGAGGCCATGGTGGTGGAAGAAGAAAATTCCCTCATGGAACATGCTTTACATGCGGATCACATGACCACTACAAGTGCAATGTCCTCAGAATATTACATGTTCTTTCTGTGGGAAGAATCATAGCTATGAGGAATTCCTTGATCTATATGAGAATCTTAGCAATCAACATAAACATGATAAAAATGGTGCAAGGATGCTTACGATACAACGTGCTATGGAAAATCAATGGATGCTAAAGTTGGCACTAGAACTTGAGGTATTTCTTGTGAAGATCACTACACATGCTAAAGTTGCATGTGCTAGAGAAGTGTTACAACAAAATCCTACCATCACTAAGGAGGACATTTTTCATGCAAGGTATCCATATCTTGCACACCAGAAGGAGGTTTATCAGAGACCATGGAAGTACTCAAAGACCTTCAAGGGGAAATACAATGTTTAAAGGAGAAATCATAGAAGATGGAATAGAAGAAGGCAATGAGAGATGGTCCAGTCAAATATTGATGACTTGAAGGAGGTATGCAGAATTTTGTGCCAAGAGAATAATATCATTCCATTACTAGGGAGTTCGCTAAAGGGAAACAATCTGCGTGAAAATTTTGAGAATGGGCATCAAATCCTACATGTGAATATTCCCCCACATAGCTTAGATTATGACAAGGAGATCACTCTGAATGTTCTTGTCGATGGATGGCTCTTGAGTAATATACTTATTAACACAAACATGGAAGTAAATGTGATTACTTTAGATTCATGGGTACAGATGGGGAGACCTTCATTGCAGCCATCTTCTAATGTCTTGTTTATGGCTATTCAAACTAAGGCCACTCTATCGAGTCTTAAAAATTCATCCATTACTATACTGAGGGCCAAGTTCACTGGGGATTTTGAGGTTTTAACACATGTAGAAGTAGATAGTTTCCTAGCTCTGCTTGGGTGCCCTTGGTGTTATATAAATAATGCTGATCTTTAGTTCAATAAGGAGGAAATATTTATTATCCCTTTAATAAATGGGAAATATACACCCTATGTTGAGCCTTTGAGTGAGGAATATTTGAATAGGATTTATGTACACACCATTTGGGACCTAAAAGTACTCAAGCCATCTAAGGAAGGAATCCTTTAGTGGGAAGATGTGCAGTCTATTAGTGATACTACAAGTATTGCTTGTGATAATTGGGCTCATGGTACTTATGATATGGTTGGGTGCGAAGTAAGGAGCACATTTGCATGGAAAAGCAAACCTCGTTGCATCAGGAGGATAGGTAACAACTCTATACCTCGGTACACTTGGAGAAGGAGACCCTACAATATTCCTGCGCGCCATGGAGGAATAGTGGATAGACCAATTGGAAATAAGAAATATGTTAGCATATACCTTGTGTGGGACAACAGTGCACTAGTGGGTGGTTCACAAGGATAATCTTGTAGAATGGAATGAAGTCAAGATTGCTCTTACAACTCAATTTTCTAGGAGCAATGCACCTACTCAAATATGCACTTATCATGGTAATCAACCTATTTAACACCATGTTCAGTAGTTTGAGAGGCTCTAGATAGAGGGGTAGGAATATTTACCACCTTCGCTATGGGTACAAAAACTTTATTCCACTTTACAAGGTTGTGCACGTGCTTGGTATGTATATGCGGAGCTACATAGAGAAACTAGAAATTGGTAGGATTTGATTACGGTATGGTCCAAAATTTTGACTACTTCTCTACTAAACCTCTAGTAGAAGAGGCATTAAGGGTTATAAAGCATTTAACTATGGGAGATAGTGTAAAGGTAAAAGAACTCATTCAAGATTTATTTGATGAGAATGACTCAGGAGTGTGCTTTGATGAAGAAGCAAAGACAAATGCCACACTACTTAAGTGTGCTTTCTTTGAGAAAGAAAAAGGAAAGATGGTCTACATAGTGGATGATGAGGAAGTAGAAAATATGGATATAGATCATTCAACGAGATATGTACGAGGTCTTGGATAATGTAGATAACAATGTGCACACCTATCATGAACCTATGAGGACAAAGAAAGTGAATATTGGTATGGATGTTGAACCTAAAGAGGAAATAATTGGAGATTATTGGTCTAAATCTGAAGTGGCAAAGATAGTGGAGTTGCTTCATGATTTTCAGGACTTATTTCCTAGGGGCTACCATGAATTAAAATGAGTGCATGAATCATTAGGATAGATGAAGATCAAGCTTAAGGAAGGTGCATGCTGGTTAGGAAGAGACCCTACAGGATGAACCTAACTGCGCGTAAAAGTTAAAAAGAAATTGGCTAGATGTTGAAGTCTTGACATCATCAAGCCCCTACAAGAATCGAAGTGAGTTAGCCCCATGGTTATCAATATAAAGAAATATGATCGGATTAGGATTTGTGTGGATTATAGATAACTGAATGTTGTATGTGTGATTGACCCCTTTCCTACACTTTTCAGAGAGGAGATATTAGAAGGCATTGTAGGGCATGAAACCTATTCTTTTTACGAGATGGATTATCTGGATATTATCAGGTCTAGATTACACATGAGGATCAAGAAAAAAAAATTCACCACTAAATGGGGAATTTTTACATATACTGTGATGCCCTTCAGTTTGAAAAATGTGCATGCTGTATTTTTGTGAATAGTTGTTCAAGCATTCCATGATTTTATTCACATTTTCTTGCAATTTTACTTGGATGATTGGATGGTTTATGGGCTTGTTAAGGATTATCGTGACAATTTGTGTTTAATGTTTGAAAGATGTAGACAATCAAGTATCTCTTTAAATATCAAAAAGTGTGTGTTTGCTACACCTTTTGGCACTCTGTTAGGGCACATCATCTGCAAGGAAGGTTTGTTAGTAGATCTAGCTAAGGTTGTAGTTATTGTAGGCCTAGAAGAGCCTACTAGTCAAAGTGAGGTGTGTGGATTCTTGGGTCACACTTGGGTATTATAGAAAATTTATCAAAGGATATGCTAAGGTTGCCACACCCTTAGAAGAGTTACTAAAAGGAAAAGGGACATTTTAATGGGGAGAACCATAACAATGCGCATTTGAGACATTGAAGGAAAGACTTAATACAATGCATATTCTACATTTTCCCTCATGGGACCAACCATTTCATGTACATGTGGATGCCTCTAGCATGACCATTAGTGTGGTGTTAGCTCAGCCTAGAGAAGGTATTATAGATCATCCTATCTATTTTGCTAGTAAAAAGTTGAATCATGCAGAGTAGAATTATACAAATACTGAGCGCGAATCTTTATCAATGATCTATGCACTACATAAATTTAGAAAATACCTTCTAGTAACACCATTCATATTTTACACCGATCACATGGAATTGAAATACTTGGTAAACAAGCCCGTTTTACAAGGGCGCATATGTCGATGGGTGCTCTTATTCTAAGAATTTTATTTCATAGTTGTGGTAAAACTAGGGAAAAGTAATTCTATCCTAGACCACTTATCACAAATTCATTCGGGGGAGGATGCACAGACAATTGAAGATACAATGTCGGATGTAATGTTTTATAGGTTACAACTTGAAGAATGCCTCTTTTTGTGTACTTGAAGAATATTGCTATCTTTTTTCATGTATACTTCTTATGGGTAAAGCATACAAGTGTGTCCCACTTTGTGGCCAATGAAATATTTTAAAATCTTAGAGAAAATAATTTAAAAATACTATAAAACTTGTCAATTTTCATGCCTTGTACCTTGGTATTTATAGCCTCTTCAAAATGCATGTTTGGTCATTTTATATGTGTTTGGTTATGTTTTGGTTGCAGGACATAGTTTTTGAAAGTACAAAACTACAAAAAGTGGGACACAAAGATGTATGCTTTGACCCTATGTTGATTAGTGGTGACCTATACAAGTTAGGCTGACATGAATTATTACACCGATGTATACTAGAGTATGAGCTCATAGACATCATGGAAGAGGGGGAACTATGTAGGTGATGCCACTATGCGCAAGATTCTACTTGTTGGATTATGGTGGGAGACCCTCTACAAAGATTGTAAAGCATATTGTAAGGCATGTGATCACTATTAATACATTGGTAAACTTGGGAAAAGAGATGAAATTCCTTTAAGACCTATTCCTAGTGTAGAGCTATTTGAGAAATGGGCTATATACTTTGTGGGTCCTATTTTTCTAGCTACGCGTAGAACTAGATCACACTAAATCATCACTTGCACCGATTATCTTACCAGTGTGGGCGAAGTAGTACCTACCAAGGATTGTACAAAAACTACAACTTCTAGGTTCTTATGGTAAAATGTTCTTACAAGGTATGGATGACCGCTGATCTTGACAAGTGATAGGGGTAAACACCTTCTAAATGGGATGATCATGATACTATTGGATAAATTTATGATTGCACACCATAAGACTACACCCTATCATCCTTAAGAAAATGGGACCACTGAGGCCTTCAACAAGATTTTGAGCCAGACATTGACAAAAATTTGGGACGTTGGAAGGAAATATTGGGATGATAAAATTTCTGTCGTTCTTTGGGTGTATAGAATAACATATAAGAGGTTGAAAAAGGCCACACCCTTTTCAATTGGTGTTTGTACACGAGGCATTTTTTCCTATGGAATTCATGTTACATGCTTTTTGTATTACACACGATGGAGGTCTAGGCGATGAAAAAGCTTTGGAAGAAAGAATTGATAAATTGATACAATTGGATGAGAGGCGCACCATAGCATGTTTAGAGTCGAAGTAGGAAAAGGCTAGGTAGAAGGCATGGCATTATAGGTACATCAGGGAAAAAAAGCTTGAGATAGGAAAAATGGTGCTTCTTTGTGACCCTAAGTTTCTGCACCATCCAAGCAAGCTTAAATTGCATTGGTTGGGACCGTATATTATCACTCACATACTTGAATCGGGCACTTGTCAATTAGAGACACTTAATGGAATATGGTTACCCAGTTACTTCAATGGGAGTAGGTTGAAGCCCTACTATAAATAAGTCTTCTTGGTGTTTGTAATAAGGTAGTGTTGCCATTTAGACTAGGTTTTCATTTATGTATTTCCTTAATGTATTTCCTTTTTGTCATTATGCTTTGTCAATTTAGTTGGTGTTTTGTGTAATAAGTGCATTTGCGCACTAGAAGATAATTACCATTTGAAGAATTTTTATGCACAGAGGACTGCACATACCATTGGTGTGGGGTGGTTATTTACAACTGGGTACACATAAAGGAAACAAACTACTACAGGTGTTATTTAAGTTTGGAGAGGAGTTGTTAGAAAGGAGATTGCTTTAAAAGATGACCGTAGATGGAGATAAATGAGGGAACAATATAACGTGAGACAAGCAGTAGCCATGGAGACTACCAGGGGAAGGTGCAATGGTGAGCTAATCAGTGCATGGAAGTGCAATGAAAATAATTCTATAGCCAGAAGGTAGGAAGGCACACTAGAAGGTTATAGCTGGGGTGCGAAGATGTACCGTGTGGATATTATGAAAATGGTCAATTAATGAGAGGATTGTTTGTTGGTGAAGGAGAAATAAATGCACTAAATTTTTGAAAATATATATAAGGACGTGATGCGGGTTCATTTTTACCTTTACGATCACAAGTATTTGAGCGAGCTAAGTGTGATCGAGATGAGTGAGTCATATTGAGGTGCAAAGAGTGTGAAACTAGACATGGAGAGTGGATTATTACGTGGAAGAGGCTTGTGTCCCCATTGGTGAAGGGTTTGAGTGAAGCAGAGGCATTGAAAAGAAGCTAGGGCACATGGTTTCAAGATAGGGCACACAAATTTGAGCTAGGGTTTGAGTTTTCTCATTACAGAGACAACAAAAAGGTGGATATGTACGATGTAACCAAAGAAAGCACCTGCAGCATGCACGAAAGGAAATAAGAAGGTAGAAGATGAAGTTGAAATGGATCTCGAGAGTAATTTTTCAGAGATATAGTACCCAAGAAGGTGTGATAGTTGAACAAGAGTGGGATTCCCACATCCACAGGTGAAAAATAAGTGACTACAACCACCGTACATCTGAAAAAAAAATTTTTTGGATGAATTATTGAGAAAAAGACCAATAAATACACGGTGGAGGATATGCCAGTATATGATGACACTGGGAGAAATTGTTGAAGCAGGTAGGATTCTATTAGTTGTATGAGCTCCCATATTTTGGCAAGTATGAACCATTATACTAATGGCTAATGAGCAGGGTCCATGAGGACTTATTCTATTTCTCCGAAAAAAATGGTCGAATTACAACATCCCCGATCTCGACACTTATAGGATTGAAGGGCACCGGGTAGAACTTCTAGTGATCCGATGATAAAAAGAATCATAGAGATAAGAAAGGAGTTGGGGTATACTAAGGGTCCATGTAGAATGGACATTGATAAATTAAAGAAGTACCTAGTGGTGCAGGTAGCCACGCATCTGGTAACCAAGTTGAATGATCAAGAGAGATGGTTGCAAGTGAATACCATGTGGTGAATGTTGTGAAGAAAATTTCTTAGGGAGTAGTCTACAACCTAGTAGGCTACATTATAGACACCATTGTTGAGGAAGCATGCACATGAGAGAAGATAAGTTTTGGCGTTATCCTCCTTTCCCTTGTGTTTTTAGAAATTGGAGTGCCCGATGGGCCAAAGAACAAGATCTGGGAGTATCCCATGGAAAAGAAGTCCCTCGTGGAGAGGTTTGACAAATATTTATGTGAAGGATCAATGAGTGGGCCATTTAAGTAGAGGAAGAGATGTGGTATGACTAAATTTGCATGAAATTTGAGGAGTGGTGCATTCCCAAGGAGCTACCTTTGGTGGTGGGAAAGGCGGTATAGTTTGCGGTGTACCAACACTTCGCATCACACAATTTTCTATGAGGATGGGGCATGGAGCCCATGGTGCAAAATACCATATGCCTTCACAATGCGCTACTTCCAGGCATCAGTCCACTAATTTACTGATGTGTGCTACCTAAAATTTAATGTAGACAAGGTAGATTATGACTACCACACTCTGAGGAAGGCATATGCGTATCCGTCGGGATGCTTACATTGGGAGGCTCATCTTAGATACTATGAGTATGAATCTAGTAAGCTTAGATATTGGGGACAGTGGACGTGGAAGCAGTCCATGAAGAAGACAAAGAATTAGACATGGAAGCATTCCACGAAGAGTGCCGCTTTAAAAGGGTATTCGGAAGAACAAGGACCCAAGGTGTTGGAACCCCATAGCGTGTGAGGAGATCATCATGAATCTTTCCTAAAAAAGAGACAAGTGAGAGGAATAAGATAAAACTAAAGTTGAATAAGGAGGCAGATGAGTCTACAGAGAGTGCACTGGAACCCTTGTATAACTAGAAGATGTGGAAGAACCTAGGGACGAAGATATGAAGGATGAAGAAGAAGGTGTGAAGGGGGTAGAAGAATCATAACATGATATTGCTTAAGACATCAAAGATCTAACTCCAAACCTTAGTGCTCAAGTTTCTAAGGGGCTAAGAATGAGGAGAACCAGTGGAGAGTATGTTGGGAAAAATATGGGATATGCTAAGGACACTAGTAAAAGTGTTCATGCCTTTTTCCAGAGCACAATGGGCCTTAAGGGGTTATATGGATGGGAGTTGATGGACCCAGACATGGCCACTACGTATGAGAGGCAATAGCTATCCTGGTCCATGAAAAATCACATGGATGAGCCTAATTTTGATGTATATGAGGATTCATGTGTGTCCCGATGAATGAAGAAGGCACCATAGAGCAGACACATGACTATAAAGCCCACTCCCATGTCTGATGATCAGGTGAATAATGCATTGGTTAAGGTATCTACATAAGTGGTGTGGAGGAACATAGATAAGGCTGACACTATTAGAGCGCTACGAGAAGATAACAAGGAAAAGATGTAGAAATAACATGTCTAAAAGGGGAGAAGGACTTAGAACAGAAAAAGAATGAATCCTTCATTAGCATGGCAGAAGAAATTGGTGATTATTTCTTGAAAGAAAGACCACACTTAGAGTCTAAGGTACCTGAAAATTTTCCTTCAGCTATGCATTATGTGTGTATGTTAGTTGATTTAGTGCTTGAGGATGGACCAATTTGCATTCTAGGCCCAACGCCAAAGGACCCTAAACAGGAAGAAAAGAGAGAAAGGGCCTCCATGATAAGAAAGATTTCATCATACAAGGCATTGCTCCAAACTTTACAAGATGAGCTAAAGAAAGAAGACCAAGCTTTGAACATATGCACAACTCTAGATGCAATGATCAAGATCATAACTATATTAGAAGATAATGAAGTTAAGGAAATGAAGGATGAGATTTTAGGGCGTGTAAAGAGATTGGCATTAGTAAAGAAAAAGCATGAAGCCCTTGCAACAACATAACATCCACATAAGGAAAGGTTGGATGAGCTTGGAAAGCTCATAACACAAAAAGATGGATCTTTTGGAGGGAAGGATGTCTTCTATGGCTAATGTTGTCATAGTATTACAGAATGAAAAGGGAGAGATGACATAGAATGAGTTAGAATCCATCACTACTGAGATGTTCCAGGGAAGAGCGAAATGCCCTGGATGATTGGCAAGCCTTGGAGGCTGAGATTAAAGAAGAATATTTGGAGTTGATCCTGCCAGTTGAAGAAGAGGGTGCTGCAGAATAAAAGTCCATTATTTGTAAAGTAATTCTTTACATTCTTATTATTTATTTTATGAGAACATCAGGAGGAACCCCATTACTAGGAAAACAATGTAGTTTAGCATGGGGTAATGTTGAGAAAACATAATATGACACTAAGGAGAGGGTACACAAAATATTTGCATGCGGGAGAAAGGCATATTTGAAGGCATGGAAAGGATAGGGAAGGAAATGTGCACGAAAGAAATATTGATTCGGGACTTATCCATTTTCATGGTTATGAGCTATTTTGGAGATAGCGTACAGAGCACATAATGGGATGGAGACTTGTGTGACACACAAATGCTATTTTGGGAAGAGTGTATACTAAGCACCATGCATGAGTTTAAGTTAATAATAGGATTACTACTACCAGTTAACTGTAAGAGATCTATTATTAGCACACTTGCATGTGTGCATGTTATTGTAAAGGTGCATGACTATTTTCAGCATGTGACCTATTTTGGGAAGTGTGTAAGTAGTGAAGGGAAAGTCCCCACCCTTATAAATATGTATTAATCTGTAGTTAGAGAGACATTGTGTATGAACTATTGTGGATTTATGCTGCCAAATCTGATGTATGCATAAAATTATGATACTACTTATTGTAAGAAGATTATGTATTTACTGTGTTTTAATATAATGGAGTGTATTGGGTGAATAATGGTGTTAAACATGATTGTAACTGGTTCTTGCATGGTTGAATTCATTATGTTTATTGCTTAATTCATGATTCTTTTAGATCTAGATCTGAATATGCTATATGGAATATTTATGCTATTTATGGATATGAATACATTACATCTTCATCATTTTCACATCCTCTACAAGAAACTCTAAGGAGGGACTGGTACATTTACACACTTTGGGTGAGTGCTCGATTCGGGATGGGTGATGTGCCAATGCACCTTGGTTATTCATGTTAAATTCTAGGCTACATCGGTGGAGGCATTTAAATGATTTCTCTAACCTTTTTGGGTCCACTTCAATGCCTTGGATAGATATGATGAATCCTAAAAGTTTTCTTGTGAGAACACAAAAACAAACTTTACAGGATTAAGACAAAGACAAAACTAGATGAGACGAGTGAATATTGATTCAAGAACATCAAGGTGGACTTTTTCACAATTTGGATTTTCCCATAAGTGTATCTATGTAGTATTTGACAATTTTGTGGATGAGGTCATGGAAAATGTATGTCATGGCGCGTTGATAAGTAGCCCCTGCATTTTAAGACCAAATGGCATGACACGGTAGCAAAAGGTTCCCTAAGGGGTGATGAAAGAGGTTTTATGTTTATTTTTGGGAGTCTTGAGGATTTAGTTATAACTAGAAAATCCATCCACGAGGAAAGCATTTCATGGCCAGATATTAGGTCAATGAGATGATCTATGTTTGGAAGAGGGAAATCATCTTTTGGATAAATGAGATTGAGATCCCTAAAATCTATGCAAATGTGTATTTTACCTAAATCTTTGGTTACGGGGATGACATTGGAGACCCATTGTGGATAGTCAATGGGTATGATGAAGTTAACAGATAAAAGGCATTATAACTCTTCCTTAACAAGGAGAGCTATATGGGGATGTATTTTATAGAGTTTTTATTTAACTATCTTAGCATCGGGATACATGACTATGTTGTGTATGATAATGTTAGGATCAATTCCGGGCATATCACTATATGACTAGGAAAAGTCTTGGTGATATTTTGTTAAGAATGAGGTGAATCATTTAGTTCTTGTGGATCTAAAGATTGATTGACCTTAACTATACGAGGATCCTGAGGGATGCCTAAGTTAACATCAAGGGTGGATTCATTAAGGAGAGTTAGTGTGTCAGATGGTAGGGATTTCTAAAGAAAATGGTCTTTAGTTCCCATATGGGAAAGGATATCTTGGTCATCTTGACACTGGAGGATATCTATGGTAGGTGAATACTTATCAACCATTTCTAGAAAAACAAGAGGTAATGATTTGGTGGAGTGATTGGATTGATAGGTAAGTGGTCCTAAAGATACAAAATTGATTAAAAAAATTTTAGGTGGGATGGGTACAATGTCGTCTGTGTCCATAGGGTCTTCAGGGTTTATCGGTGATGATGGTTCTAGTTTGGAAATAGTTATGGATGTGGCAAGTTCAAATGTAGTGGCTTCACACATTTCGAGGGTGAACCTTTTATAACCTAAACCACTTTTCTCATAGGATTTGAGGGAACATAGGATGAGTTGATCATGGGTTCCTTGTTCATAACGAACAAGGCCAAAACCTCTCCATGCACAATGATGAAGATACATGCGTGAAATTTTTTGATTGTTAAGGGCTTTGAAATTTAATGTGAATGGCATAGCGTGGTGTGGATTGATAGCATGGGATGGAGGATTATCAAGTCCCCCATAGATGAGGTTTTTTTTGAGATACACAGGGACCATAGGAGATGACATCTCCTACATTTGGGTCATATATGGGTTGTTTGTCAAAATGACCATATGTTTTAGGTGAAGGGATGGAATTGAGCATGAGGAGATGGTATTCCCGAGTGTAAGTCATTTTATGGACTCAGGTGAGAGATAAATCATCTGGTATCTTGGAAGAAGGAAATATGTACTACTAGATGCTTTGTCGAGATGACTCGAGATGTGGATTTAGGTACAAGGATGTCATTTGGGTGATACATCATGTAGCAGTCAACGAACGGATTTGGATCAGTAGGGAAAGTGAAAGTCCAACCTTCATGTTAATATTTGAGACAACGGTGGAGGGTGGATGGAACAAAACACATGGTGCATATCCAAGGGCATCCTAATAACATGTTGTATTGAAACTCTCCTTCTATAATGTAGAAGATTTAAGGAAGGGTTTTGACATTGAATTTAAGTGGAAGTATGATAGTGCCTAATGTGGGTGCGATAGTGTTGTTGAAGGATTGTAATAGAACTGGACTTTGGGTGATAACACTATTGGGTAATTTTAGTTGATCAAAGGAAAGGGATGATATGATATTAACAAAACACCCCTATCAATCATGACCCTCTTGATGGATATTTCGTTAATCTGAGCGGGAATAAAAAGTGGAAGGTTGTGGTCTTCTTGTATAAGAGAAGGAATTTCAAATGGTTCAAATGATATAGCGATGGATGTTTTAAGAGCACCCAACAAATTTGTGAAAGGAATTAGATCAATGGTTGGTATGGTTATTGATTAGAGGACTTCTATCATAGCTTGTTTGTGAAAAGGCGATGTTTGAACTAGCTCGTAGAGTGACATATGGACAGGAGACATGTGTAATTTATTGATAACAATCTTTTGTATTGTAGTGAAAGGGGTATTACGGATTGTATAGCAATTTTGGATTTTGATGATTGTATTTGGTTGGATTCCTTAGGAGATAAGGAAATAGATACCTTAGGTTTATCAGATGGTGTTGATAATTTGGGAGGTGGAGGTATAGCAATGAAGTTTTTACTTTTCTTAGGTTCAGATGGTTCTTTGTCATAATTTTGTGAGCACATAGTGATGTGTATAGAGTGGACTCAATGATTAGATGCTTTAGGGATGGATTTTTAGGTTTTAATGATGATGATGTTGATGCTAGTGTAATGTTTGATTAAGAAGGAAGGAGGAGCATACTTGCAAGTTCCTGCATTTTTAAGTGAAAGGCCCTATAGTCTTCTATGGAATGGCCATGTGTTCTATGGTAATCATAGAAAACATTGAAGTCATACCAAGAAGGTTTCCATCTGTGATGATCAGATGAATTAGGAGGTGGTAATGTAATAAGTGACCACTGAAGGAGGTCATCTAGGATGGTGGCATAACACCCCTTAGGTGTAGAAGTAGATGGGGAAAAGGTTACATCTATACTTGTTTTAGGAGGAGGTAAGATGGGTTGTTTAGTCACATATTGTTTATTTGTTGGTCATGGAGGATTTCTATGCATCATGGTGGATGGTGGATGAAGAGCTTTGTATGTGTGGTTCTTGGTGTGAATAGTTAGACTGTGTGATAGGTAAATGACAAGGACCATGTATGGGTGGATGTTGGTGAGGATGATTGGATTGCATGATAGTTGAAGGTGAAAGACCATGTATGGATGGTCATTAGTTGAGATGGTTAGATTGTGTGAAAGGTGAGGAGCCAAGGCCAAACACAAATCCTGTTATGGAGTAGTAGGTGTAAGATAAGCTGGACTATGTAAAAGGTACATGATATGGACTTAATGTAGGGGTTTGGTAGGGGATTTTTATCATGTAATAATAGGGTGATTAACAAGTATAAGGGAGCGAGGTCCACACAAAGGAATTTGATCTATAAAAACATATTGAGGACTTTTAAAAACCTGAACAACACCCTATTTATGAGGTGCTTTGTGGTTTTAGATGAACTATGTGTGGTTGATGAGGATGCGGTACAAGGGTTTGATTTCCTTGAGGTAGCGGGTGTTTTGGGTTGTTTTCCAGATGTGGTTTTGGGTGTATTAGAGGATGCATGTATGGATTCAGTAATGGAATGTGACGATGGCGTAGGAATAGTTTTAGTAAAAATTTTAAAAGGTGAAGGCTCAACAACTTTGGGCTTGTTGAATTTTGGTGTTGATTTTATAGATTTTGATTCGGTAAGCAATGAGGTGGATTGAGGGATAGAATCTTTATTTATTATTGTATTGATAGTGTGTATAATGTTTTTTTTTTTGGTTTATTTGAAGATGAAGGATGGTTTGGAAAATGTTGTTTAAATATGTTAAGATTTTGATTTGGGGGTGCGTTTGGATTGTCTAAGTGAAGCTTCTTGTTGTTAATCAAACATTGAAGTACGTTGCGGAAATTGCGACACATTTTGATGTCATGTCCATTGAGCCTATGGTATTTGTAATAATCATTATCTCAATACTAAATGGGTTTAGATATTGATGTGTCTATGGGTAGAATAGGTGGGAGAGATATTATGTTGGATGCAAGAAATTTGTTAAAAAATGCACTCTGTAAGTCTCTCCTATAGGTGTGTAGTTACGTTATTGACGGGGGCACTCGGTAGTGGGTTTTTACTTGGGAAAAAAATTAGATATGATGGTGTTGGTGGATATCTTAGACTTATCGGGCTGGATGTTAACTTGGATGGGAACTCAACTGTTGATTTCTTAGGATGGAGCTTAACCCGTCCATATTCTAGAGCTTGCGGTTCAATTCACAGGCCATGGTAAAAGCCTCATCAAAAGTTTGAAATGATTGGATTTGTAAAGTGGATGAAATGTGTTTAGCACATGTATGACAAAATACCTTGATTAATTTTGTTTGTAGTAATGTAAAGGCTAATTGATTAGTTACACCCTCGATGGGAAACAAAATCAATGATGGATTCATCCTTGAATTGTTTGATGACATATAGATAATTGATAATTATTTTGAGGATATATTTATGGAAAAGCGGTCTAAGGAAATTTGGGAAATATGTGTAAAGGATAATAGGGAATGTTGTGGAATTTTGTTGTAGCAATCTAAGATGGGACCGGTGAGGAAATTGGAAAGATCCTTAGCATCAGGTTTTGATTGTGAGCTATTAGATAATAGGCATGATGGAAGGAAAGGATGTGTTGTTGGGGATCCCCCTTGTTGTAAAACTTCATAAAATTTTGGAGTTCCCAGTGAGGTGGATACGGTTTATATAGTATTGAAGGATGAATGGGCTCATTGCAAATTTGATCATAAGAGAACGCATTCTTGGATGAGGACGAAGCGGCTTTGAGACTGGATATGCAATTTAGGATGGTTTGGAGAGGATCAAATTGAGTTTGTTGTTGTGAGGATGAGCTAGGTTGAAATAAAGACTGACTAGGTTGTAAATATGTCTGATATTGTTGAGGACTACCTTGCTTTGGTAGGGAATGTTTTGTTGGGGAATGTTCTGCTAGTAAGGGACACTCTATTAGTAAGGGGTATTTTGTTGCAAGATATGGTATTGTAGAAGGTTTTTGAGGCATGTATTTTTGAGGTATGGTGTATTGTGGGACATTTATTTGTGGTATATTCTATTTATATAGAATATTTTTTTGAGGACACTTTGATGATGAGGGATGTTCACGTGTGTGATGTTTTGATGAGATGGAAGAACTTTTTGGGAGGCTATAGGTGGTGAGGTTTTTATGTATTGGTATTGTAATGGCATTGATGTATGAGTGAGTGGTTGTGAATATGTGACTGATTGTTTTAAGGAAAAAGTATAGGTGACAAAGGAAGGTGCCTATTGCTTTGAATAATTTTGTTTGGGATACTATATTATGGGATGTTTTGTAGAGGTGTAGATTGTGGCATAGGGATTAATGGTTGAGATAGTTACGATATGTATTGTTAAACATGATGAGTTCTAAAAATGACACTAGTATTGATCAGTGGTGTGGTTGTAGGGATGGACATGGTGATGTTTTAAATGGGACTAGTAACTTGTTGGGAGGATACAATAGTAGAAAAGGCCACAAAACTCAATGGGTGTTTTTACAGCGTGAGGAGGCCGAAGGGGTAGATGAGGAAGTTACATTACTACTTAGGGGGCGTGGAACTTGTGGAAGGACTTGGTGATGATGTAGGTTATTGAGAAGATGTATTTTGTGATAAGATCATATGAAGGTCATAAATGGGGATTGAAGATACATCATATGCTCTAGATTGACTAATATGAAATTATTCATTTGACGCTTCAAATTTGTTATTAGGGATTGCAAGTATCTTAGGTTGATTGTTGTTCGGTGTTTTAGAGTGATTTGAAGTATATGGGAACAATCATTGAATGAACAACTCTTGATTTTGATCAATGAGATGTGTAATGAAAGATGAAGGATTGTAAGTATATGGAACAGGTTGGGGAGTGAAAATTTGTAATTAAACATTTCTATCTGCTAGATAGGCATTAAGGGAAATAGGGTTTGAATCTAAAATTTCTTTGAAGACAGGGCGTCCCTATTATAGAAGGGAGGTTCAAATGCCTCTGACTAAGAAGAAGGAGAAAATAGGTGTCCTATTTCTTGTAGTCCAAACATATGAGGGATTTGACCATGGTATTGATGTGGGTAATGAAAGAGTTGTTGTCCCATTTCTTCGTTATAGTTTGTCCCTAATCCATTCTAAGTCTATTGGGTGTTAGAAAAGGGATTGGATCTAACTATTTGATGATATGGAATTTTTGTTGTGTTGACGTCGAAAGTGTTGTATAAAATGATTTAGTGTAAAATGGCACCTGTTGATGAAATGTAGGTGATGAAGTGGACATGTTTTCAGGAGTTTAGTTTACGAGTTTGTTGTCTAGTAAGTACCATGGTAAAAAAACACACAAAAACCTAGAAAATGAGAAATATTTAAATGGGCGATTTACAAACAAAAAATAAATGCAAGGAAGATTTTTGTTTTGTATTTATCTCGATTATTTATGAAAAAATAAAATGTGTAAAATGGTTAATGTGGGTCTTAGGAAATGGCAGTCTATGGCTAGTTTTAGGTTTGTTTAAGGGAGGATTCCTCGATATACCTAAAGGTATGTGAGGCCCAACTATGTACTACTTGCGTACAGGCATGTATATTGGGGCCTACCCCCTCACTTCACATTCCCACTACGATAAGGGATTTGGGTGTTGAGCCAATATATACCGATAAACAAGAGATTATACTCGGCCAGAACACCGAGTCGGTTTCCCTATTGGGTGATGAAATCCCAATCATTTTCACTTAGGTGGGAGTTGTTTAAATGTATTTTTGATTTTGAAGTGATTTGGTTATGTGTGGGGAGGATAAGTGAATGCAACAAATTTTATGTCCTAATTAAAGCTAGATGATCAAGAAGTATGAAATGGTTTGTTTTAAGACCCAAAATGAATTTTTTTATTTCGATGAGGACGATAAAAAAATGCAAAACTAAAAGCAAAAGAAAGGTTTTAGGACTTACCATGAGAGAAATCCTATATATTTTAAAAATATTTTTACAAAAATTTTCGAAGTGAGAAAGCTGAAAATCAAGCAAATGAAGCTTTCAGAAACATTAACCTGCAACTAGATTAGAAGAAATAGAAAATAGAAAACAAGAAGGATAAGACATATTATGAGATCATAAGAAAAACACATAGATAAAATGTAGGTGATTGGCCCAAACACATACGATTAGGATAATCGTATGTGATTATTAAAAAGTGAAAATAATTAGTATTTTATTGATTGAAATGAAACAAAAGAACAAGGGACAAGGGTCCCACCGGGCATGCTAGAATGTTGAAGACAATTTTACCTTACGGGTTGGTTTGATATTACAATAGGGAAAAAATGATTCAACCTTGAGTATGACAGGGGTTTCTAAGGTACCCATAGGATGTGATAGGTGTTTTATTTATTGCGCTCCGTGATGAATGAATTAAGCTCTTTTCCCTACAATTAAACCTACAAATCAAAGACACTACACAAAATAGAATTAGTAAAATAGGTAGATGGGTTACTTGGCAAATTCTAGCTCCCAGAAGCCAAAGAATTTCCTTACATGGACGTCAACCCACTTTTAAAGAATTCATTTTTTTATTTATGACAATGTAGTACAATATGTGATTACAAAGTAGATAGAAAACATAGAAATCACAGGTGATTAGGCTAATCACATGTGATTATGTGAAATATTAACACACTACTAAAAAAAATAATTTGATCATCTAAAATGAAACTATAATATATTAAATACAAAAGGGAAGTAAATGATGATATACTATGCTTGTTTTAGGATAAAATTAGGGAAAATTTCGGTGGTGAATTTTTGTAAACTTGCGAAAAATCGAGGTTTATGGAAATTCAAATTGGCAATTTTTCTATGATTCACTACTTGACTTATTTTCCAAAATATTCAATCGACATTTCCTTGTACTATTCATTTCACCTAGATTTTACACATATATAAGATCTTATGAATGTAATTCACCACCATTTTGAATCATTTTGTGTACATATTTGCTGAAGTAAACATAAACAACCAACACCATACAACATATGCTGTCAAATCACAACTGTAAGCCATCCAGACTCCAACCCCAAGTCCATCCAACCTCATACTCTAAGACCTATCCAACCCCTTAGCCGTCTAACCCATTAGCAGTCCAACCACTCAATCGTTTAACCCCTTAGCTATCTATCCCTTTAACCGCCCAAATTTTCCATCCAATCTCTTAGCTTTCCAACCCTTATCCATCCAACCCCTCAACCATCCAACCCCTTAGCCATCTAACCACTTATCTATCCAACCCCTTAGCCGTCCAACCCTTTAACCGTATAACTCTTCCATCCAACCTCTTATATTTCCAACCCTTAGCTATCCAACCCCTAAGTCATCCAACCACTTAGCCATCCAACCCCTTGGCTATCTAACCCTTTAACCATCTAACTTTACTATCTAACCCCTTATCTATACAACCATTGGCCGTCCAACTCTATCATCTAACCCCTTATCCATTCAACCCCTTGTCCGTCCAACCCTTGGTTTTCCAACCATAGATTCGTCTAACCCAAGGGCTGTCTAAACCAAAAGTCATCCAAACTATATCCATCTAACCCTAAGCCATTCAATCTCAGATACTTCGAACATAAGAGTTGTCCCTTAACAGTAATGTATTCTAGAAATCAGGGTAAGAAGGTTATAAATTCATCCAGTTCAAAAAAGGGTGCAAAGACTTTTCTTGGATATTTTGGAAAATCACAAAAATGAAGGGGTTTTTACATCAACTAAAAATATCGGTATGTTCTATTTACAGGTTATTTAGTCTTACATTATTTGATAATTATGTTTTTCATATTGTTCTTCAAACTCTTTGTACTCTATGTAAAAATTTAACTATAGATAAAATTAATACTATATATGTAACAATTTTATAGAATTATATGCAGATGTTTAAGAAATTCCTTCACAAAATAATAAATTTAAACATTTCGATGATCCATTATATGTTGAGGAAAACATTCCATCCCTTGATGACATAGAAGTACAAGAAAATTCTTCAAATTCACATGATACGCCAATAGAGGAAGAAATTACTCCAAGGTCTATTTCTAGAAAAAGGAGACATGAGAATCAAAATATTTTCTTTGAGAGCCCAGATGCGAATTTAAACCACAAGAAAAAATAAGAAAATATGTCGGAAGAAAGATAACAAACTGGAAAATTGGAAGAAAATTCTAGTTCAAATGGGCTACAAAATATCCATTTATTGAACTCGTACACCGAAAATGGTAATGATGTTCCAACACAATGTTGATGCAAAAGATGTGGTTGGAAATAAGGGAAGGATTACACGATGTAGCTCAAAATGGACACAATTGAAAAGAACTATGGGAAAATATACATTTCCCAAAAGCAAAAGGATAGCAACATAGTCAGAACACATAAATAGAAAGATGCAAAAGAGTGTCTACATGTAAAATACACAAAAGAATATGAAAAGGAACAAAAATTTATGAAAAATCTAAATGAAAAAGGTGGAACCATAGTAGCAAGATTGAGCAAAGATATGGAGGCAAGATCGCATGTAAAAGTATTCGATTTGCTACCATATTCCATATATTGAAAAGGGGAAGACCCATGTCATATTTTGGAGAAAATAAAATTCTGTATTAGGTTTTGGTCTACATAACATTCCTTAATCTCATTGGTCGAGATACCGGTGACTAGGAAATCGTAAAATATCTATCACTTTGGTAGAAAAGAGGATCAAAGCAGTTTGTTCAAAAGGAAAAGTATATTTCCTTTGAATAGATGAGGTTACTGTAGTGGATAATACTTCATGGATCTGTATTCATGTGTACACATTTTCTAATGAAACAATAAATCCACACCTCTTAGCAATTCATAAATTACCAAGAATTACAATTGTGAAAATATTTATAAATTGGTGGTCTCAAATCTAAAGGATATCGCCAAAATGAATGTTTTTTCCATTACAAAAAAATTAGTTTGTGTCGGAACCGATGGTGTAAGCGTAATGCGAGCCATAAATTGTCTATGCATTCAAATTTAGACAATTGTTGCTCCTTATATGATTTCTATCCATTGCATGGCTCACATAATTAATATGGATTACAAAATTGTGAGCACATTTGAAAATGTAGCTAAAGTGGATGAATTGATACGTGATTTGCATTCTTATTATTCTAGCAGTCCAAAGAGATTTTTAGAATTTTAGAAATTTGCAATTGGACTGAGAGAGGGAAAAAAATTCTCAAAGATGTAGATACCGAGATGGATATCTATGTATGAACCTCGCATCTAGAATATTTGATGAATATCCTTAATTGACAAGATTTATGTATAAATACCTCATGGATGTAGATAAAACTAAAGATCTATTATGTCGTCTAATAAACATAGAAAATTTACTCACACTCTGTGGTATTTTTCCCATGTTGAGGGAGCTTAATATTTTAACAAACCATGCATAAGATCGGTCTTTCTACATAACAGACTTCATAACAATCCGAAGACATGTGTGCTGGAGTATTGAAAGTTTATATATTTTTGATGGGAGTTTTTAGGGTGCTACTTTTGACAACTAGAATGCATTGAAAGACGTGAAAAATCCTAGGTGCTTCTTAAAATAAAATATACATGATTATCTGTGTATAACAACACATGAAAAAGAGATTCCACTTTATACATTCCAAAAAAGAGTTGATATGGCTGCCTCAGAAATAGAAGAAGTAAGAGTGAAACGAAATTTATATGATGCAGTATTATTGGAAATTAGGAATAAATTGAGAAAGATCTATGAATATTTATCTAAAGAGATCTAGGAAATATTCAAAAATGATAAAATAATTGAAGCAATGGGAGTTGTAAATCCATATTTTAAAAAAATTTACGCGAGAAAACCTTATACATATATCAGTCCTTTATTTTTCAAAAACATGAGTGATCTAACTAAACATTTCTCTAAGACTGAAGAGATAAATGGAGTTTCTATAGAAGGTATTTTACAAAGAAAAATACTTAGTTCCCAATCAATGGATTATGCTCATACTATGATATGACAAGTTCAACTTCTAAAAAACCCACAAGAATATGGTGCCATGAAAAGGATTTGGAAGGATATTTGTTCTAGTAGTATTCTAAGTGAAGATTTGAGTGAGTATATTAAGTCAGTATGAACTCTATCAAACAATGATTATGGGTTTTATGGAAGATGAGAGGGTTTTCAGTGCACTATCCTTTTTAAAGTCAAAAGTTTGAAATAGATTAGATAGGAATATAGAAAGTTGTCTGAGGTTGTATGTATCATGTTACTCAGTGGATTATTTTCCTTATGATAGAGCACTCTCATTATGGAATTCACTAGTAGAAATAAGAGGAGTTAGTAATATTTTCCCGACTCGGGGGATCACAACACATCCACAACTCATGCTACGATTGATTTCGAAGACCCGAATGAAAGTGTTTCTCGGGGACTTTTTGAATTCACATAGATTTCATTTCTTCTATACATTATTGAGACTACTTACAATAATTTGATGTAATAATTATTTATGTATTTCATAAAGAGATTACAACTTTCAATAAATGCAATATTATATTTTTCTTTATTTGATCCATTGTGATTGGAACAATGTCACTATCATTTTATTATATCCCATTGTTTTTTATATTTGGTTTTCAGACTAAAATAAGGACATATTTGTTTTTTAGATCTATTAATTGATTTTTTACATCTGCAAGAAATCAGAAACATAAATATTTTAAACAAACAAAATCATGAAAAATTAAGCAACATTTTTGTAAACAAAGAAACAAAAACATCATTTGTATTATGTAGAAATCCATTAACAATAAATATAGTTACAATTCCAAAGTACTCTTGAAATCATTCTCTCATGTGGCGATTACTTTATGAAGAAAATTATCAATTCATAAAGCATTATCACCAATAAAATTCCAAAAGGGGGTTGTACATAATATTTCAAAGCTTTTGGAAAATTTTGTCATATAAGGACACATTACGAGGGAATCCTCTTTTCTACCTATGATTCTGAATCACGAGTTGTCCTTACATCTACCACAAAGAATAAAAACCCAAAAAGGGCTAGCCACTATCTTTTAATTCCTATGCCAGTTTGGAATTGTGACAACACACCTGTCACATGGTGAATTTAACTAACATATTGAATTTTTTTATGTTGTAGGATAATATTGATCTTTTTATTACGTAAGAGGCTGAGGAATCTACTCTGTGTGTATAGAGCTATCTGCTAAAACTACAGATTCTGTAAATATCATGCTGCGGTATTGATATTTTCAAGAATATTTTGTTGCTCCCTCGCTACATCTCCTACTGACAAAAGTGTTGGATCTGCATCTATCTTTTCCTTTAGTAAGACTTCTGGATCCATCTTATGCTCCTTGATTATCCTTCTCAATGTATTATTTTGTTTATTTAATATTATGAGTTTTTCCTTCAACTGTGTAAATGAATTCAGGATTTTGCGGGCATTCTTAAAATGTTCTTCAAATACTGACTACTTTTGTCTTTAAATTTTCATATTTTTCTTGCAAAACATAAATATAAATTTTTAGTCTATTAGATAAGTTGAAAAAATATATTGCAGCGCTTATAATATTAGGATTTTACATGTAAAATCCCACTCACCACAACTTTTTCTTTTTCTACATTTGCTATTAAAACATTTGTCTTGTCTTTAGCCCATTTGTTGTAGTAAGCATGTGCTTCAAAGATTCGATTCTCTAACTTGTTTAACATTATGTCTATAATATCATAATTATAATCATTAGTATATGAAATTGTCCCTGAATGAGCTTTGTTTATCAAAATGTCTTGCCTTGCTAGTTGGCTCTCTGACAGATGAACAATGAATGCCTTTGAGTGTGATTATGGTATCGTGTATTCATTTCTTTTATAAAATTTTAGCTCTCCTCTCCCAAGACTGTCAAAATATCTACCCTTTTTGCATCACCACTATCGAAGCCCAAATAATCCTCGTCAAGGGTGATGTTGTTTAAAATTTGTGTCTCTGCATTACACTTAAAACACCACCTAGTGAGAGTCCAGAAAATTTTGTGGTTACAGGATGAACTGTTCCAACTGAGTCTATAGGAAACCTTATATTCTTTCATGAAGATCTTATTTTTGTTTGGAATGTATGTATTGGTGGTATTGGTGGCCTCCTTGCAAGTGGAATGTGCTCAGAAGCCATATTACCTACAAGAAGAAAACAACAAATTGTTAGAAAATTATCATTATACGGTTGGGCCTTGTAAATGCTAAAAATTGTAACAAAACAAAACATGCTAAATATTAAATATTACAATTTACCTTGCATGTTCGGAGACGCAAACGCGCCATTTTGATCTTGAACGTCGAATGAGTTTGATATTATTCACTAGTTTCGTATTTTCTAAATACAATAAATGTAGAAAAGAAGAGTAGAAATATTAAAAAACAATACTACTTACATAATCTATACTTGTTTGAATTAGTTAATAATTATATAAAAATAAAACTTCATACATGTAGTTAAATGTGATGGTAGACGTGATGCACATACTGACCCCCTCGGTCACTTTTGATGAGGAACCTGAATTGGTTTTGATTCTGATGAATCCATGTCAGAATCCACAGAGACCTCTAGAGAGGTTTTACCTTAAGAAATTTCCTTCTTATGAGATTTTGTACCTATAATTCTTCTCTACAAAAAAACTTACAATTATTATTGTATTGAAAATATTGAATAAGAAATCATTATAACAAGAACACTATAAAAGTAACTATTACTGTTGTTCTTCAAGACTGACACCAATCATTTTATCATTAATTGCAGTTGGAATTTTTGCTTGCTGCAATTCAAAGAAAGCTTCTTGATAGAAAGTAAGAATATAATTGCAACAAGAGAATACAATCTTGGATTTATCAGATGCATTACAAGTGCATGAGACATCTGTTTTTATTTGGTTGGACAAATATGTGCACCAATCGAATTGTTAACTGCTAGTGTATGTAATATATATTGAACTGTCCAATATGGAATGTCTAAAGATATTCCCTATAGTACAATCTTGTCCTGAAAAAGTGATGCAACTGTAAGAAACAATTGACTTGTAATACCTTGTTAAATAAGGCCTCTTGTTAAACAATTAAGAGGAGCTGCAATAATAGACAATAGAATTAGAGGCTTGGTTGGTTGAGTAATGTTAAGGAAAAAATCATTTGAAAATAATAAACTTACCATCAACTTGCACATTGTAATGAGACTCCAATAACATTTTTTCTTCATATGTAAGGACAACCTTTATAGTAATGGGTGACTTCTTTTGGAATGGTAACCTAGTTAACTTATGTACGTCTATGGGCTCAATCGTGAAATAAATTTGGTGATGAATCAAATGCATAAGGAAAACAGAAAAATTATCCCTCATTCTAGTTGTAAGAGACGAGAAGGTAATGAAGGATGGAAGTATTAGTATCAAATTGGGGCATGTTGACAAGCTTTGTAAATTGTGATTTTTCCATCCATTCCTTTTGTGCGTCTTTTAGTTTCGATGAGAGCTACAATCCATGGGCATAATAGGTTTTTGTATTGGAATTTGGGTGTAAGAGAAGATGTGGTGCTTGCCATTGTTGAAATTTTGGAGAAATTTGAAGAATGGAGAGCTCAGAGTGCTAGAAATGTTCATGGAAAAGTGAAGAAATGAACCCTGTATGGGGTATATATAGGGGTTTGAATGGTTTAAGGGATACATGTTGGGAAAATATTGGTTAGATACGGTGGCTGCCCAACCCAAAGTGGACGTATGATGGCTAAGGGGTTAGGTGGCTAAGGGGTTGGATGGGTAAGGGGTTGGATGACTAAGGGTTGGATGGCTAAGGGTTAGATGGATAAGGGTTGGATGGATAAGGGTTGGATAGATAAGGAGTTGGAAAATAGAGTTAGATGGTCATAACACCCACCAAACTACCCGCCACACCCTCCCAACCAACCTTCTCAACCTACCCGAATAATCCACCCACCCAACCTACCCGCCCGACCAACCTACCCACCACCCTACCCATCCACCTTTCCGACCACCCTACCTAAACAAATTGTTTGAAACCTACTCGTAAAAACCTACCTCGACCAACCTATTTGTCTAGCCTAGCCGACCATCCTACCCAGTCACTTGCACGACCAACCTACCTAGCCACCTAGTGACTAACTTGGCTAACTAGCCTTTGCCCATCAAGCTTACTTGGCCAACCTTCCCAACTAGCATGTCTTCCCAATCTACCTATCTAGTTATATGAAACCTTGAGAAAATTTATCCATACGAAATCACCTTTCCTTGAAATAGTTTTAAGAAATTTTCCAACAATTTGAAAGTTGATTTTGAGATTCGCCACAAATTCTAAAATAATTTTTGGGGGCTTCTTAAAATGAACCCTGATAAAAAAAAGGTGAAAATATAGTAATGAACCTTCTAGATGATGAGAGATGATAACTAGTTGATTGTGATTGTGCTTGGACGATGAAAAAGTCCTTGAACAACTCCCAAAATGCTTGATGGATGTGATATATGCTAAATAATGTTGATGAGAACCCTGGTGATGCTTCGAACACTTAAAAAGGCTCATGGAATTTCTTGAATTTCCATGAATGGTCCTAAAGAGAGGAAGGAAAATAAGTATTTATAGATCACCGGTGTTTGAGGGTATTTTCAGTGTTTTTGAGCAGCTTAGAGTTAGGATGGGATACATAGGAATAAAAATTTTATTTTGAACTTAGGTGTGGGGGATTTAGATAAATCATGGCTAGATAAATTAGAGAGGTCTAGCATGAGGTTTTATAGGTGGATAAAAGTAGTTAGGATAGAGTAGGGATAATTTAGAAGGTTTCCAAATTTAATCTAGTCCTAACTAGTGAGAAGTGAGAAATGGTTAGAGGTGGCTAGGATAATATATTTAGAAGGTTTATCTAGACTAGTCGTAAGTAGTGAGTTAGGATGAGTAAGTTTTAAGGGTTAATATTAATTAATTAATTAATTAATTAGCCATGAAAGGGCGGACATGCTGTGGGATAAATGATTTAATTATTTCGAGGGTGTGGGGGCAACTACTTAGGTTTAGGGATGTTGTGATGCGAAGATGAGTTTGATTAATCAAACGAATGACTTTAGTTATGAAACGATGTCGGGATGTGGTTGATTATTTATATAGGAATGGGGTGTGAAATTTTTGGTGTCTATAAGTACCACACCTAGTACTCATATGTTGTCTTGGGATCCACAACAACTCTCCTCACATCCCAAACAATCTTGGCTAGATTGGCCCTATATGTGGCAATTATAGTTACATCTATCATAGGGCCCCACCACATAATCTCTTTGGTCACATGTGAAAACATGTGTGGCATCATAGGAACCCAATTTGTATAGCCAAACTACCTCATAACTTTATCTATCTTATATTACTATATGGTAAAGTATCAGAGGCCCACTAGGTAGCACTCAGTATGCACGTATGCCAACTCTGCATAAGTCTTTGGAAAGGATCACATGGAAAAGTAAACATCCATGTAATGTCTATATGTAATATCTCATCAAAATCCCTCCTATACATAGGAAACTCTCTGTAATGATGGCTACCCCTCCTTGAATGGATCCATCCAATGATCCTGGGGGTCATCATCCTCTAGTGGTTTGAAGGGTCAATTGGTCAGCCCACTACTATATTCTCTCGGGACCATATATGTAGAATAGTAGCATGGCCTATGCTTTGTCCCTCTCTATAGACAACCAAGTGAAAATCCATGTATAACTATCCCAAAACATGATACCCCTAGGAATATACTCATTTATGCTCCCTCATGTTTGCTTTATGAAACCCGTGTAACATGTTGTAAAGTAACACCCACTCTTTTTAGGTAGAAATATGCCACCAATAAGAGCCATAAATACTAGGGAATATCCTCAATAATATCTAAGTCATAGATATCAACCAACACTATGTTGGTCTGTCACCATCTAGGAAGGTCGACTATCATGTCACCTTAAGCATCTTGTATTATATAGTTGTAGTATCATAATACAAGGAATCCCCATTAATTGAGATCTATAATATCTTATGGACATCCTCTAGGGTCATGGTCATATCCCCCATCGGGAGCTAGAAGGTATTGGTATCAAAATTCCATCTCTCTATTAATGTTTTCAATAATGGCCTATCTCGCTTAGAGTCCCGACATCGGGAAACATACATGAAACCCAATTCATCCAAAAGTGACCAATCATGTGGGTGAAAATATTGTAGTACTCGTAGGGCATGAGATCGATTCTCGTGAAACTAAATCATGCCTAATTTCTCCCAAAAAATGAAAAAATTAAAGTATTAAATTGTTCATTTTGCAAATGTTTATGAAAAATGTCAAAAAAAACTAACTATAACTCAAATTAGTGAGGTTACTGATATATAACACAAGGATGCAATTTTGAGGAAAGGTCATTGATGTATAGCGCAAGGCCTTTGATGTTTGGTAAGGTCAATAATGTATAGTGTGAGGATGTTGATGTTGATAAATGTTTCTAATGTATATTGCAATGCCATTAAATCATGTGATATCTCTACACATTATAGTGAGGTATCTGATGGAAAGACCACTATAAGTTGTAGGGAGGTCACCATTCCAAGAAAGGTTATGAAAATTTTTAGTGACATCTCCAATCCCATGTAAATGTCACCAAAAACTTAACAAATTCATTTCTATGTAGTGCGAGGTCATTAAAATTGATCTATGTCAATTTCAGGGCATGACACACCCTCATTTTTAGGGAATTTAATGCATGCAAAATTCAAAAGACAAACTCACTTGATGCGATGGAGAAACTTTTGTTTTGTCATATCTACTTTCCACAATCACCTAGAGCTATTTTCTACTAATAATGAAAGTCAAAATGACTTCTTTTCACCACTCTCACCCCTTAGATATCCATCTTTATGATGGTTTCAACCGCTATGATGGCATGCCAACCATCACAATGGGATTTCCTTCCACCATGATCATTTATCTCAATTTCAAGAATTAATCACCGTCTTTATCACCCCATTGAAACTCGAGGGGAATCGTCCATCCTAATAATTTTAATCCTACCCATAAATATAAAATTGTCTACTAATCTTTGAAATGGCGTCGCTCGCACTACACCACATCAAAGAGTGACATATATAAAAACCTATTTTCTGCCACACAATTTTAATATTAAAATTGCACTATCTTTTCCCCTCATCATACTATAATTAGGAGTTTTCACTAATTAACTAGTATTCACCATCCTCTCGATTAATTAACAATATCATGTTAGTTAATTAGCCTTTTCTTAATCCTAGATGCTAATTGACGTCTCTTCATTAGTTAAAATCCTCTTTTAATTAATTAATTACCCTTTCACAATCTTGTATTTAATTAATAAACCCTCTTATTAATTAAACCCCCTCTCAAACCCCTTTAATTCTACTAATTTCCCTCCAAATCATCCCCAAATGGCTTCTACAAGCTAAACATGGCCTATTAATTAATCTCAATTGATTAATTAAACCTTCCCTAACTCCCATGGGTCATTAATCTATAATTAATCTCTTTTAAACATGCTTATCCACTCCTAATTCTACATCTCCTTTATCCCACATTCACTAGGATGTATGCTTCTCCCAAATTGGAAAGCTATATAAGAAACCTAGTACCTTCCTACCAATCTACACCTTTTCACCTTTACAATATTTACAACTTTGTACCCATACTCAAGAAAGAATTTCTATTATAGGAAGGATTGCCAAATTGAGAAACCCCTTACTTGCTAAAGTTAGTAAGAGAAGATTCAAAACATGGCCTTTAGGCCATTTTGAGAGATATCTTCCCTTTAGTAACATCCTTGATCATGTGTAGTTTGCATTTGGCTTAGAAAGAAATATCTACATATTGAAAGTGCTTCTAATTTTCTACGCCCTTAGTCATATACCTTATATTTTATATGTAGGGCTAACTTGTGGCTTACATAATTTCTCTTATTGCCATATGTTATTCATTTATGATTTCATATGTTTAGTAGGTCAGTCTTGGTGTTGGACATGACATATGATTGGTATATATAGGTGGTAGTGAGGAGTAGTTAGTCATCATATTGAGCATTTGATCCTTATTGCATGGTTTGGAGGTTTCCCCCTCAAAGTGGATATGCTACTCTAATTTCATATTGTCATCATTTATCTACAATATTTTGTTTTTTGGTGTTATATTACTACTGATATTCATATTTTTACAAGTGATTTCATTACAAGAGGTATCGATCTTAATCTCCATAATTCATCAAAACCCTAAATGTGAAGCTTAAGATATATCTACAAAATGGTAGTGATTTTTCTTGCAATTTTTTTGGAGTTGAAAAATAACTCAAATAAGATCCTCTCCAAATTTTAAACATTTTGGACTTATTTTGCAAAATTTATATCAATTTTAGTTTTTTTCATAAATCAGATTCCTAGGGTGCAATTTTGGGATTTGTTTTTCAAGTTTTCTATATTTTTAGAAATCTTGCCAAAAATTAGCTAGGGTTTGTTCTCTATGTTTCCATCTATTCAGAAAATAAATTTATGAAACCCCAAACCCTAAATTTTTACCCTAATCCTTGTATCTCAAGACCCAAACCCCACATCATGACCGGTAGATCAAATCAAGGCTAAGGGAAAGGTAAAATAACTCCAGGAATGACTCTAAATAAGAAAGATATGGATTTAAAATCTTCAGGTTCTAGAATATCTGAGGTAGTCAATCATCTCTAGGAAAGGGTTAATAATATGGTGAGTAAGAATGACCTCAACAATGAGCTTCATCGACTAGAAGGTAACCTTAAGGATCAAATGAAGATGGGTTTTGAATCATTGTGGAAAGAGATGATGCTATCTCTTTCAAGCATGAATAATAGCATGAATTCCCACACCAGTCACATGGGTTCATCAAGAAATGCACACATAGATTCAAATCATGCTAACAAAGGAGGTTCCTTTACACATTCAAGTGGATATACTCACCAATGGCATGACATTATTCTGAAAGTGGAAATGTATAAATTCGATGGAAAGGATCCACTCAATTGGATTAACTAAATGGAGAATTTCTTTGATCTTCATTAGATTCCATCTAGATAAAAGGTGATAATGTCATCTTATATCTAAAACCTGACCAATTCATTTGGTATAGATGGTTATGTGATCAAAGGTAGAAAAATGGTATCGAGTGTCACATGGAAAATTTTCACCAAGAGCTTCAATTACTCTATAGTTCTAGTGTATTAGATAATTAATTCACTCAATTAGAAAAGTTACCACAAATAGGATCAATAAAGGAGTATGTTTATCAATTCAAAAATATTTCCTTGTGTATGGAGGATGTTATAGAAGAGTATTTGAATGAACTATTTTTGGGGATCTTAAGGACCAAATTGAGCATGAGGTGTGCATGTTTCGTCCACTTAAGGTTTATGATTCTATTATCGGGGCTTGTAGGGTGGAAAAAAATGTCTTTCTAGCAGAAGGAATACCTCTACTAATGTAAAAGACAGTAACACCTTTCCACCATCGTAATCTCATCTAGTTCAACTGAAAAACTCAAAAAATTGAAGAAAAACGAGAAAAATGGTTTGTTTTAACGTGACGAAGAAATATGGACCAAGTCATAAATGTCATGAGAAGAAATTGTTTTACATTAAAAGGACCAGTCATGAGGAAGAATCGAGGAAAAATCAAGTGAAGAAGTGGAAAAATTAGAGGAAGACTCTAAAGAGCCTAAACCCACTATCTCATTCCATGTTCTATTAGGTATTAGCACTCTACAAACCCTTCGGGTCATGGGTTATCTTAATAAGAATAAGGTGATAATATTGACTGATTCAGGGACCACACATAATTTCATCTATCATAAGATGAAAGAAAGGCTAAAATGTTTCATTTACCTAGCACACAAATTTCAAGTAATGATTACAGATGGTGGCATAATCCAATGTCTAGGAAATATCATAAATTCAAACATATGATGGGTGAGTACATAATTGAATCTACTATGTTTTCTATTCCCATGGGTGGAGCTGATATTGTCTTGGATGTTCAATGGCTCACTACTTTGGGCACCATAGAGGTGAATTTCCAGAATTGTTCATGCACTTTCATTTTGAGTGTAGATAGTTTGAAATTCAAGGACTACAAGTAATATCTCCTCAAGTGGTTAGTTATAACCAAATGTAGAAGATTCTTAAAAGGGGGATTAAAGGATTTATAGCATGATTGTTCTCCATGGAAGTTCAACTACAAATGATGGTATTGAGTTCTAATCTTCAGAAGGTTATTAATAAACACACAATTGTCTTTGAGGATCCCATAGGATTTCCTCCTTAAAGAGATCATGAGCATGCCATTTCATTAATTCCAAGAAGCCAACCCCCCAATATCAGGCCTTATAGGTACCCATATGTGCAAAAGAGTGATATTGAGACTATGGTGGAGGAAATGTTGGAAATGGGTATTATTCATCATAATAAGAGTTCTTATTCTACTCTAGTGGTGATGGTGTGCCGTAAGGATGGAAGGTGGCGCATGTGTCATGACTACAGATAACTTAATAAGTACATTATTTTAGACACAAAATCACACACATATTACTATTTTTCTATGCCATAAATATGTTGCTATATGAATGAATCTCAAGTAAGAAAATTATTCAATGGTGACACTATACCTTGTCCATCTGAGTCTTTGATTGTTTTTTTTTAATCCTCCTCTACACGTGTCATTACTTGTATCTATTTCTAGTCAGCTCATAGGGATGACCCATCTGTCTATTTTCTCACATTTGTTTTCATTCATCCTAGGACACCAGTGCCCATTATGGACACTAGTGCCATGGTGTTTGTCTCCATTCTAGGTTCTCTTGTCTCATTTATTATTTTTACATATTTAAACATTTATGGTTGGCCTTTTTATTTTTATTATTCTTATCCAAAGTGTGCATAGTCAACATTTTATGTCACTAATGTTGAAATTCAAACAAGAGATCCATATATACACAACATACACACTATTATTCTAGATGGAAATTCTAAGGGACAATCACATCTACATACTATCACTACCATAAAAGGGACTACATTTTTGGGCTGCATACACTACATAGGAAGGGGAAGTGCTGAATTCCATACCACACATTTACATCTATTCTAGCTATAACATGTTATCTTGGCATCATTGGCATGAGGGAAACCTAAGGAAACTATTTCACACACAAGGACACATAAATACATAGATTTTGTAATATAGTACAATGCTCGGTAATAATTTCACTCTTCAGGTGACCTCTGGGGTCATTTTGAATTCACATTTTACATATTTCATTCAAATTTTATGTGTTTGTGAGCTTGTGCAAGTAGCTAGGGTTTTTACAAGTTATATATGTGATTGAAACCCTAATAATAAAGGTAAGGTGAGAAAAAATATATTAAAGTAACATCTTATAGACTCTAAAAAGAAGCATATCCCAAGTCTTTGCACAATCACTAGCACCCCAGATTCAAACACAAGCACCCGGGTGCCTCTCGTCCCCCTGTGGGTACCCTTGTCTAGCCTTAGTCGAGAGTTCTAGAATTCTTAGTGAGCTCATGTAGCATCATTTCTAGTCAGATCTAGTATATAAAAATCCCAACTCTCTACAAGTGACATATAAATTAGCTAAGTCACCTATCTATCCTATTTTCTTATAGTTTGCATTGATTGAAAACTTAACACTTGTATTTTACTATATCTTATTAGATTGTACATTGTTATTTACTTTGAAATTATATTTAATTCAAATTAAATTAACTGATTTGGTGAACCCTACCTTATCCAAACTTCTTTCCCTAGGATCCTAAAATCCTCATGGATCCAAAGATGTTTCCATCTCCCAAGCATGATATGACCTATACATGTATGCAACCTATTTTTTCCAATTCCTTTAAAGAATATGAATTTTATGACCTCATGCATAATCCCCAATATGATCCTGTCATCCTCTAATAACTTCTTCATGTCAAAGACACCTTCCCTATTGGTTTAGAAACCCCTGAATTTTGCATAGTATCCCCTAATAAAAAATTACCTTATGTTCTTTCTCATCCACCATAGTCCCTAATGTTACTTCATCCTCTTCTCCTCCTCTTATGGTAAATGATAATATTCATACAAATTATTTACATCATGAGACTCTTAATTGTGAACACATAGATGTTAATACTTATATTTCTGATAATGACAATATCAATGTGTATAATGATTTTCCTACTATTAGTCAAGATGTATGTAAATATTATCTCCTAATTATGAGATTATTTTCAATAATTGCACTGATAAATCTGATGCTAGTACTCCTACAAGTTCTTTATATGTTGATGATACTCTTGATGAAATCCTTTCTTGTGAAAATATGACTGATAGTGATTGTGATTATGCTTTTGATCATGAACATGTTAGTGATGATGTTTCTTCTATTAAGACTGTTGAATGTGAATTTACTACTCCTCTTTCTTCTACTTCTGAATTTATTTCCAATGTTTCCCATGATGATTCCACTTCTACCCCTAATGCACCTCTTATTGTGTCTCCTGAGCCTACACCTAACATCCCCATAGAGCCTCCATGTTCCTCTCCTCCTCTTACACCTCCTCCTCCTTCCACATCCACTCCTCCTTCTCAAGTTCCCATGATCACTCACAATGGAAAGATCCAACCCCTAAATGTTCCTCTCACTTCTCCAACCATTCCTTCACATGATATCCTATCCCTCATGCATGTTGTTGGTACTCTACAATCTCAAGTTCATACCCTTACCCTTAAAAGTAAAGCCTATTATGCTTCCATTGACAATAATTCCCTTCATGAAAACCCCATTCCTAAAAATATTCACAACTCCATTTTCCCAAAGGAATCCATTATGCCAAATTTCACCTATTTCGATGGTACCGGAAATCCTTATTTACACATCAAGCATTACCATCTAGCCATGGCTACCTATTCCAATGATATCTTGTTACCCAAAGAATTTCATCATAACATTTTTTATCATGTTCTCCAATGGTATACTCATTTTTCTTATGGCTTCATTAGTACTTATTATGATATGGAGGATTTGTTTCTTAGATGCCTTATTTCTAATAATGGTACTAAAGTTGCATACGAACACTTACCTTCTCCACATCAAGGAAAGAATGAACCAATTTTAGATTACATTTTACACTTCAATTCTTGCATGCATCAGTTATTATTTCAGCCTATTGATTTAGAAATGCAATTTTTTTCATGGCTTAATTCCTCCCTTAAAAGAAAATATATTATATGATACATGTGAATCATTTACTCTTTTGTGCTATAAATTTATTGATTTATAAAAATAATTCATTGCAGATAATGTCTTAACACTTTCTTCTACTTCTTATATTACTCCTATGCCTACTAATTCTTCTCTTCCCCCATCTATTGAATCTATTGCTCAATCCCCATCTCCACCTACATGTAAGTATCTTCCTCCCCCTCCACCACACCAAAATTAATTTAAATCTTCTTTCTCTCCCACATATGAACCATTGCACTTCCCACATAATGCAAAATTGCATGATGTCTTATGAACCTTACTTGATAAGTGCCTTATCCATCTACCTTCTAACTAACATCCTCCACCTCATAGCTTGCGTAATAAGCGTGACCACCCTTTCTATAATTTTAACCACATCAATGGACACAATGAAAATGACTGCTATGCTCTCCATGATCACCTACAATAATTAGAAGAGAAAGGTGTCATCACCTTCTGCCCTTGCTCTCATGAGTGCTCTCTTTCTCCCATCCCACATACGCGGGATTATTCCATTTTTCACTTTTCTCCTTCACCCACACAATAAGGTTATCATCCACCCACCTGCTAAGGTCATTATTCATTTGCAAACTCAAGCTACTCCACCTATCATTCCATCCTCTCATCTCTCACACATTTCCATTACATCTTATTAGCTTCTTAAGCCTATTTCTTATCCACTTCCTATTACTACACCTCCTATTATTGGGGCCTATCCTCATACCATTGTTTCTTCACATGTTCCCTCAATGCCTTATAGGCCTCTTCATCTTTGGTAGATAACATCCAATTTCCATCTCATTACCCTATGACACAATCTTGTGCTATGGATAAAACTTAATAGTTGAGGGCATACAACATTAATGAATCTCTCCTCTCACACCTCATGCTCCATGCTTCATGTCATATCTTTCCTCACATTTATTTACACGAGAAAAATCCATTTCCTGATGACACATTCTTGTTATATTGTTCATTCTTGAGTGATGAGGGGGCATTTATAAATGAACCTCATTCTCACAAAGGGGTGTAATCGCTCTTCTTCCCCCTTAACTCTCATCACACATAATTATGAACATTATTTTACATCTCATCATTATTTAATTATAAACACATCATTATTGCTACTTTTATTTATCTACCACATTACATCACATCCATACATTTCTACTTATTACATGTTATACCATACATTCCTATTCACACACATTATTTATCTAGTCCATTACTTGGTTATTATTTCCACATCATAGCACATTTCAACCATTAACAATATATATCAAATCAACCATCCCAACAATTCCTATAAAATCTATCAAACTAAATAAACACTACCAAGAACATATCATCATCACATAATATACAATGCACATCAACAATAAATGCCACATCAACACAAGTCAATATATATATATATATCCTCCAAAATCATAAGTTACAAAATAAAATCACTGGGGAAATCCCCATGCATAAATACAATATATATACAATACATCATCCATCATCCTCGCTATCACTATCCATAATCGTGATAGATCTAGAATTATAGGCTTTATCACTCAATCATGCCACTAGTCTTGGCCTCTGTACCTCTCTAATTGAATCTATAATATAGTAAGATATGTAACACACTTTGAATATAAAACGTATAGCTCCATGTATCATGTAAATATATCCTATGCTCAGCCTCGATTGGGTACCCAAAAATGGCTAAGGTTTGAAGTATCTTGAGGCACATGTGCACGGAAGGGATACATGAGAAACACGCAGATGAGTGAATAAGATGAGTGCGCTAGATGACATTGTTTATGTGTGGAATATGGAATGAAGTGTGTACGAGGATCACTACAATAAGGTATAAGACTTAGTCACTTTTTGATTTTTGATCTAAATATAGACATGGAATGTGTGACACGTAAGGGAAATTAGTAGTCAAGAGGAGTCTATTTTTGAGGAACTTGTAGTTTGAACTTACACATGGGAGCTAATAATAGGATTAGATCTAGAGTTAATTATAGATAATATATTATTAGGCAAAGCTTACATGCTTCGTGGTTATATTTGTATGCATGCATGGTTATTTTGAGAGTGTGTGGGTGGTGAAGGGAAAGTCTCCACCCCTATATATATGTATCGAGTTGTCTTGATTAGGATCATGACTAAGATATAGACTGTAACAAAGTTATGTTTCTAGTATATTTTTGTGCATGAATTTATGATGATATTTATGGTGTATTCAACTATTGTGTTTTATGATGAATTAATATAATGGATCTTTGTGGATGGATATTGGTTGTTGATGTCTTTTTCATGGTTATTGTATAGTAAATCTAATATTGATCCTTATGTGATCTATATGTTTTCCTTATTATGTGTGTTTCCAAATTGAGCTCATGGATATGATTGTTAGAATGGAATATGAATTTTGAGTATGGTTATTATGAATATGCATGTTAACAACTTGGAAAGTCATTAACAAAGAGGGACTTGGTAGGCTTCACACACTTTGAGTGAGCAATCGAGATCTGTCTGAGTGAAGTGCCAAAGTGTGCCTAGGCATGTGAATTTAAAAAAACTACATTTTTGTTCCATTTCCAGGACCTCTTTTCAAACTATTTACCATGATGTTGCATGATGATGGTGTATTAGTTGACGCTTCCGACCATTGAATATTGGGTAATTGACAGACAAGATTAGTTAGTGCAAAGATATGGTTTTGGACCTAATTTCAATGCGTGTGCGTGGGTTGAAGAACATATTTATCATGAGATTTATGAGACGTTATTTTTCTTCTTTCCAATAGATTTGTACGAGTGGTTGTCACCTATGCATCAAAGAAAATATGGAGTTATAGACCAAGGATTTGGATACAGGAAGAGCTCTAGGATTATTTTGATGCATATGAACCTTGGATGCATATTTTAGATCATTGGTGGGTTGTTTTTGTGTGCGGTTATACTGAGTATGTCATGTCTATGTATTCTTGGCTAAAATTTAATGAGTTTAAATTTTTGTGTGAGCCTGAGGATCTTACATTCTTGCTATCCCTTTGTCATTTAAGATTTTGATGGTGGAGCTGAGTCAAAAGCACCTACCTATGGCTAGATAAACATACCACCATGCTCAGGGGTAGGAGTAGGTGTGGTGATAGATGATAGACCTATCGATAACAATTGAAAGAGAAGAAAGGTGGATTAAGTATAATGAAGTGTGGGAGAGCGAATTGAAAAAATAGTGTGATATTGAGGAGTTTGTGGAGTTGTGGAGGATGATGTGTCAAGAAGGATTCAAAGCTCAAGTGGAACTCATGCAACCACAACATCGTGGATATCCCCCACTAAGGCAAGAATAGTAGAGAATCCTCCGGCTTATAATGAGAGTGTGTTTGATGAGGAAAGACTAAGGAAATCATGCACACATCCGATCCCACCTATTGACCTAGCCCTTGTGCTTGGTGTTTGAGTTCTAGAAGTAACTATTGATAAATAGGAAAGTGTAGGTAATTTAGTGGCTTTAAGTAGATATAATTTTCCTTTGACTACATAATTACATCATAAAAAATATACATCTATGGCATCGAGACATGGAAACATATTTGTTATTTGTAGAGGACTGATTAGAGGAATATTTTCTTACACATCATCAAGATAGAGTGTGGGTGCACAGAACATTAGAAACACCTCTATAAGTACTATAACTTCACAGACTATGGGAATTTATTTTAGTAGTACTTTTGGGGTGCAAGGAAGTACATCCACTGGTCTGACTCCCACTACTAGAGGATCAGGTGGATCAAGAGGGTCGAGATTAGGTGGTTATGGTGGTGGATGAAATACTTGTGGCGATTACGGTTCTAGATCCGGAGGATAGGAGCAAAATCCCTAATAACCTCCACATCAACCTAAAATTTTTATTATGAGATGTCCTTCCACTTGCTAGAATATAGAGGTATTGAGGATGATGCAAAACATGTGCATGAGTGCGAGCTACTATGGCACACTAAGGAAATAACACTTCAGATAGGAAGGTGATTTAATTTTCTACTACTCTTCAAGGGCATGCACATAACTGGTATAGAAAGTATGACCTACATTAGACTGCGGTGGATTACGATGCTTTCCAATCTACGTTTTTGGTTGAGTTCCATATTCTAGAGTTTGAACAGAAAAAGTATAAGTGTACATAAGGACATGAATAAAATGGTATCATAAAGTGTTTGGGAGTATGACGTGTTAAAAATTTACTATCAAATTTGTCTTATGGCATACATCCTAGTCAAAGATACAAAAAAGTGTGCAATCTCAAAAACCTCTCGTGGATCCACGTGATACTTTAGAAGCAACTCTAAGCACTAAGGAAGTTCGGAGTGAAGACACTAGAGTGAGTCTATTTTTTGAGGTGTAGATTGCAGCTATGGTGAAATAGTTATAAAATATCTTTTATAATTCATCTCATGAGATGCATAGTGGAATATGGTATATAAATTGTAAGGTTGAAGGACATACCAAGGATATTTTTCCTCAAGTTGGTATGTGCCATGCTACTAGATTGAAATATTTTTCATTTGGACCATGATGTAAGTAGATGTCCCCTCTTGCAGGTGTGTGATCCAGGAAGAATGTATCTATGTATTATAAAATTTACAAAAATCATACTCATAATACTGTTAACTATAGAGTGATCAATCATATTCATGATGCTATTAAGATAGGGGTGTGCCAAACTAGTATAACCACCGGATCTAAGGAGTAGTGCAAACAACATAATGAAGGGTGCAATAATAGGGATAACCAGAATAGAGGCTTTTGTGGAGGATATAGATGCCAAGGTCACGATAGTGGAAGAGGAGGATTTCCTAAAGGAACTTATTTTACTTGTGGATCTCCTGATCATTATTAGTGTGAATGCCCTCAGAATGTGGTTTGATCATGGTGTGGAAAACAACACAAATTTGAAGAATGTCCCAAATTTGAAGTATAAGAAAGATAAGGAGAGCAGCTATGATTAAGATACAAAGTGTAGATGGAGATAAATGGATGTTGAAGGTTAAACTTAGTTCTGAATTACAACTTGTTTTAGTCACTACATGTGCTAAAGTTGCGCATGCTTGTGAACCTATGAAATATAAGCCAACTATAAAAAACAAAAAGAGATTAACGCCAAGTACCCTGATGTTTCCCATTAGAAAGAGGATTACCAAGTAACTATGGATGTTATTAGGGATCTACAAGGAGAAATTTAGAGTTTTAAGGAGCATGTGCACATGGAGTAACAAAATAAGGTTGAACTACCATAGAAGGATGTAGATGACTTAAAAGAGTTTTCTCAAATGTTGCACCAAGAGAACCTAATCCCCTTGTTAGGAGATTGGTTGAGAGAAAAGTACCGTGCACGTAATGAACACGAGAGGAATATATTCCATGTAAATATCCCACCCCATGATCATGAGTATGCTAAGGATATTACATTGAATGCAATTATTGATGGATGGATTCTAAGAAACATTCTCATAGATATAGGTGCATAATGTAATGTACTCACATTGGATGCTTGGAATCAGATGGGAAGACCACCATTGCATCTTTCTTCAAATGTGTTGTATATGAAACACATAACTAGGGGTAATCCTATTTTGGTATTAAAAGATGCGATCGTTATGATTCAAAGTGAGCCAAATTTATTGGGGACTTTGAAATATTGGAGATCATGGAGTTATATAGTCTCCCAACGTTACTTGGGCACCCTTGGTGTTATGCGAATAATGCAAATATACTCTTTAACAAGGGGTACATCAACTTTGAAAAAAAAATTCACGTGATTATACCATTAACAAATGTAAAGGCTGCCATGTATGCTTGAGCCTTTGAGTGAAGAAGACTTAAACATGATATACACACGTACAATCAGAGACCCTAAGGAAAATGAGCCATCTAAGGAAGGAGTGATACTATGGGATGATTCTCATTAAGTTAGTTATACTACAAGTATTACTTGTGACCACTATTTACATGGAACTTATGAAGTAGTTGGGTGAGAGATCAAGATTACTATTACTTGCATGATTAAGCCACATGTCATCCGGTGCTTGAGTCATAACAAGGTTCCTCAATTACACTAGACAAGGGAAACTTGATGTGTTTTTGTACACCATGAAAACCTAGTGGAAGGATGAGGGTGAAAGAAGATATATGTTAGTTTATACTCTACGCGTGACAACAATGTATTGGTGGACTACGCATAGAGATAACCTATTTGAATGGTGAGATGTGAGAATTACCTTTTCTACTAGGTTTCTAAGGATCAATGTACCTTCTTAGATATGTAAATTCCATGGGAAGTCCTCTACTTTTCACCACATCTTGGAATGTGAGAGACTTCAGATGCATGGGCGTGAGGCCTTACCACCATAAATTTGGGTACATAAGTTCTATGCCACCCTAAGTGGTTGTGCACACGTGGTATGTCCATGTAGAATTGACATGGGAAATAGTTAATTGGTAGGAGATGACCTTAGGTATGATCCATACTTTTGATTATTTTTCTACTAAACCTCCATTCAATGAGGCATTGCATATTATTAAACACCTTACTTTGGGATTTAGCACATAATATGAGGAGGTTCTATTAATATGTTTGTTGAGACAGATTTAGAGGCACTCCTTGACCTTGAAGATACTAAAGAGGAAGAAATGGTTCACACCTAGGAAATGAAGGAAAAGGGTAAACTAGTGTGCATAGTAAATGTTGATGATGATGATGAGGACAATAATTTGGATGTTAATCACACTAAGGGTATGCATGAAGTGATGGAAATAACACATGAGAATTTGTGTATGTATCGTGAGCCAATAAAAATAAAGAAGGTTAACATTGGAATGGATGCGGAGCCTAAAGATACCATTATTGGTGATTACTGGTTGGAGTAGGAAGTGGCTAATATTATTGAACTCTTGTGGGACTTTCAATATTTGTTTCTAAGGTGCTATCATGACTTGAAAGGAGTACACCATTCTTTAGGTGAGATGATAATCAAAATTAAACAAGGCATGTGCCCGATTAGGAAGGGGCCATACAAGATGAATCCTAATTTGCGCGTTAAGGTAAAGTAAAAAATTGATAACATGCTTAAGTTTGGAATAATTGAGCCCATTGAGGAATATGATTGGGTGTGTCATATGGTCATCAGTATTAAAAATTATGGGAGGATAATGATCTGTGTGGATTATATGGAGTTGAATGCTTCATGTGTTATTGATCCTTTTCCTACCCCATTTATGGAGGATATCCTTAAAGGAGTTGCAGGGCACGAGATCTATTCTTTTATAGATGGATTTTTAGGTTATCATCAATTGCACATAGAAATAGAAGATAAGGAAAATAAAACTTTCACCATCGAGTGGGGAAGTTTTGTGTACAACATCATTCCTTTGGGACTGAAAATCATGCTAGTTGTGTTCTTGCGTATTGTGGTACAAGAATTTCAGGTTTTCATTCATAAGTTTTTATAGGTATATTTAGATGATTGGACAGTGAATAGACTAATTAAGGATCATTGTGAAAATTTGAGGCTTATATATGGGAGGTGTAGGTATTTGAGCATCTCTCCTTCTATTAAGAAAATTATCTTTACGACACCTTTTGGCACTTTGTTGGGGCATATTATTTCTTAGGAAGGGTTATTGGTAGATCTAGCCAAGGTAACTTTGAGCTTGGGATTGTAATAACCTAATAATAAAAATGAAGTGAAGATATTTCTTAGACATTAAAGGCTATGCAAATATTACCGTGCCCCTGGAGGAGTTCTTGAAAACTAAAGGAAAATTTTATTGGGGTGAGGCACAACAACAGCATTTGAAACACTAAAGGAAAGGTTGACTACTACACCTATTTTGTGCTTTCCTTCATGGGAAAACTCTTTCATGTACATGTTGATGCTTTTGGATGGAGATTGATGTCATGTTAGCATAACCAGGAGAAGGAATAGTGGACTACCCCATTTTTTACAAGAAGGAAGTTGACACCAACTCAACAAAACTATAAAAATAACGAGCATGTGGTGTTGTCCATGATTTACATGTTGCACAAGATCAAAAATACTTATAGGTGACACCATTTATCTTCTTCATAGATCATATGAAACTTAAGTATTTGGTCAACAATATTTTTTTACAAGGGCACATTTACAGGTGGATACTATTATTTCAAGAGTTTCAATTTATAGTTATTGTAAAACTAGGAAAAAATAACTCAAGACCTGATCATTTGTTGAGAATAAATTATAGAGAGGATGTGAAAAGCATTGAGGATACAATGTCAGATGTAAATCTATTTAGATTGAACTAATCACCAATTGAACTAGAGGAAATTTTCATATTCTTGTGCACTGGACAAGCACTTGAGGTAATGAAGACCTTAGAGAAGAACCAACTTGCAATACATGTGGCACCTTATCGATTGATTGGAGGATATTATATAAGCTAAGAATTGATGAAGTTTTACACCGGTGTATACTGGAGCATGAGTGTGAGGTAATAATGGAAGAAGCTCATGGTGGAATTGCAGGGGGTCATTATGTAGGTGATGCCACCACGTGTAAGATTCTACTAGTTGGACTGTTCGCCTAAAATTTCTAGTATAATTTTTCTAGGAAGGGATTTTTTTAGTGGCGAATATTCATAATTTGGTGAATATTCCATTTTTGGAAAATTTGAAAAGGCAAATTTTTTGGAGTAGGTCAGTGTACTATTCACCTAAAATTTCCAATATAATTTTTTTAGGGGTTAGCTTCACTTATCGTTGAAAAATAATCCTATATAAACCTAGGTAATTCACCTAGTTTTATAATACTAAATTATAGAGGTACCATCCTAATTACTTGTAAATTACAAGCAGACAAAGTGTGGATCAGAGTCTCAGATTGGTTGTTACAGACTTGCAATAGGAAAGTGTCACTGACACGTGACAAGGAAGATTTTCATTTCCAGACGGGCGATAATATAGTGTTGTTGATGCGCGAAAAGAGAAGGTGTTGATGTGCAAAAAGAGGGTTGTTAACACGTGATAAGAGGTTTTTGATGAGAGACAAGAGGGGTGTTGATGAGAGACAAGAGGGTTGTTGACCCGCGATAAGAGGGTTGTTGACATGCGACAAGGGAGGGTTACAGGTGGATGAAAAATGAGTGTTGTTGATGAGTGATAAGGGGGTTGTAGATAGTCAAAAAAATGAATCCTTTTTTTCAGTGTGTCGTGTAAAAACAAGGTCTATCATAGGACAAAAACCTTGTTTTCACCCAACATCAAAAAAATGCTGAGTGCTCCCCCTTAAGAAAATGACAAGAAAAAATTTGACTCGAAATCTTGGAAAATTATCCTTTCCAATGAAAGTGGTTTGAGGCATATTCGTCGGGGATTTTCCACCTCCAATTTACCAAGGGATTCTAAAAATGATCCCATGTGGTGGGAGACTTTATACAAGTATACTAAAGAGTATGTAAAGGTGTGTGATCATTTCCAAAGTGCCTTAGGAAGACAAGAACCGAGATGAGATTCCTTTGAGGCATATTGCAAGTCTTGAACCATTTGAGAAATGTGTGATTAACTTTGTAGGTCCTATTTCCCCACCCACCCATAGGACTGGAGTGCACTAAATTATAACTTGTATAGCCTATCTAATAAGGTGGGCGAAGTAGCACATATAAAGGATTGAATGATCACTACAACCATATTTTTATGGGAAAATAATATCAACATTATGGATGTCTTAAGCTTGAAAAGTGATAGGGGCACACATTTTTTTGAATGAGGCAACTATAATTTTATTTATAGAATTTATGGTGGCACACCATAAGAAAACATGCTATCATCCATAGGTCAATAGAATGCTAAGGTTTTAAACAATATTTTGGGACAAACATTGACAAAAATATGTGATGTTGGATAAAAATACTAGGATGATAAGGTATCTATTGTATTTTGGGAATACATGACCACTTACACGAGGTTGAATAAGGCCACACCCTTTCAATTTTTTTTTGATGCGAAGCTATATTTGCTATGGATTTCATATTTTCATCCCTCCATACTACATGTGTAGGAGGATTAGATGATGTACAAGTTGTGATGATGCATAGAAAAACTTGTGTAGTTGGATGAGTGACACGCTATTACCCTAGAGCTAGAAAACGAAAAAAGTGAGACAGAAGGCATGACATGATCAACATATTAAAAACAAGGAATTTGAGGTTAAAAATATGGTTCTTTTGTATGATTAAAAGTTTGTGCACCACCCAAGGAAGTTGAAAGCTCATTGGTTGGGACCATTTATGGTAGCAAAGATATTGGAATTAGGTGCTTGCTAGTTACAGAGCTGGATGGCACTTTATTGCCCAGATTATTTCAATGTGAATAGGTTGAATCCCTACTATAAACAAGTATCATTGGTGTTTGTAATAAGGTAGTATTTCCACTTGGATTAGATTTCCTTTTAATGCACTCTCTTTAGATGTGTTTACCTTCATCGTTGTTATGCCTTGTTAATTTAATTAAGTGTTTTGTTGTAATATTCGCACTTGCGCACTTTTGATATCTAACTATTATCTAATGAGTTTATGTGTAGAGGACCACACATAATTTTAATGTGGGGTGGTTTACAAGAAAGAGTGCATAAAAGAGAAAAATTTGTGGATGAATATGGTGGCTTAAGAACTGAAGGAGTGTACACGTCGATAATGATGTTGGTTGCTAGAGTACAGTGATAAGGTGTCATAAGAAGGATGATGATAATAAGGATAATGCCTAGAGGAAAATCCATGTATGATCAATGAGTGCACAATGTAACGTGAGGTAGGCAGCAACATGGGGAACTACTTGGTATAGGACGTAGAGGTTTATGTACTTTGGCACATGGAGTGCATGTAAGGAGGTCTTCATTTTTGGGAAGTAGTTTGTGCACCTGAATGTTTTAGCTAGAATGCATGATGGAAGTATGATGAAAACTATGGAAAAGGTGGGAAAAGTGGAAAATATGAATTAAATGCAGTTGTACGATGGTAGTTGGTGAGTAATTAATGCGGGTAAAATTTGGAAACCTATAAATAGAGCTTCATGGTAAATTTTTATCTTACCTTGCATGAAAATAGTGTTTGATTTCATGCGAATTAGGGAAAAATTGAGTGATTTAGTGAGAAAGAGACTACCAAGCTAGTGAATCTATAACCATAATGTGAAAGAAAACACGACCGAGTGAAGAGTGAGTTCCATTGGAGGGAATCTTGTAGGTTGAGATGACGTGGAATGGATTTAGAAGTCACGACTTTTCTTACCATGGTTTCAAGAATTAGGGCATGGAATACAAAATTTAAATTGGGAAGTGTAACATTGTTGCATGGAAGGTCTTAATTATAGGTCTAGAGCACTAAGGGTAGAGCAAAGAACAAAGTAAGAGTTTGAGTTTGCATGATGGAAATGACACCAAGGAAAGCAACAACTACATCAAAAATAAGAAGGGCAAGGGCAAGGAGAAGTGACACCTACTCTAGATATCCGGGAAGAATGGTATGCGAAATGTAGTACCACTGATGGAGTTTTTATGGGGAAGGAGTGGGTATCACATGTGAGAAAAATGACCGTAAGTAACTTGACGATGCGTGACATGGCATCGAACTTGTTTAATCAAAAGAGGAGAGAACCCCGATGATAATCCTATTTATAATGAAAAGGAAAAATGGTTGTTGGCGAAGGCGGGGCTACTACTGATTATACAAGCTTCCATTATTTGGGAAGCCTTAGAAATTATATCAAGTGGATGATATTGTGTTTCCATGAGGAATTTTTCTAATTCTCAATTAGGAGGATGTATATTACTGCATAATTGATTGAGAAATATATTGGCCTGATTAGTACATGGGTTGCATTTTATGAAGACCTAGCAAATGATGCCGAGGTGAAGAAAATTTCTATGGAGTTTGAGTATAAAAAGGGAGGTCACGTGATGGATATCACTAAACTTGATGATATTTTCATGAGGATGGCTTCATGCTTACTCTCAAAGTTGGATGGATAAGAGAGGTGGACCCAATTAAACAAATTTTGGCTACATGTATGCAAGAATATATTGGAGGGGATGATATATAACATTTCTTCTTTATAGCAAAAGAAATAATTTAAGTTGCGCACGATGGAGATAAGATTATTTTTGGAAGTGTTTTACTTGGTGATATTTTTCTTAGAGATTGAGGTGCATGATGGGCTGAATGATAAAATATGGGAGTATACCGAGGAATACCCATCTCATATAAAGAGGTTTGCAAAGTATACCTATGAGTTGGTCACACCAACGTACAGTGGTACGGAGGAAAAATGGTACAAATAGATGCACGATGTATTTGGTGCTAAATGGAACATTCCTAGGGAGTTACTTTCCCTTGTGGATGGGGTTTCTGATTTTTAGTATATAAACAATTTTGTATTGGGAGATTCACCTTGAATGATGGTACCAAGATCCCATGGTGAAAAATTACATTTTGCTTTTACAATGCCGCACTTTTAGGGTGTTGTAAACAGTTTTAGAGAAACATGTAAGTTAAGAATTGACATAGGAAAAGTAGACAAGGAGCACCATGAAATAATTTAGATGCTTTTTTACCCCAAAAAGAGTGGTTATAAGGAGAAGTATTTATAAGAAATCATTCATATGTATAAACCCATTACATTGTCAATAGCTTCGGTAGACACAATATACACTACACACACACACACACACACACACATATAAGGCCATGGGTCGTAGATGGAGTGTTTGTGGAATACGATATAACAATCCCCATAGAACCCTCTAAATAGAAGAAGGCTGATTAAAATAAACAAGTTCATGAAGAGACTCCCACCATCAGTGGAAGTGAAGGAGGAAGTAAAGATAAAACTCTCATTTCTAGTGCGCTCATAGGGAAGACATAAATGAATAGGGAGGAAGATCCAATTACATATACAATAAGTAAACCTATCGAGAGGAAGGTATCTGGTAAAGAAGAAACAAATTGTTGTCATGAAAATGTGTAACAGGGAAATTGACAATTTTCTAGCATGACAACAATACCCTTGTGCCAAAATTTTCAAGTCCTATCCTTCCCAAGAACCCCATGTCCACTCATCTAGTACAATGACCTCCTTTATGATGTAAATTAGTCCCCTAGGTGATTTAAGAAATTCAATTCAACCCCCTAGGTGATTTCCTGTGTTCTTGGAAAATGCAGATTTGAAGTAGTCATGGGAAGGGCTATCATTGGTCTTCCCGCACAAGCACAACCTCTTGGAGTAGAGAATCGAATACAAAATAAATTTAGAGGTGAATTGAAGGTATAGAAACATCATGGAAATTATTTTGGAAAATTTAGGGAAGATTTGGAGAGTTTGGAGCAGTTTGATCAAAAACAGGGTTCATAGGCCTAGGCAGTGCACATGCCAAAAAAGTTGCTTGAGCTTCAGAAGGTGATTCCAGGAGCTCCGGATGGATTTAGAAGAAAAAAATACATATTCAGAAATGGAATTCCAATACCTAAAATATGGTGAAATTATTTTACTCGCAAAACTTTGACGAAATAGGTATGAAATCAGTTTTTTCTCCAACCTAGGCAAGGTCATAGGGCCGAAAAAGTAATTGAACTTTGCAAAGTGATTTTGGTAATTTTGGATAGAGTTAAGAGATTAAAAAAATAAATTTTAAATGGAATTAAAATCCCTACAAGATGGTGAAACTAGTTTTTTCACAACACTTTGGCGCAATAGGTCTGCAATCAATGTTTTCAAGGCTCAACAAGGAAACTAGGAAAAAAATATACTTTTCAGTGCATAAATGGAAGAATAAAAAGATGATACTCCCACCATTGGATTGAGAAGATGAATTCTAGTCAAATTCATATAAAATTTCACAAAAAAATTCCATCGGGATTTCAATTTTTCACCATTTCAAGTTTGCTCTCAAGACCTCATACTTCATCAAATTTTGAGCAACAGATATGTGTCAACACCACCGGAGCCCGGCACATTTTTATGTCCCTCACATTCGTCAATATCAAGGAAATGAGGGTAAAAAATTTAACCCAGCCCCTAAAATCCCTTTGGACCCATATATGACCTCCAAGATCGCCAGTTCATCCCCTAGGTGCTTGCGGGATCTCAAAGCCTTCACCATTGGATCGATGTCGCATGTCATCACTTGATGCGCCATGTAAACTGATGTTCCTCATGCTATTTTGAGTTGGGGGACATCGAGGGTTAAGAAAATAAACCCAGTCCCCATGGATACTCTTGGTCACCCATGTGACCTCTTCAAGACCAATTTTTCAGCCCCAGGAGCTAGTGGAGCCTTCATCCCCGCCGTCGGATCAAGTGCCACATGTCATCATGAGGTACCACATGCAATTTTATGTCCCTCATGTCCCTTTGAGCTGGGGGAATCAAGGACAATAAAATTATCTTGGCCCCCTTGGAATGCAATTTTTGAATGTATTTAAATCTCAACACTTACCCATTTCCCCCATTTCTTCTTCACAGCTTCACCCCGCCATGAATCTGCTCATGCTTGTCTAGACACCTTGTCCACCATCATTGTTAGGACCCTAATATAGCTTCCAAATCTTAAAGGTGCGTAGGTGCGCACGGCCGGAGGAAGTGTGCAAGTGAAGGCATGTAAGTGAAGGTGCACAAGGTAGAATTCAAAAGGGTTCTTGGAGAACCAAGGATGCGCGCCCGCGAAGCACAATTTGGGACTTAGCCATTTTCAGCCTTTTAGACAGAACACATGAAGAACGTGTTCCATTTGGATAAGGTTCTAGCCTGGCAATAGGGTGTCCTGGAAGGAATATACCTTGCGATAGGAAGATCCAAAAAGCTAATCATGACATGGAGAGGCATACGCCTAGGGCGACCCACACCTTGACACTTGGGGCTAGATCTGAGGTTACAGAGGAGTTTGTTAGAGCTTAGATGCCTATTTATACGTGTGCCCTTGGCAAAAGAATAGAGACACAAGTGAGGTAGTGGAGCTCTGCAGAATTACTGTGAGAACTATGGGATAAAATGGGTAGATGATTCTAGGAAGGATGTAATGGGGAAATGGGGAATGCAAATTTTGTTTTGTGAGCATACATGTATGGATCCAGATATGGTGTATGACCGTGGTCTACCTCTCTATGATGCTTTGTAGTAAGACTATGAATGAATATGATAAGGTTACCACTATGTTTATATTAAGATCTCCTTCCTGTATTATCTATATGTTTCTACTATGCTTTTGATCTTGTATAATCATGAATCTTACTTGAATGTTATTCTATTTGTGGATTTACAACTTCTTAGTTCTATTAATTCTATTGTGCACTTTGCTTTGTTATGACTTAAGGGGTATATAGATGTTCTAAGCTCTATAGCTTCTTCGTGTCTGCTAAATCACTAAGTCAAGATCATGAATTATGCATTCCACTAAACTTGCATAAAAGAGAGACTCGGCTCCCTCTCGCGTGCCTTGGGTGAGTGCCCAGCATCTGCTGGGTGATAGGCTAGCGCACATGAGGTTCCCTTGTTCTTGGTGGGTGAAAAATTGACTACATCTTGGTTTCGTTGCCGGGACCTCTTTTTGAAGTTGTAGTGGAACATGACATACATCATGATCTATGCAAAAAGTGATGGTAGAGAACTTAACACTTAAGGTGTTGAAGATTGGTTTAAAATCATAGAGAAACGAATTCACTCGAGAGATTCAATCTGGACTGGGTTCGACACATGAAGATGGGTGGAAGACACTCTTTATCATGAGTTGTATGAAACCTTCTTCTACATTGTTTCCCAATAGAGTTATTCAAATGGCTCTTGGCTTATACATCTAGATTGGGATGGTGTTATAAGTCACACCGTTGGACCTAAGAAACCTATCAAAACTTGCAAGATGTTGATCTAATGTGGACCCGTGCTATAGATCATTGGTGGAAGGGAGTATTGACTAGCTACACTCTGGAATATGCCATTTTCTGCATATTCCTGTCTAGAAGTTGCTTGAGTTTGAGCTTTTATGGGAGCCTAGAGGATCATTTTTGTTTGATATCCCCTGTAATCAAAATATTGATGGTAACCATGGGTTTAGAGGCATTTTATATAGCCGGATAAACCACTCTAAAGCGTTTGGCAAGGAAGCCAGGTTGGGGAAAGATGGCTGATATAATGACTAAAAAGGAAAGGGAGGAGAGATGGCTCAAGTATAACAAAGCACATGAAAGGGAGATCGATAGACAACATAGGATTACAAGTGGGTTGTGGAGCCAGACATGGTGGAAAGGAGTTGAGGTTCACACGGAGGATGTGGAACCCAAACAGTCTGTGATACCCCATCTTGGTAAGCGCGGGAGAGAAAACCTTGTGGCTTTTGATGAGAGTCCATCACATAGAGAAAGAAGAGTTGTTGGCACGCATCTGACCCCACCTAGTGACCAAACCTTGGTGCTTGGTTTGTTTGAACGAGGGAAAAGTACAGTTGATCCATTTGATATCAGTAGAAGCAACCAATTGGCACCTAGAAGATACAACTTCTTGTTTTGGACTTCTATGGCTTCACACACTATTCCAGTATTTAGTGGAATGTTTGGACAAGGAACATATCTAGCTGGTTTTAGAGGTGAGTTAGGAAGTGGTGGACGAAATATGACTAGGAGTGGCACTAGTTAACAAAATATTAGCGCATAATTCAGTGGAACAACAGGAGCATTTGGCACAACAAACACGGGCCATGTCCTTAACACAGGAGGATCTAGAGGTGGAAGTGGCGGAGTTGGTGGAAACCAAGATCGGGAGGACAAGGGCCTCACCACCTCCTCAAGTATTTTTGAGATGTCTCTACACTTACCGATTATAATGAGATAAAATATGCCACAGAGCATGTGCATAAGTGCAAGCTACTATGGCACACAAAGGGGATCACGACCCGAGGATCGAAAGACTAGTCAATTTTTTATGACCTTGCAAGGAAACACACATAGTTGGTATAGAAAGTAATACCCTCATCAGACTGTTGTGGATTATACCACACTGAGAAATGCGTTCTTGGCAGAATTCCACATACCTGAGTTTAAACAGAAGAGCATTAGATCTCTCAAAGAAATCTAGTAGGGAATGGTAGAGAGTGTGTAGGAATATGATGCACGCTTTAAAACTCTTTTGTCTAAACTATCTTATGATATCCACCCTTCATAACATGCTCAGTGGTTTTTTAGAGGGTTGATCACACCCTTTAGGAGGGCTTTGTCTCATAAAACGTTCACGAGACCCGCGTGAAGTGTTGGAAGCTTCTTTGCGCACTAAGGCAATTGGTAGTGTTGACACTAGTGTTAGCCCATTTCTAGAGGCTCAGATCACTTTGCCATGGCTAAGAAATTGGAGAAATTATCTGCCAACATAGTTCTAGAGACTCATGGTGGGATGTGGTGCATGAATTGTAATGTAGAAGGGCACAAAAAGGATAATGGTGGGATATGTACTTGGAAGGTGGTACGCGCCATAGTAGTAAACTATGAAATATGTCATGGGGACCATGATGCAAGTAGGTGCCCCCTGTTATAGCACGTAATCTACAAAAACATGTCTTGTTATTGCAAGATATGTACCTCAACCACACATGACACCAAGGATTGTAGATTGATTGACCAGATTCATGAGGCAATTAATCTTGGTGTGCACTAGACCGGCATTGCCAACGATTCCAAAAGAGATGAATGTTAGTATGAAGAGAGTGGAGATGGAGGTGTGCATGGAAGAGGGTTTCACGGAGGATTTCATGGTCATGGTAACTAGGGGGAAGAAGTGAGTTCCCACGAAACATGCTTTAATTGTGGAGCCACATGCCATTATAAGCGTGAATGTCCAGATATTCTATAGTGCTCATGGTGTGGAAAAAAAAAAACATAAGTATGAAGAGTTCCTAGAGTTATACGAACATATGAGTCAGCAATACCGAAAGGATAAGGGTGCTGCCATGGTGAGTATTAAGAAGGTTGATGCGCAATGGCTCCCGTGAGTAATACATGAATCAGAACTAGAGCCTGTTATGGTAACAACAAGGGTGGAGTCCACGTGCACAAGGGAAGTGCCTAGGTAGAGACCTCTGGTTTTGAGGGAAGAAGTAGTACATGGGAAGTATCCAAATCTGGCTCACTAGAAAGAAGTCTACCAGGAAACCATGGATGTAATTTGAAGCTTACAAGGGGAGATCTAATGCTTAAAAGAGAAAACTAGAAAAGATGAGAAAAGAAGACTAGTAGAAGCACCAAAGGATGACTTAGATGAGGTTAAGGAGGTGTGTAAACTATTGAGGTAGGAGAATATTATTCCCCTGCTAGGGGCATGGTTGAGAGAAAAGGTGCCGCACGTCGGGGAAGAGCATGAAAGGAAGATCCTACATGCAAACCTCCCACCTCACAACCTTGATTATGACAAAGAGATCACCTTGAACACAGTAGTGGATGGATGGTTGCTTAGCAACATCCTCATTGACACATGCGTATAGAGGTTAATGTTCTCACTCTGGATTCCTGACATCAAATGGGAAGACCTGCATTACATCCATCTTCAAATGTGTTGTATATGGAAAATAAGACAAAGGCAATGCCCATAGGTGTCTTGAAGGATGCAACCATTACCATTTAGGGGACTAGGTTCACTGGGGATTTTGAAGTCTTGGCGCTTTCCATGAAGATAATTTCCTAGCTTTACTTGGGCACCCGTGGTGCTATAAGAATAATGCAGATCTTCGGTTTAACAAGGGGTACATAAGCTTTGAAAACAAGGAAGAGAGGGTGATTATACCACTTGCTGATGGAAATTCCACACCCTATACTAAACCCCTTGGAGAGGAAGTCCTGGATAGAATATATGTGTGCTCCATAAGAGATCTAGAGACCATCCACCCTACAAAAGGAGTCATCTAGTTTGATGATGCTCAATCTTTCAGTGATACTACTAGTATAGCATGCAATAATTGGGTGCATGGGACTTATGAAATGATTGGGCAACATCTAAAAGGATCGGTGACCAAGGTAACAACGATGCATATAGTTCAACACCTGGGAGGAAAAGTAATAACCAAGTATTTTAAGGATGCATACCCTGAGGTATTTTTAAGAAAAATGGAGGCTTAATGGAGGCGGGATGAGTGGAGAGGTATCTTTGGGTTATGCTTTGACAGAACAACAACGAGGTGGTGGGTTTGCATAGAGAAAACTTGTTGGAGTGGCATGAAGTTAGAATTACACTCACTTTCTGATTCTCAAAGAGAAACATACCCACCACTATCAAGGATTACAATGGCAATGGACTTGCCTCTTCCCACATCCAAGCATGTGAGAGGGTTTGGGGAGAAGGCACAGAAGCATTACCACCCTCCCTTTGGGTACACAAGCTATATTTGACACTACAAGGTTATGTGCATGCTTAGTACTACTCCATTATGAAACACGCCGCCAAACGGGAAATTGGCAGGAATTAGTGGCTGACTTGGTTCACACATTCGAGTACTGAAGTACCATGCAACCGGTTGATGAGGCATTGCAGACTATCAAACACCTCACTCTAGGGGATTGTGCCATGGTGGAAGATAGGTTAGTAAAATTACTTGGTGGACCTAGCTTGGAAGCATGGTTCAAAGAGGAGGAACCAGAAGACATACAATTCGGCGCATGTGTGCCGAAAAGGAGAAAGGAAAGATGGTATACATTGTTGATGGAGAGGAGATGGAGAGCCTAAATGTCAACCATTTGGTTGGGATGCGTGAGGTAGTTGATAGTGCAGATGCATGCGCGTGTGCGTATCATGAACCACTCAAAACCAAGAAATTTAACATCATCTCGGAGGAGCCCAAGGAAGCTATCATTGGGGACTACTAGTTAGATAAGGAAGTATCAAAGATCATTGATCTCTTATGTGAATTTGAGGATTTATTCCCATGTGGATACCATGAGTTGAAAGGTATCCACCATTTATTGGGGGAAATGAGGATAAAGTTGAAAGATGGTGTGTGCCTGGTTAGGAAGAGGCCTTACACGATGAATCCCAACATGCGTGTAAGGGTTAAAGAAAAGTTGGAAAAAATGATAGCATCCGGTATCATTGAGGTTGTGGAGGAATTAGAATGGATAAGTCCAATGGTGGTCAATAGAAAAAGAAGGAAGGATGGATTATGATATGTGTGGATTATAGGGAATTGAACATTGTTTGTATCATAGATCATTTTACCACCCCCTTCACTAAATATATTTTGGAAGGAGTTGTTGGGCACGAGGTTTATTCCTTTACGAGATGGATTCTCGGGATATCACTAAATAAGGATTGCTAAGGAATACCAAGATAAGACAACTTTCACCACCAAGTGGGGAAGCTTTGCATACACAATCATGCCCTTTGGATTGAGGAATGTGCCAGCTGTATTTTTGTGCATAGTGGTATAAGCATTTAAGGACTTCATCCACAAGTTCCTTCAAGTATATTTGGATGATTGGACAATGTATCAGTTGGTCAGGGACCATTGTGATAACTTGAGATTGATGTTTGAAAGATGTCGGCAGTTGAGGATTTCACTCAACATCAAGAAATGTGTTTTTGTAACCCCTTTTGGAACATTTTTGGGGCATATCATATGTAAAGAGGGCTTATTGGTGGATCCTGTGAAAGTTACATGATTATTGCGAGATCGGGGAGCCCATATAGCCAAAGCGCCATGCACGGATTTGTTGGACACACTGGTACTATAGAAGTTCATTAAGGGATACGCCAAAATCACCGCGCCTTTAGAAATATTACTCGAGACATAAGAGTGCCTTTCGAGGGAGAAGCACAAAGCAGAGGGCATTTGACACTCTAAAAGAAAGGCTTATCACCACACCTATTCTACGGTTCCCATCCCGGGATTAACCTTTCCATGTCCACGTGGATGCCTCTCTGTACAACAATGGGAGCCATTCTTGCTCAACTAAGAGAGGGATTGTTGATCATCCCTTGTGTTTTGTAAGTAGAAAGTTGACACTAGTAGAAAAAAATTATACAACAATCAAGTGCGAGGCATTATCATGATCTATGCACTCCAAAAATTTAGACAATATCCCTGGTGACTCCTTCACATTTTACATTGACTATATGGCATTGAAGTATCTAGTAAACAAAGCTAGGTGTTGCGAAGGTCACATATGTTGTTGGGTACTTTTATTTCAAGAATTTGAATTCAAAGTGGTGGTAAAACTGGGAAAGAACAATTGTGGGCCGAATCATTTATCAAGGATTGATTCGGGAGAGGACGCGTGCAAAGTATCGAGGAAACCATGTCGGATGCACAACTATTCAGGTTGCGGTGCGCGCCCTCAAAGTTAGAAGACATTGTTGTTTTTCTCAAGGAAGGTGTGGTGCCCAAAGGGATGAATGCACTTTGGAAAGAAAAATGTTAGCCATACTACGCCACGCCCTTCTTGTTGATCAATGGGGATTTGTATAAAATGGGCCGCGATGAGGTTTTACGTTGGTGTGTATTAGAACATGAATGTGTGGCCATAGTAAAATAAGCCCATGGTGGGATTACTAGAGGAAACTATGTAGGGAATGCAACCGCACACAAGATCTTAGTCACTAGACTATGGTGGGAGATGATTCAACATGATTACATTGAGTTTTACAAGGCCTATGACCACCTTTGTGCCTTGGCAAACCTAGAAGAAGGGATGAGATGCCCTTGTGCCCCATCTCCAATGTGGAACCTTTTGAAAAATGGGTAATAGATTTTGTCAGACCAATCTCACCAGCTACGTGAAGGACTAACTCACAAAGTATATTATTACTTGCATAATTATGTGACAAGGTGGGCAGAGGCCGCGCTACTAAGGATTGCACCACAGTGCACAAGCTACTACTATTTTTGTGGGAAAACATTATCAGTAGGTATGGGTTCCCATTAAGTTTAACAAGTGATAGGGGCACTCACTTCTTAAATGAAACCTTCAGGATTCTATTGGAAAATTCATGGTAGCCCACCATAAGACTACCCCTTATCACCCTCAGGAAAATGGGACTGTAGAGGCATTTAACAAAATCCTTAGTCACACATTGACTAAGATATGTGATGTGGGTAGGTAGGATTGGGATGACAAGGTGTCGTAGCGGGCAGTTCTTTAGGCATACAGAACAACGTATAAAAGATTGAACAAGGCCACACCATTTCAACTGGTGTTTGGCATGGAAGTAGTTTTTTTTATACCGTGGAATTCATGCTACCATCTTTGCGTATAACACACGCAGGAGGGTTGGACAATGAGCAAGTGTTGGAAGAAAGAATAGATGAATTGATAAAGTTGGATGAAAGGCACTCACTAGTAAGATGGAGCCAAACAACTAAAAAAGCTAAGCAAAAGGCATGACATGACCGCCATATTAAGAACAAACAGTTTGAGGTTGGCCAGATGGTATTGCTATATGATTCAAAATTTCTACGCCATCATGGAAAGTTGAAGGTGCATTGGTTGGGTCCTTATGTAATTGTTGATGCAAAATCACAGGACCCCGGATGCGATCGATTTCTAGGATGATCATGTTAGAATCCAGTGTGATTGCATAACATTGAATCCTTTCTACAAGCGTGGGACTTGCAAAAATGAGAAAGGAGTCTCCAGAGAAGGCTGGTTCCTATTCCTCTGTTCAGATGCACATGAAAATGCAGAGGGTTCACTCAAAACCTAATCTAACTTGCCAAGGAGACAGGGTAAGAAGATGCGTGAAAATAAACCTAAGCTAACAGAGGTGATGCACCGAGGAATGAAGAACATCTATCTTGCCAATAAACATAGACCATTCAAATGTGATGCAAGATCATGCACAGATAACAAAATTTGTAATGAAAGACCAGGAGGAAGCAAATGAACACAGAGAGGGTTGAGAATCATCCACAGACATGCATTACTTGCTCCAAGGGTTGATACAATACACTACAAAATGCCAAGAGGTAGAGTCGCATTACAGTTCCAAATGGGGAGGTTCAAACTCCACAAATTCACCTGATAAAGGGAGAGAGGGAGGAGAAAAACAGAAAATGTCCAACCTTTTTAAAGAAGCTCCTCCTTACAATATATACTAAGAATGAGAGAGGAAAGAGAGAGGAAATTCGAATCTACCACAACCACTTCTAGATACATTTAACTCATCTCATTATGGCAGAAACGGCGGACCCTGGAAAAACAATGGTATGTCTGCTACATTAAAGCTGGTTGTTGAACGCCAGTTCTGGGCATTATCACGTGTCAGAGCCGTTTCTCAATTTCCTCTCTCCAAACTGAACCAAAATTTAGGATTGACCCCGAGAATCGCATAGAGCATTTCACCAGCTTTTCATTGATATAAAGAACGTGCAAATCCGAGCTCTGGATCAAAAGATATGGAGATCTGAAGATTTAGGGCACAAAACAGGTGAAAATGTGTTTTGAAACTTTTCCCGCGCTTCGCCACCTAGATGATACGTGTCAAGAGCTGATTGGGTGTGTGATTCTCTCTCCTCTACTCACCCATGGGTTTTCTTTGAAAACTTTGACCTTTTTTGTGATTTTCCACTTTTTCCGCGCTCCCGCCACTGAGGACGCGTGGCATGCATTGATTAGAGGACAGGGGCGGGGTCTTCTTTTACTTTTAGCTTTTTGGCTGAAACTTGGCCAAATTTTCTAACTCCTCCCCGAGCTCCACGCTTCCTTGTTCCATTGGACACATGTCCAATTCCTATTGGCTCGGGCCAGCGCTTCAAACCTCTCTCTTTGAACTTTGGATGTTTTCCTTGTGACACGTGGCATTACCTGATTCGTCCTCGGGCCTGCCAGATTTTCACGTCCCTCGCGTCCCTCTGTCCCGGCTGTCCCAGTGTTGTCAGGACAAAACTTCTGATCCGCCCGATTCGGGCTTCTCTGTCCCTCTTTCGGCCGATGACGCGTGGCGTAATGTGATTGGCTCTCGGTTCCTTCGGCTATCCGCGTCTCGCACGTACTTTTGGCCCGGATGTCCCTGTACGAAAGTCCTCTGTTTCGGCCGAACCGGCCGGTTCACGTCCTTCATGTTCTCATGGCCCAAATGTCCCAAACTACTTAGTGTGAAAGTTCTCCTTTTCGGCCGATCCGGTGGTTCGCGTCCTTCGCGTTCTCACGGCCCAAATGTCCCAACTGTGCCACTCAGCAGTTAGTCGATTTTCTTCTCCTTCAACTGAACCGGCTTTCCGCATCTCTCGCGTCCCTCTGTCCCGGCTGTCCCTTTGCTCTCTGCAGACTGCCTGGTGGTCTTTTGGCTGATTCGCGCCCAGATGTCCCAACTGTTCCAAGGGCCGCCTGGACCAGGACTTAGCCAATTTTCATGATTTTTTTCCCAAGCTTGTTTTTAGCATTTCTTCCATTTCTTAGAACTTGCTCTTTTCTTCTTGGACAAGAGGGTTGGAAAGAGGCTGAGGGGACCCCAGAAACATGATTTTGGGCCCTGAATCAATCTGTTATCAAAATTACCTGGGGGGAATTTTGACAACAGTTTGGCGACTCAGCGGGGCCACCTGCCTGCTAGGTAGAAGATCAGTGGCCTTTTAACAATCCATTGGGCATGGAGTAATAATCCTGAAGCCAATTTGATCTCTGATCCCGACCCTGATACCACAACTCATCTTTGAGAGCACTCTGAACTGTAGAAATTCAACCTGAGAGTGACAAAACCTGTGCCAAAGCACTTAGGGAAAAAGAAACCTAACTACAACAAGACAATGTGCACACGCACTTAGAGGGATTGAAATCTAGGCTAATATTTACAAGGGTAAACCTTTTCCTTTTAGTAGCAATGTTTAAGATAAATTCCGTTAACTGGAATCGGGAGTTCTTCTCCATCCAATGCAGACAATTGGAAGGCATTACCACTCTTACATCTCGTGACCATGTAGGGGCCGCTCCAAATGGCGTCAAACTTGGAATGCCTTCCAGGTTTCACCCGATCTGCATCCCACTTCAGAACTAGGTCCCCTTCCTGGAAGGTCCTCGCTCCTGCCTTCTTGTCAAACCATCTTTTTACTAAGGCCTGATCCTTTTCAATCATCAGGGCTGCATGTTCTCTTATTTCTTCCAATTCCATCAACTCTGCGTACCTGGTCTCCATTGGTTTGAACTCAGACAACTCCAACTGCTTCATGAGCTCCAATGCTGGCAACTCAAGTGATATGGGCAAGATTGCCTCTCTTCCATAGACAAGCCTGAATGGAGAGTTACCTGTAGATCTCTTGGGAGTTATCCTATCAGCCCATAATGCTGATTTTAGCTTGGTATGCCATGTCCTTTGGTTTTCATCCAGAGTCCTTCTGATGATCCTTAGCAACTTTTTGTTCATGGACTCTGCCTGTCCATTACCCTGTGGGTAATAATTTGAAGAGGTGCTCAAATAGATTCCATTCTTGACAGCCCATTCTGTAATCTTTGAACCTATGAATGCTAATGCATTATCTGATATGATAGTGGCCGGCACACCGAACCTGGTTACTATTTCTTCATAAAAGTCTAGTATGTTAGACTCACTTGCCTCTTTGAGTGCCACTGCTTCGGTCCACTTGGTGAAATAGTCCGTTGCTGTGAGTATCCACTTGTGACCTTGACTCGAATTGGGATTGATGACTCCAATGAAGTCCAGTCCCCATTGCATGAATGGATGATCCACTGAAATCAGACGAAGGGGCAGAGCTGTTAACCTTCCTTTTCCTATGAAGAATGCACATTTCTTGCATTTCTTAACCCATGAGTAGCAATCATTGAATACAGTAGGCCAATAGTAACCAGCTTTCATGATTTTGAGAGCTGTTACTCGTGGGGCAAAGTGGCCTCCTGCCTCCCCGTCATGGAACTCGTATAAGATCCTCTCAACTTGACCTGTTCCAATGCATCTTAATAGAACACCATGGATGTCTTTCTTGAACAAGATACCATTAATGAGTACATACGGGATAGCTTGTAATCTAAAGTATCTCCTCTTCGCCTTGCTCATTTCTGGAGGGCACAGGCCCGTCTGTAGGAAATGTATCATATTCTGAGTCCAACAGGGAGTGGGCACATCATCATTTTCCTGTTCTTGACCATCCTGTAGTAGCAGGACAACATCTTCTTCACCTTCTGAGCCGTCTGGTTGTTTGGAAGTGAGCTGCTCACACAAACCTTTGCCATGAACCAGTTTGGTTACTCTGATTTCAATATCATATTCCATCACCCGAGTGATCCAACCTGCCCTTTTCTCATTTAAATCCTTGTTTAGGAGAAAGTCCTTGACACCAGCATGAGACACCAGCAGCTGAACCTTATTGTTTGAGACCAAATGTCTGAACTTCTTCAAGCTCCTGATGACAGCAAGGACGTGCTTTTCAATGAAAGAGTACCTAGTTTCGTATTCCTCCAAGCCTTGACTGAAGAAAGCAACTGGTTGTTCTAATCCTTCCTTGTTTTGCTGTGCCAGGATTGCAGAAATTGTATCTCCACCACCAAAGGCGTATAACATGAAACCCTTGGAGAAGTCTGGATTGACGAGAGTGGGGGCTTGAGATATAGCCTCTTTGATTGCCTCAAAACTTTCTTTGCCTTCAGATGTCCACTTAAATGCCATGCTCTTTTTTAACATCAGCGTTATTGGCTTTACGAGAGCTGCAAAGTTTGGAACAAACCTGCGGACAAAATTGATCCTTCCCAAGAAGCTTTGAAGAGCCTTCTTGTGACTTGGCAATGGCAATGCTCGAATTGCTTCAACTCTTTCTGGGTCAATCGTCAATCCCTCTTTTGAAACAATATGGCCTAGAAGTTTCCCCTCATGAGCCATGAATATGCATTTTTTGGGATTCAATGATACCCCAAATCTTCTACACCTCTGAAATACCTGCTTCAGATGGAAGAGGTGATCCACTACATTTTTGGAGAATACAGTGATGTCATCAAGATATATCAGAACTATTTTATTGATCAACCCCTTGAATGCCATATCCATTGCCCTTTGGAAAGTTGCTCCGGCATTTGACAGTCCAAATGGCATCTTCTTGTAGGCATATGTGCCCCATTTGGTGGTGAAAGCCATCTTGAACTGGTCTTCCTCCTTCACCATGATCTGATTGTAGCCTGAGTAGCCATCAAGTAGTGAAAACCTCTCGGAGCCAGCCACAACTTGCAATATTTGCTCCATGGAAGGGAGTGGGTAATGGTCCTTGAGAGAGGCTCTATTCAAGTCTCTGAAGTCAACACACAATCTGATCTCCCCACTCTTCTTTCTGACTAGAACTAAGTTGGCAACCCAACTAGAATGCTTGATTGGGAATATGATCCTTGACTCAATCAGCTTGTCCAACTCTTTTCTCATGAGAGGCTCCATGTGTGGGTTGACTGGTCTTTGTTTCTGCCTGACAGGCTTAGTATTTGGATCCAATTCAATGGTATGCTGAGCTAAGTTGGGATTGAAACCTTTCAAGTCTTCATAGCTCCAAGCAAACACGTCAGGGAACTCTTGACACAGCTGTATGAACTCATACCTTTCTTGTTCAGTTGTCATCTTTCCAATTTGCAATGGTTTGCTCTCTTCTACCAAGATGGATACTGAATCCTCTCTCTTGACCTGAATGTTTTCTTTCTCCTTTCTAAACTGATCATTGGGGTTAAAAATGGACTCTAAAGTGATAAGTCCCTTGGGCAGCTTGTTAGTTCTCAGCTGTACCACTTGGTCGCCATACTGTTGTTCCAATTTTTCTTGATTCTTGGCTGAGAACTCGGCTTCTTCTTGCAAGAAATGGATGATTTGCTGGTCATTCTCAAATACTTGCCAACTGACATTGTTATCTGGCACTGAAGGCCTCACAATCACATGGATGTTTGGTAGTACCTTGTCTTGTTGAATACTTTCCACAATGTCAAAGGCTGCCCCAACTGCTGCGAGCCTGTCAGCAGCTTGATTCTCTTTCCTAGGAATGGATTTGATGCCAAAACCTTCAAAATCTTCCATGAGGTCCCACACCCTATTCTTGTAGCACTTGAGTAGATCATTCTTGGCAGCATGTTGTCCCTTGACCTGATTTACAATTAATTCACTGTCACCAAAGACTTGCAAGTTCTTTATTTTCTTCTTGATTGCCCAATGCATCCCTTGCACCAAGGCTTCATATTCAGCAGTGTTATTGGAGCATGCAAACTGGAATCTAAAAGCTGAATAGTACTTTATTCCTTGAGGTGAAACAAGCATGGCTCCACCTCCTGCACCTTGCCTACTCCTTGATCCATCAAAAAACAGCTGCCATACCTCATTGTTATCTTTGTGGTTTGGCTTGGTGATGCTAGGAATGGGCTGATTTTCTTCGTGTATGCAATAGACTCCCAGCTCAGATTCTTCCACTTCTTGATAAGGATCAAATGCATGTACCTTGTTTTCCCATTCATCCAGAGTTAGATCCGGGATGCTTCCAACCTTGGTGTCAGCCTCATCGGTGCTTGGGTGGTCTTCTTGATCAAATGCTGAGCAATTGGCATTAATCTGACTTGGAGTGTAAGGCTCAATATGGAAGTTTGCAATAGGTTCTGACCTAATTGTAGCCTTAGTTCCATACCTCATTCTGAACAGCATGTGTGACCAATCAGAAGACAAATATCCCCCAATCTTGGCTGTGAAGTCCCTTGACAAACATAGGGCAAAGAGTGGTGGAAGGTCTATGACCGATACATCTTGTAAAACAACAACATTTGGACACGCATGCAAGGTAAGGCTCAAGTTTTTAACTACTCCAACTATTGCTACTGCTGTCCCATCTAGCTGCACTACCCCTTTGGATATTGTTTCATACTGGAGCCCTAGCTGATCAGCTATTTGTTTAGGCATTACTGAGCTACTTGCCCCGAGTCTATCATGCAATTGTGCACTAGCTGATTTCCAATGATCAATGAAACATAGAAGGGAGGGGGTTTCAACATTTTACCTTGCTGTCCTCCATGATTTCCCTCAGGCTGGGCAGCATTCGTAAGCACTTTGTCTTGCATTTGCTGATTCGAAGTTGTCCAGTCCTTCATGGCAGCTTGCAGCAGATCTCTTTGGCCTGGGATAGATAGGGATTCCCACATTGATATATTGACATTTGTCTTCTTCATCTGATCAATGATACTGAATGGAGATGAAGTATCCCTCTGCTGTCCCTTGGCCTGCACATTCATTCCTTGCACATGGGCAGCAACAACTGGCATTTGGGTTGGCCTAGGGGCTGTTTTAGGTGCCCCTTGCGTGTTTGGAACTACATTTTGTTTCCCAGTGGCTTGTGGAGTGGTAGAGGGTTGTGAATTACTTGGGGCTAATGGCTGTTCTTCACCCAAATTTCTCCTCTTTGACCTTGTGTTGGCTGCAACACTTTGAGAGGGTATTTGATTCATGCCACAAAAATCCTCTGCTTGCCAATTCACCAATGCGGTGTCATTTGGGGCTGATTGCTGTTGGAATGTTTCTTGTTGTTGGCTGCTTTCTTGACTGCTCTCACCCTCCACACCAGTAGTTGTCACCATTAGTGCTTGATTCAAAGCACCATTGAAGCACATGGATTGGTTATGAGGCTCATTACATGGAAAACACCAATCATACTCCTGGGAAATGTTGTTTTGTGTTGGTACCAATGCCTTAGAGGCAGATATGGCATTTGGATTATAGGGCTGAAATGGTCTATTGGCAGGAGGCCTTGTTTGATTCATATTTGCAGCAGGATTAGGTGGCCTTTGTGGTTGGTATGGCTGCCTAATAGGCTGAGCTTGAGGTTGATAAGAAGGTCTAAAACCTTGGGCCTGCTGCCTCTTGAGAGTAACCAGCTCATTGCCTAGGTTTTGCAATTGCTTCATGACTTCTTGAAGCTCATTTGGGGCACTTGGAGATGAAGTGGAAGCTTCATTTGAACTCTGATTTCTAGGAGTGGGAGAAGGAGCCAAATTAGGTGCTTGACTAGTGTTTGGACTCTCTAAACTTGGAAACAATGGCATGGGAGGTCTAGGGGCAAGTTTGCCAGCTTGGATCAGACAATTTTCAGCCCTAATGGCAATGCTATAAGCCATAGGGATAGTTATGCCTCCCATGGACTGAATCAACATAGAAATATCAGAATTTAGAGCTTTGAGATAGTAGAGAAAAGCACCTTCTGCTGTTGGCCTGACTGTCATTGGAATTCTCTCCCAAGTCTTTTGAAATCTGAAGTTGAAATCGGTCAGCTACTCATTGGGAGCTCTCTTGATGGTTGTCAGCTGCTCCAAAAGAGACAAGTTGTCTCCCTTTTCTCCAAATTGCTCATGAAGTGCTATACACAGCTGATTCCAATTTGTGATAGAACCAGCTCCAAGGCTTCTAAACCATTGCAATGCTTTACCCTTGAATGAAGATGCCAGCAACTTGATAGCCACTTGCATTTCATTGATTTCATGGATCACACAAAGGTTAGCAATATCTTTAACATGATCACCTGGAGTAGTCTGATTTTCTCCAGTGAAGTAGGGAATGTTCTTCAAGGCTGCAATAGGGACTGGATGTTGCGCATTGAGGGCAAGTGGGCTGCTGCCTGTGAAGTTGACGTAGGGATTGTTTTGAGCCATTCTGATTGGTCTTAAAACCCTTGTTGACTGAATGAAAGGCCTACCAGGTGGAGGAGTTGAGAGAGTTCTGTTTGGTGGAGATGGAGACCTTTGAATCCTTCTTCCTCTTTGCCTTCTTCTTGGAGATAATTGCAGGTATTCAAACAACACTTCTTCTTCTCCAACTCTTGACCTTGTGATTCTTCTCATAAGTTTTCAGGACTGATTGTTGAAGCCAGTTGATTCTTCCCCTTGGAGTCACCAGATATGCAAATAATAGCTCTTTTCAAGCAAGAAAATTGCAGCAGATGCACATCAACTTTGCTGCAATAAAAATGAGACCTCTAGTGTCCCACCGGGCATGCCAAAACTGTTGATGCAAAATCACAGCACCCCTGGATGCAGATCAGGCTTCTAGGATGATCATGTTAGAATCCAGTGTGATTGCATAACATTGAATCCTTTCTACAAGTGTGGGACTTGCAAAAATGAGAAAGGAGTCTCCAGAGAAGGCTAGTTCCTATTCCTCTATTCAGATGCACACAAAAATGTAGAGGGTTCACTCAAAACCTAATCTAACTTGCCAAGGAGACAGGGTAAGAAGATGCGTGAAAATAAACCTAAGCTAACAGAGGTGATGCAGGAATGAAGAACATCTATCTTGCCAATAAACACAGACCATTCAAATGTGATGCAAGATCATGCACAAATAACAAAATTTGTAATGAAAGACCAGGAGGAAGCAAATGAACACAGAGAGGGTTGAGAATCATCCACAGACATGCATTACTTGCTCCAAGGGTCGATACAATACACTACAAAATTCCAAGAGGCAGAGTCGCATTACAGTTCCAAATGGGGAGGTTCGAACTCCACAAATTCACCTGATAAAGGGGAGAAGGGAGGAGCAAAACAGAAAATGTCTGACCTTTTTAAAGAAGCTCCTCCTTACAATATATACTAAGAATGAGAGAGGAAAGAGAGAGGAAATTCAAATCTACCACAACCACTTCTAGATACATTTAACTCATCTCATTATGGCAGAAATGGCGGACCCTGGCAAAACGGCGGACTGTCTGCTGCATTAAAGCTGGTTGTTGAACGCCAGTTCTGGGCATTATCACGCGTCAGAGCCATTTCTCAATTTCCTCTCTCCAAACTAAACCAAAATTCAAGATTGACCCAATTGCATAGAGCATTTCACCAGCTTTTCATTGATATAAAGAACGTGCAAATCCGAGCTCTGGATCAAAAGATATGGAGATCTGAAGATTTAGGGCACAAAACAGGCAAAAATGTGTTTTGAAACTTTTCCCGTGCTTCGCCACCTGGATGATACGTGTCAAGAGCTGATTGGGTGCGTGATTCTCTCTCCTCTACTCACCCGCGGGTTTTCTTTGAAAACTTTGACCTTTTTTGTGATTTTCCACTTTTCCCGCGCTCCCGCCACTGAGGACGCGTGGCATGCATTGATTGGAGGACAGGGGCGCGGGGTCTTCTTTTACTTTTAGCTTTTTGGCTGAAACTTGGCCAAATTTTCTAACTCCTCCCCGAGCTCCACGCTTCCTTGTTCCATTGGACATGTGTCCAATTCCTATTGGCTCGGGCCAGCGCTTCAAACCTCTCTCTTTGAACTTTGGATGTTTTCCTTGTGACACGTGGCGTTACCTGATTCGTCCTCGGGCCTGCCAGATTTTTACGTCCCTCTGTCTCGGCTGTCCCAGTGCTATCTGGGACAAAAATTCGATCCACCCGATTCGGGCTTCTCTGTCCCTCTTTCGGTGATGACACGTGGCGTAATGTGATTGGCTCTCGGTTCCTTCGGCTATCCACATCTCGCGCGTACTTTTGGCCTGGATGTCCCTATACGAAAGTCATCTGTTTCGGCCGAATTGGCCGGTTTGTGTCCTTCACGTTCTCACGGCCCAAATGTCCCAAACTGCTTAGTGTGAAAGTTCTCCTTTTCGGCCGATCCGGGTGGTTCGCGTCCTTCGCGTTCTCACGGCCCAAATGTCCCAACTGTGCCGCTCAGCAGTTAGTCAATTTTCTTCTCCTTCGGCTGAACCGGCTTTCCGCGTCTCTCACGTCCCTCTGTCCCGGCTGTCCCTTTGCTCTGCAGACTACCTGGTGGTCTTTCGGCCGATTCGCGCCCAGATGTCCCAACTGTTCCAAGGGCCGCCTGGACCAGGACTTAGCCAATTTTCATGATTTTTTTCTGCCCCAAGCTTGTTTTTAGCATTTCTTCCATTTCTTAGAACTTGCTCTTTTCTTCTTGGACAAGAGGGTTGGAAAGAGGCTGAGGGGACCCCAGAAACATGATTTTGGGCCCTGAATCAATCTGTTATCAAAATTACAGGGGGAATTTTGTGAACAAGTGATATTTCATACATCCTTGATTCGAGGCACGTGCCAGTTACAAGCGCTGGATGGAACAAAATTACCTGGACACTTCAATGGGAGTAGGCTGAAGCCCTACTATAAATAATGCTTCTTGGTGTTTGTAAATAAGGCAATTTTTCCAGTTAGCTTAGAATTTCCTTTTATTCTTTTCCTTTCTTGTATTTCCCTTTCGTGTTGTTGTTTTGTTTTGTGCCTTGGGCACCAATAACCTTATTACTTTTAAAATTATGAATGTGCAGAGGACCGTGCATCGATTTAGTGTGGGGTGAGGTGATAAAGAGAAGCATGGAGTTATTCTGTAGGAGGATTGGGTTGGTAGACCATTTGAATTAGCCCTATTAAAAATATGCATTAGGAGAAAAGAAGGCAGATGGGTGGCAAAATAAGGTTACATTGGAAATCCACGTACAAGGAGAAAAAGTGCAAAAACACGAGGTAGGCAAAAGCAAGAATCATGAGGATGGAAGAGGTGCCTTTGCTCTGGTAACATGTGTGCAAGAGTCTTTTGTCAAGATGGATTGTTTGCACACTAGAAGGTTGGAAAAGTTTTCACGCAAGGATTGGGCGTGGGTGAAAAAAATTTCATGCAAGGATTGGGTGCGTAAGGAGAAGCGTTGAAGTCAGGTTTGTTTGGAAATGCCACATTAAACATGGTCATATGGTGGTAGGTAGCCTAGCCTTAAATGTGTAAAAGTGGAAAAACCTATAAATACAAGAGTGGGCATTTCATTATTTCACTTTGCAAAAACAAGAAGAGCAATTTTATTTCAAGAGCTAGGGTTTCAAGAATTGACTCGTGCGAAGGAAAATCCCAAAAACTTAAGCGAAATTGATCCATTAGATCTACAAACTAGAGTAGAAGTGATTCATGGGTGTGAGGAATGTTGTGAAGGAGCGCCATGATCGAAGGAGGAAAATCAAAGATTAGGGTTTGTGTTCTAGGGCATGGGGCGTGTGAGGAAAACTCTCAAACAAACTCACAAGTTAACCAGGGAATGAAAGTAAAGGGTATAATGATGGCCAAAAAACTAGTAGGAAAACCTGCAGAACAATCCAAGAAGGGAAAGGGTAAAGGAAAAGGGAAGAAGAAATAAGAGGAAATACCCTTGGATACAAATGAAGAATGGTATTCGGAGATGTAATACCTAGATGGGGTTTTGCTAGGGAAAGAGTGGGAGTCCCACATAAGACAGATGACCATGATCGACTACAATCACTGGTCAAGCATAATCACGAAGGAAATGGTGCTGGAGCTAGTGCGCCCAAAAATAAATGAACACCTAATGGGTTGCCAATCTACAACGACATGGTCAAGGTGAAAATGGAGAAGGCAGGGCTTCTCCAACTTTATGAGTTGCCATATTTTGGGAAGCCCGAGTACTTGTACCAATGGCTGATGACGCGCGTACATGAAGAATTATTCTACTTCATAGGGCACAAAATGTGCATAACTCCCCAGTTAATTTCACACTTCACAGTCTAACCTATACAGGGGCGCACTCATAGATGACCTCCAGGATGAGGAGGTAATCAGGGAAACCATAACATCCCAGGAATTAAAGAAGGGATCAAGGTACTATGACATCTCGGATATCAGTGATCTGGTGATGAAGATGGCCGCGCACCTTGTCTCCAAGCTGAATGGACAAGAAAGGTGGACCCAGGTGAGCAAGCCCTGGCTGAATGTCTGCAGGAAGGTCATGGAGGGCATCAGTATACAACATCTCCCAGTACATAGTAGATGAAATCATAAGTAGTGCGGAGAACGGGGAAAAATCCTATTTGGGAACATTTTGTTGACAATTGTGTTCTCAGAAATTGGGGTGTCGGACGCATCTGATAAATTTGTGTGGGAGTACCCTGCTGAAGATCCCTCGCCTGTGGAGAGATTTTAGAAATACACATGTGAATAAATGACAGGGGTACACAAGGCGCACTTAGAAAAATGGTATAAGCGCCTTAGGAACACATTTGGGGCTGAATGTTGGATCCTTGAACAACTCCCCGTAGTAACCGAAGGAGAAGTAGAATTCACAATCTACCAAGACTTCTGCATTGGTAGATTCATCTTGGTGGATGGTAGTTGGAGTCCATGGTGCAAACTCCCATTCTCGTTTACTACCCAATTTTTCCAAGCGGGGATAAACAAATACAAGGAATCAAAGAAATTAAACCTGGAGTTGTCCACCCTTGACAGAGAGCACAGGGAAATGAGAAAGAAGATGGTCTCGCAAGAGAAGAATGCATACGTTAAAAGGTAAATGTCATAGGATGTTCATATTATAATGCCATTGACCTTACCTATTGCAAGGAGCAATGCCACAAGGATCTACCTGTGCATAAGGCAAAAATTTGAAAAGGGCACGTATGTGGAGAATGAGATATCCATCCTAGATGACCCTATGGGAAGAAAGAATCCAGTGCCAAAGCATAAGGAGAGGGAAGAGGAGGAAGAAAAAAGGGTGGTGGAGAAGTAGAATGTAGATACCGCGGGCTGAGTACCTACGCAGAAGAAGAGGAGAACGGTGGTCAGGGAGAAGACCCCAGAGCCTACAAAGCCACCATCCCCTGAAGAACCCTCAGATGAAGAGAGGACAACATCCCCGACTCCAGAGTTTTCTGCAAAGGAAGAAGAACAAGGGATGGAGGAACAAGAGTTTGAAGATACAAATGACCCAAACACCTATATAGGTAAAAGGATGATGATGAAGGGGAAGAGTTAGAGGTGGATCGGGAGCGAGAGGATACAAATGATGCTTTCATATTTATAAGGAGGAAGGGTTCCCAAGGGGAGGAAGGTGCATGGAGCAAAGAAAGGAGTGAAGGGGCAAGTACTAAGGGGTCAGATATGCCCAAGCTCACTCAGGAGGAGGTGGATGAGAAAGTGATAAGGGAGGCAGAGAAGATAATTAATACCTTGGTTGAAGAGGAGTTGGAGCATAGCACGGAGCTTGTACTCGGTGAATTCAAAGAAGAGTAGAGGGAGAAGAGTGTGGGTAGCACAAAAGGCCCAACTCTTTTAGTAACTATTCCCAAGGGCATAGACACAAGAAGTAAACACGTGAAAGGGGGAAGAACAACGATGGGATACATTTATGACCCCAAAAAAGTTTTACACACGCATTTCTAGAGTATCGTGCCCACCAAGGAGCTCACCGCCATGGAATCCTTTAACCCTGAGGGTGGGTACCCGTGCATAAGGAAGATGCTATCATGGGCATTTGACTCCCACCTTGATGAGCCTGAGTTTGAGGTTAACCAAGGAGCGGTACTAGCACTGCGAGGGAAAGGGGACAACCCCATTGTAAACATGCAACAACTATCAGATGAGAAAGTGTGTAACATGCTTAATAAAGTCTCTGTGGAAATTGAGGCTAGGCTCTTCTACAAGAATGATAGGGTTAAAGTCTTGGAGGACCTATTGGAGAAGAGGAAGGAAGAAGTAGTGAAGCTAATGAAGGACCTTAGCCTTGAGAAACTAATCAATGCTCAACTACAAAGGGAGCTTCAGGAGGAAAAGGCCAGGGTATGTAAAGTTTCAAAGAAGGTGGAGCTCATCTCCCAAGATATTATCATGAAGCACCCGGACCTTAACCCCCACGTAAAAGTGTGGATCCTCACCATGGAAAGGTAGCCTTTGGCCTTGGAGTCAGCAGAGGAGGTAGCTACACACTTGGAGAAGGAAGACAAGTTGAAGGTTGTCGTGCTCGTGGTTGAATACAACAAGGTGCTCACTGACATAAAAATAGCTGCACAAACCGTGAGAGTCACCTATGACCATTGCGCTAATCAAGATAAGGCGACAGGCATGAAAGAAGTCTGAAGCTATTGAGAACCGGTGAGTCTCAATCAAAACCCGGCTAAAAGAGCTCTATAAGGTCATTATGAGGAAGATGGATGCCCTAGAGGATCACGCCAAGGAATTAGAGACTGTGGTGGAGACCATTAACACAAAGGGGGAAGGGTTAACCTTCAACGAGGTGAGCACCTTGGTTGGTGACATCTGCACTAGAGCGTAGGATGAAGTCAATGCTTGGAATATGTTGGAGGCCAACCTGTGGAAAAATTTTCCCCTTCTTCTTCTTTAGGCAATTTTTCCTCTATTCTTTCTCTCCCCCATTATTTATTATTTCCCTCCATTCTTTCCAAGGCAAGGCCTTGCATTTTTGTATTGCATTCTTTGAAAAGGTTCCTAAGGGTAGAGAACAGTGAAGTGTGGGGTAATGCTAGGACCCCAATATAGCTTCCAAATCTTAAAGGCGCATAGGCGCGCATAGCCAGAGGAAGCACGTAAGTGAAGGCGCACAAGGTAGAATTCAAAAGGGTTCTTGGAGAACCAAGGATGTGTGCCCATGAAGTAGAATTCAGGACTTAGCCATTTTTCAACCTTTTAGATAGAACACATGAAGAACGTGTTCCATTTGGATAAGGTTCTAGCCTAGCGACAAGGTGTCCTGGGAGGAATATACCTTGCGATAGGAAGATCCAAAAAGCTAATCATGACATGGAGAGGAATGTGCTTGGGGTGACCCACACCTTGACACTTGGGGCCAGATTTGAGGATGCAGAGGAGTTTGTTGGAGCTCAGATGCCTATTTATACATGTGGCCTTGGCAAAGAATAGAGACATAAGTGAGGTAGCGGAGCTCTACAGAATTACTATGGGAACTATGGGATAAAATGGGTAGATGATTCTAGGAAGGATGTAATGGGGAAATGGGGAATGCAATTTTTTTTTTTTGAGCATACATGTATGGATCCAGATATGGTGTATGACCATGGTCTCCTCTCTGGTGCTTTGTAGTAAGACTACAAATGAATATAATAAGGTTACCATTGCGTTTATATTAAGATCTCCTTCCTATATTATCTGCATGTTTCTACTATGCTTTTGATCTTGTATAATCATGAATCTTACTTGAATGTTAGTCTATTTGTGGATTTACAACTTCTTAGTTCTATTAATTCTGTTGCGCGCTTTGATTTGTTAGGACTAAAGGGGTATAGAAGTTGTTCTGAGCTCTATAGCTTCTTCATGTCTATTAAATCACTAAGTCAAGATCATGAATTATGCCTTCCACTAAACTCACATAAAAGAGAGACTTGGCTCCCTCTCGCATGCCTCGGTGAGCGCCCAGCGCCCGTTGGGTGATAGGCCGGCACACATGAGGTTCCCTTGTTCTTGGTGGGTGAAAAAATGACTACAATCATTCCTTAAAAAAATCTTCCATGAAAATAAATCCTCCACTCCATTAAGAAATATAGGTCTCAAAGAAATGAAGAAAAATGAAGATTTTTCACTAAATAACCACGAAGTCACCCAATTGAAAAATATTCATATCTTGCAAAATACATGTCAGATTGAGGTTCCATATTTTGCAGACTTCCAAATTTTTCAATATGATCAAGATGAAAAAAATAGAAGGTCAAATGGTGCCTTGAAACATTTTTTCCAACAAAATCCCCATTTCGTGCCCTAGCTCACGTTTGTTGGATTTCTCAACAATTTGATAGTCGATAGAGCTAAAAACTTGCACACATACTCCAAATGAAAAACCTATCACAATGGATTTGATTTCATCATGATCGAAGACAAAAACTAGACCTATAAATTTCAAGCTCCATTAATGGCTGCCATGGCAGCTTTGTGCTTAAAGCCACTACTAGGTGAAAATTTTAAATTTTATTTCTAAGCATTCTAGTGAGTGAAATCATGTGAAATTCGGAGGACGTGATCGAAATGATGAGATGAGTCCAAAAAAATATGTTCCATTACAAACCAGGCACTAAAAATCCACTTTCCAAAATAGTAAGCTTTCCTACAAGGGCATGCTTATCTTCGGTAAGTCTTCATCAAAAGTGATTGCAACATCTATGGCGAAGGCAATGTGCACCAAAGGTCACCAGAAGTCAAAATGAGTGTTTAGAGCATAAAACAATGAAAATGACCACTTACTAAAAATAGTAAGCTCCCTATATGGGTGCTTACTAAAAATAGTAAGTCACCCCAAGAAGCGGTGAGGTGAAGGTAGTGTGCACAGGAGTGAATGAGGGAGTTCATCGCATCAGGATGGTTAAGAAGAGGAAAAAATCACCTCTTACCAAAAATAGTAAGTCTCCCATCTGGGAACTTGCTATTAATAGTAAGTCACACTCAAAGGGAATTTTGGCACAACAAGACATAGAGGGATGATCATTCAGGTCAACATCATCATTCAAGATCATCATAGGCATTTCTCACAGGGCATTTGAGATCCATCTCAGGTAACTTGATAATGTTTTTTAACACTCACTACATGGTTTAGGTCACAGGTATATCATACACAGGCTGGAGTTACGGTCATCGGAAGAACAATTCATTCAACTTGACAAGTGTTCGTGAGATAATTTGAAGGAGTTTCTCAGGGTGTAAGGAGTTTGAAGATTTATAGTTTCACTACATTTGGAGATTTCCATCAACAAGGATCAATGGACTTCATCGGGAATGAAATCTCCTCTTCTTCTTCTCTCTCTCCTTCTTTCTCCTCTTCCCCCAACTCTCTCTCACTTTTCAATATTCTAATTTACATTGGGGTTGTAATTTTTAGGTCTTAATGTTCCTAATGTAATAAGTCACCTTTATGCTATAAAAAGTGACTTAAAAGTTTCCTAGGAAGTTGAAAAGTATTAAGTTGTGCGAGGGCATATGAAAAGGAATTGTGGGGTAGATGATGAGTATCCTCTCATTCTATAAATTGTAAATCCATTCCCATTTTAAAGGGTTGGTGATTGATTTTGTAAACTCAAGAGTGCATTGAGAGAACAAAGGAGATAACGAAATCTTCCATTCCCCTCATTCTCAAATTTTCCTCCATTTTCCTGATGTTGCAGACTCATAGCACCCCGGATACAGATCAAGTTTCTAGGCTGATCACTTTAGCATCCAGTGTGATTGCACAACATTGAATCCTTTCTTGAGTGTGGGACTCATGAAAATGAGAAAGGAATCTCAAGAGAAGGCTGGTTCCTGCTCCTAAACTACCTGCCACAAGTTATTCCAGTGCAGGCAAGCTAATCTAAACCTAATCTAACCATGCCAAGGAGACAGAGAGAGATAGAAAAGGGAAAAACAACAAAAATCCTACACTAAAACGGTGATACACTAGAGAAGGAGAATGTTGAACATCTATCAAAACTGCCATGGAACAAGGAGAGGTGAGCAATGGGAAGGATGGACAGACGCATCACAGGCCCAAGGATAGATTTCACACAGAAAATGTCCCAAAACTCCATGAACACAGCTCCAGACCTGTAGTGAATGTTAGAACATGCACAAATACCTGTAATGAAGAGAGGCAAGAAGAGAACAAGCAAAAATGAGCAAGGATGGATAGATGCATCACAAAACACGTTTTTATTGCTCCAGAAGTTTGCACAGAACATCATTTCAATAGTAAAAGGAAAAAATGCCATTACAGAGAAGGGGAGGAGGTTCAAACTCCATTTTCAACCCTAGAGAAGAAAAGAAGGGAGGGTAGAGCGGAAAAGATGAACAACTTGTAATGTCCCCCACCAAAATGAGCCAAATTTGGCTTTTACATTGCATGGGTCGAGCCCAGGAGACAGAAACATACAAAAAACGTGAGAGCCCATTCCTCCTTGACTGTAGATGCATTAAAATGGCATGGGGGACCTTAAAAACCCATACCCTGTTGATTTTGACCGATTTGTAGGAGAATGCGACCCATTCTACATTAATTTGGTCGGTGAAATGTCACTTCTGGTCATGGACACGCGTCAGAGCTGTTTCTCAACTTTCTCTCTCTAGAATACACTAAAATTCAAGATTAACCCTAGAATCATGTAGAGAATTTCATAAGCTTTCCGTTGATATAAAGAACGTGTAAATCTGAGCTCTGGATCGAAAGATATGGAGATCTGAAGATTTAGGGCACAAAATAGGTGAAAATGTGTTTTGAAAATCTTTCCGCTCTGCCACCTGACGACACGTGTCAAGCACTGATTGGATGCGTAATTCTCTTTCCTCTCGCTCACCCATGGGTTTTCCTTGAAAAATTTGACTTTTTGTGATTTTGGAACATTTTCCACTTTCCTTCCGTGCCCCCGCCACTTGGGACATGTGGCATGCATTGATTGGAGGACAGGGGCGCGGGGTCTTCCTTTACTTTTAGCCTTTTGGCCGAAACTTGGCCAAATTTTCCAAATCCTCCCAAGCTCTGCGCTTCCCTGCTCTTTTGGACACGTGTCCTATTTTGATTGGCTTGGGCCAACACTTTAAACCTCACCCTTTGAAATTTGGACGTTTTCCCTTGTGACACGTGGCGTTACCTGATTCGTCCTCGGGCCTGCCAGATTTTCACGTCCACCGCATCCATTTGTCTTGGATGTCCCAAACTGTCTGGGATGAAAACTTCTGATCCGCTCAAAATGGGATTCCTTGTCCCTCATTCAGTGATGACGTGGCGTAATTTGATTGGCTTTCGGCTCCTTCGGCTCCTCGCATCCGCCGCGTACTTCTAGCCCGACTGTCCCAGTGCTAAAGTTTCTTGTTTCAGCCGAACCGGGTGGTTCGCGTCCTTCACGTCCTCATGGCCCAGATGTCCCAGACTGTTCCGCTCAGCAGTTAGTCAATTTTCCTCTGACCTTCGGCTGGTTCACCTTTCCGCGTCTGTCGTCCTCACGGTCCAACTGTCCCTAGTCTTTGCTGGCCGCTGGCTTTGAGCTTTTCGGCCGGTTCACGCCCCAACGTCCCAAATGTCCTAACTGTTGTGAGGACTAGGAATTAGCCAATTTTCATGATTTTTCTAGTCCAAGCTTGTTTTGCAACTTTTTCACCCTTTTTCTAGAACTTGCTCTTTTCTTCTTGGACAGGGAGTTTAAAAATTTTGAGGGGACCCTAGAAACATGATTTTTTCCTGAATCAATCTATTTTCCTGGGACTTGAGAATTTAATGCATGTTATCAAATTTACCCTAGGGGTGAATTTTGGATAACAATTTGGTGACTCAGTGGGGTTACCTGCCTACTAGGTACAAGATACCAGTTGCCTGAAGCAGTCCATTTGGCATGGAGTCATGAGTTGTAACAAAACTGATCTGAACTTTGAAAACTTCCCTCTGAACCGCTTGAATCCCACTGGACATGGAGTTGTTCTCACCAAAATGCCACTGGAATGAACTGTGCAAGAGCAAAACCAGCACCACAAAAACTATGTACAGAACTGAAAATCATACATGCTCCAAATGAAACATGCAGAGTGTGCACAAGCACTTCTTCTGCTAAAAGCAAACCTACCTACTCTATTCTAACTGGAAGCAAAGGCAAGCTAAACAAACCCTGCAATTGGTTGTGAGAAATAGCTTCCCTTTCTCAAAAGTGGCAGCCATGCAATTGATTTGGAGCTGATCATGGCTATTAGGATGAGTGGAAAATCAACAAGAAGCTGGTCTTCCACCCAAATCATCAAGGTATCAGCTGAAGGTAGATTCAATACCTCTTTTAGTTGCTCTGCATTTGGATTGAAGAGGTATGACAGCTGATCCTTGGTACTTTGTAGCTCATCCTCATGCTCAGAAGCAAGCATGACTAGTTGTGACTTCTCCTTTGGCTCCAATGAAGCCAAATACCTGATTGGGCAAGGTCTGATCCGTTTGATATGCCCATAGCTCTGATTTTCAACTCCAAAAATGGAGTCTTCTTGTAGACCTTCTTGAATGGATGGTGTGGAAGAAATGGTGAAGTTCCTTTGTCCTTTCTCTTCCTCCAATGAAGAACATGAAAGATTAAAATCTTCCAATCTTGGTTCCAAAGAGCTGCTATAGGATGCAGGCTGCTGCAAATGAATGTTCTCCTTCATGACAACAGACTCTTGTGTTTGGAATGTGGATGATGAAAGAGAGAATGGTGGAAACTCAACCAGCTCTTCTCCATCAAAACAGTCCTCCAAATCTGACAGATAAACTGCCTCATGGCTGTCCTGCTGCAAATGTTCAATCTCTCCCATGGTGTTCTCTTGATCTGCAACTTGACCACCATGGTTTCTTTCTCCCTCCAACATTGAGTTTGAGAGATCAAACTCCTCTTCAGTACTAGAACTTGAGAGAGGTGAAATAGAAAGAAGAACTGAAGGTTCTCCTGTAGCCTACTTTGTGCTCAAAGCCCTTGGATCTGCACTTTTCTCCTCCACAGCTAGAATGTGATCCTCTTCTTTTGGATCTGGAACAACTTCTCCTTCCCCCAATGTTTGAAGATAGTCTTGCTCCTGATTGAACTCTTCCTCCAGCATGAAGTTTGTCAAGTCAAACTCTTCAATCTGCTGCTTTAGAGGACAAGTTGGAATTGCAAGGACTTCTTCTTCTGCTGCAACAAAATTAGTTCTGACCACCATTTGTTCTCCAACTCCAACCTCTTCTGTAGGTTTAACCATCAAGGGGATCTTTGTCATCCCAAATTTGGCAGCCCAAACCTTCAAGTTGTCTGTCATTTTTTTTTCTTGGCTCTTCCTCTTGCTGTCCTTGATGACTGTGATTTTTGCAATTTCTTCTTCCTCACATGGAATCGGGAATGCAAGAGGATGGATGGGTTGTAACTCAATTGAGTTTACAATTTTTGTGGTGGTGGAGGAGGTGAAACATCTTGTTTCTCTATAGGAGGGGTATTTCATTTAGCTCTTGTGGAGGGGATGACTGTTTGGGAGAAAAAAGGAAAGAAGAGTTGAGGTGTGGTGGAAGATTGAGAGGTGGAGACATGGGATCAACACTTGGGACAGCAGATGGGGGGTTCAAAATTTGAAATTCCAAATGAGATGGTGCTGCTTGAGTAATGGGAAGAGAAAACCAGATGATGGTGTAAAACTTACCCATTGACAAGGTTGTTCCACAACGAGTGCATAGGCCTCTATTTCTGCTTTGTCCATTGTGCAAATTGGGGCAGCATCTTTATCATGAAGTCTAGCTTCTCCGAGGGCTGAAGTGTCTTGGAAAATGGCCTCCCCATGGAAAAGGAGTCTTGCAACCAATTCAAAGCTCTCATTTGAGTGTTGCTCTAGGATCGCACCATCTTTACCTCCATCTTTTGGATTTTCTCCAACAGACCAGCATCTTGCATCTGATTGTCTTCATTATATGCATACTCTTGCTCTTGGAAAGCTCCATAGCCAAACTGATTTTGGCGTTGCTACTCATATGGGTATGCATGCTGATCTTGAATCATTCAAAATGTTGATTTGGAGGATTCGTAAAACATGTTGGAGGTGGAATATACTGCTGTTGTTGATGTGAATTCCATGATGGAAATGAAGTCATGATTGCACAACTTCATGGAATGGAAAAGAATGAAAGAGGTGGAAAGAAGGATGGAAATGGATGGATGAAAAATAGTTCTGCAACTTTAGAAATGGGTTCTTCGATCGATGGAGTCGCCGGATGTGTTTGCAAGTGCCTCCAAAGGTGAAATCTTCACAGAACACACCAACCTGCAAAAGATGAAGTGGAACACCTCTAAGGTCCCACCAGGCGTGCCAAAACTATTATTGCAGGACTCACAAAGCACCCACGGATGCGAGATCGGTTTCTAGGCTGATCACTCTAGCATCCAGTGTGATTACACAACATTGAATCCTTTCTTGAGTGTGGGACTCATGAAAATGAGAAAGGAATCTCCAGAGAAGGTTGGTTCCTGCTCCTAAACTACCTGCCACAAGCTATTCCAGTGCAGGCAAGCTAATCTAAACCTAATCTAACCATGCCAAGGAGACAGAGAGAGAGAGAAAAAGGGAAAAACAGAAAAAGCCTACACTAAAATGGTGATACACTAGAGAAGGATAATGTTGAACATCTATCAAAACTACCATGGAACAAGGAGAGGTGAGCAATGGGAAGGATGGACAGACGCATCATAGGTCCAAGGATAGATTTCACACAGAAAATGTCCCAAAACCCCATGAACACAGCTCCAGACCTGTGGTGAACATTAGAACATGCACAAATACTTGTAATGAAGAGAGGCAAGAAGAGAACAAGCAAAAATGAGCAAGGATGGACAGATGCATCACAAAACATGTTTTTTTATTGCTCGAGTTTACACGAACATCATTTCAATAGTAAAAGGCAAAAATGCCATTACGAGAGAAGGGGAGGAGGTTCGAACTCCATTTTCAACCCTAGAGAAGAAAAGAAGGGAGGGCAGAGCGGAAAAGATGAACAACTTGTAATGTCCCCCCACCAAAATGAGCCAAATCTGGCTTTTACATTTCATAGGTCGAGCCCAGGAGACAGAAACGTACAAAAAATGTGAGAGCCAATTCCTCCTTGACTATAGATGCATTAAAACGGCATGGGGGACCTTACAAACCCATACCCTGTTGATTTTGACCAATTTTCAGGAGAATGCGATCCATTCTACATTAATTTGGTCGGTGAAATGTCACTTCTAGTCATGAACACGCGTCAGAGCCGTTTCTCAACTTTCTCTCTCTAGACTACACCAAAATTCAAGATTAACCCCAGAATCATGTAGAGAATTTCATAAGCTTTTTGTTGATATAAAGAACGTGTAAATCTGAGCTCTGGATCAAAAGATATGGAGATCTGAAGATTTAGGCACGCAAAGCAGTGAAAATGTGTTTTGAAAATCTTTCCTGTGCTCTGCCACTTGGACGACACGTGTCAAGCACTGATTGGATGCGTAATTCTCTCTCCTCTGCTCACCCATCGGTTTTCCTTGAAAAATTTGAATTTTTGTGATTTTGGAACATTTTCCACTTTCCTTCCGTGCCCCCGCCACTTGGGACACGTGGCATGCATTGATTGGTGGATAGGGGCGCGGGGTCTTCCTTTACTTTTAGCCTTTTGGCCGAAACTTGGCCAAATTTTCCAAATCCTCCCCGAGCTCCATGCTTCCCTACTCTTTTGGACACATGTCCTATTTTGATTGGCTCGGGCCAGTGCTTCAAACCTTGCCCTTTGAAATTTGGACGTTTTCCCTTGTGACACGTGGCGTTACCTGATTCATCCTCGGGCCTGCCGGATTTTCGCGTCCACCGCGTCCATTTGTCCTAGATGTCCCGAATCTTCTGCAGGGATGAAAACTTCTGATCCACCTGAAATGGGCTTCCCTGTCCCTCATTCGGCCGATGACGTGGCATAATTTGATTGGCTTTCGGCTCCTTGACTCCTCACGTCCGCCGCGTACTTCGGCTTTGGCCCATGTCCCAAGCTAAAGTTTCTTGTTTCGGCCAAACCAGGGGTGGTTCGCGTCCTTCACGTCCTCGCGGCCCAGATGTCCCAGACTGTTACGCTCAGCAGTTAGTCAATTTTCCTCTGACCTTCGGCCGGTTCACCTTTCCGCGTCCTGCGCGTCCTCACGGTCCAACTGTCCCTAGTCTTGCTGCCTGGGCTGCTGGAAGCTTTTTGGCCGGTTTGCACCCCGACGTCCCAAATGTCCCGGCTACTATTGCGAGGACTAGGACTTAGCCAGCTTTCAATTTTTACGGAAGCTTGTTTTTGCAACTTTTTCACCCTTTTTCTAGAACTTGCTCTTTTCTTCTTGGACAAGGGAGTTTAAAAATTCTGAGGGGACCACTAGAAACATGATTTTTGCCCTAAATCAATCTATTTGCTTGGGACTTGAGAATTTAATGCATGTTATCAAATTTGCCACAGGGGTGAATTTTGGATAACATTTCCCACTATGTACAACTTTGGTTTGAGCAATCAATACAAGAAGAAGGAGTTTATATATTTCTTTGACTAAAGGATTTCTTGATACTTTGTGCTCATCAAATTCTATTTGGTCTTATTGCTACTTGCAGAGTTTTTTCCTCTTAATTTAGTGCATGTGATGAAACTTCTAACTAGTGTGTGTAGGAATATGATTTTCTACCTACAACATTAGTTCTCCTACCTCTTTTCTCACTCCCCTTTCCCACTCTTCGACAAAGTATTCCCTAGCAAGAAGAGATGCTAGATTTTCCGTAGGGTCAGTGGAGTTCCTGTGTTGGATCCCTGACCGTAAGGCCACCCGAAGAAAACTCACTTTCACTCATGCATACATATACAAAAGTTGCACTGTTAAGTAGAGCGACTTAGATTCCCAGAGCATTGGCAAGAAATATAGAATTTTTCCACTCGAATTTTTTTCTTTCTAACAAAAATGATAGTAACTAGCTTGAAATGCAAGGAGATGGAGAACCAAAAGTAAGGAGAGGCTGAAAGTGAGGATGAACTGATATAGAAATTGAGCCCACATGTGTACACCATTGATGGATCAGATATAGAGGACCAGAGTGCACAGTTTGAGGACACCCATGTTATGGACATAGTTAAAGAAGAAATTGGGGTACATGTTACTCGAGCACAAAAGAGAAAAATAGAACTAACTACGAACATGGATTTGAATGCACCGACCACCGAGTTAGATTACAAACTAGAAAAAAAAGTCACAGAGATCATTAAGCATCTAGTTGAGCATGAAGTGGTGCAAGTCGAAAGATAAAGGAGTGAAGGAAAAACTAAGTCATTAAGTACGGGGATGTCTCTTGTAGTAGGTTTCCTTAATGGTGTTAGAGGAAATAATAGGAGGCCAAGGTACACTCAACGGGGTCCTATAATGCAATATATTAATGACCTGAATAAATTTTTGCATGGTAAGTATCAAAGCATGATACCTTCAGATAAAATATTTTATTGGTCATTTTTTAGTAAGGAGGAGGTGCTACTGGGAATAAGGAATATGCTATCATGGGTGCTTGAGTCACATATTAATGAGACAAATTTTGATGTAAGCACTCATTCATTAATAGATACCCAAGATGTGGAAACCTCTAGAGATACATATCCAATATTTGATTCACAATAGTTATTGGATGATGATAAAGTGTGCAATACGTTGAATAAATTATCGGTGAAGGTTGGTGCTAGGATTTTTGATAAGAACAGAAAAATATGATTTATGTAGAGGGAGATGGATGAGAAGAATAAAGAAATAAGAGAGAGAGACGGGGAAATAAAGGAGAAAGAGAAAATTATTGCGCAGTTAAAATAAGAATTGAGGGAAGAAAAATGGTGGACACGCACGACATATAAGAAGGAAAAATAAATCATTGATGTGATCTTACTTGCGCACTTGGATTTGGCCCCTCATGATTGATTCACGTATGAGACAAATTATCATCATCTAGAGGATCTAATGCACATAATTACCACTCAATAACCACCTTTTACATTGGAATCTGTAGAAGAAGTATTGGTATGGAAAAATAAATAGGGAAAGGAACAAATTGAAGCCAACATAACCCAATATAGCGAGTTAATTGAATAAGTAAAAGTAACTTCTCATGTCATAGAATTTGTTTATGATAATTGTGAAGATAGTGATTATGTATTATGACTACTTGTTGCCAAGGATGAAGTAGATCTAAAAGATCTCCAGGCTAAGAACAAAGGGAACATGGCGAACATGAAATAATATTGGCCAAGGTTGACCAAAAAAGGGAGCCAATTGATGTATTAAGGGCCTTAATTAACAATAAATTAAAATAACTCTACCCCGGTCATGCGTAGGGTGGGCGCGATAGTTGATGTAGGGAAACAATTGGAGACTATAGTTGAAATGCTCAAGTAAAGGGGTGTGGACTTGACTATTGCAGAAGTTCATGTCATTTTGGGTGATGACCTTACTCAAGAAAGAAAGGAGTTATAGGAAGTAAAAACATTAGAAGCATTGGTGAATAATGAATTTCCCCTTCTTTTTCCTAGTAACAATTGGATTCTTACATTTTTGGTGTAAAATTTGTGTAGACATTATTTATTATTTGATTATTGGATAAATCTTCACCATTCTTTGTGAGATCAAGAAGAGTGTTGCTTGAGGATGAGAAAACATACCTAGTGTGGGGTAATTTTTGGTACCAAAAATGGGTAAGTGTTAAAGTATATAGAGGAACACACGCACGAACGGATACAGGAGAAACACATAGATGAGTGAACAATATGATCAAGCTGGATGAAATTTTTTGTGTGCGAAGATGGAATGAAGTGCGCACGAGGATCATTGTAGAAAGGAATAAGACATAGTATTTTTTTTTTTATTGGGATAAATATAGACATGGAGTGTGTGACATACAAGGGAATTTTCTAGTCAATAGGAGTCTAGTTTTGAGGAAGGAACTTGCAGTTTGAACTTACGCATGGGAGATAATAATAGGATTAGATCTAGAGTTAATTATAGAGAATATATTATTAGGTGAAGCTTTTATGTTTCGTGGTTATCTTTGTATGCACACATGGATATTTTGAGCATGTAGCCTATTTTGAGAGTGCATGGGTGGTGAAGGGAAAGTTCCCACCCTCTATATATATGTATTGAGTTGTATTGATTAGGATCATGACTGAGATCAGGATTGTAACAAAGTTATGCTACTAGTATGTTTGTGTGCATGAATTTGTGATGATACTTATGGTGTATTCAACTACTATGTTTTGTGATGAATTAATATAATGGATATTGGTTTTTGATGTCTCTTTTCATGGTTATTGTATGGTAAATTTGATATCGATCCTTAAGTGATCTATATGTTTTCCTTATTATGCATGTTTCTAAAATGAGATCATGGATCCGATTTTAAAATGGAATATCCATTTTGGGTGTGGTTATTATGAACATGCATGCTAACACCTTAGAAATTCATTAACAAAGAGGGACTTAGTAGGCTTCACACACTTCAAGTGAGTGTTCGATATTTCTAAGTGAAATTCCATTGTACCTTGGCATATGAGTATAAAAATAAAGATTACATCCTTCTCCTCATACGACCTCTCTCACTAGTTCTACCTCTTTGCAATCATCATTATGATTTCTCAAAAAAACCATGCACATCATCTGCCGCTATTGCTAGTGGCTGAAAAAAATGGGCATCCTCACCCATAATAAAATCAACCCACTCTATCATACCCCTCCCACACAAAGGTTGGGGGCACATTTTGAGTCAATGTGCGTATAGAGTTGTCCACAATCAAACCAATAGGCAACACTTGTCCTCATACAAAAAACATTAGCTATTACACATCCTTGCCTCAATGAAAAAACCATAAACAAAAAACATACAACAATAAATAATACTTATGGTCCACTCTCATTAGTTCTACATCATATATCTCAAGGGAAGGTTCTTATCCCTATACTCATCCAACCGATGGCCCATTAGCCACATCCACCACTACTTTGGAAAAATAAACATGAATCGATGTGTCACCCTCTCTGGATATTTCATGTGTGCACCCCACATCATCAACTTGGATCGGCCCTATGGCCTGATATGACTCATCCGGAATTGGATGCACTAGGTGTGCTCCTATCGGGCCCTACCTCACCTCTAGTTGTCTCTCCGATCTAGTAGATTAACACCATATATATGGCTTCGGGGGTATATCCTAGAAATTCCAAATTTCCTCGATGCCCACTCACCTTGAAACAACTCACCACCCACAAAAATGAATCCTCTAACAATATAGTGTGTTTTATACATCGTAACTCCACACCATCCTCTACCCATCCTCCATAGTCATTATATGGTCTCCATTTAATGTCCATGTGGCTCATCTGATCTATCATAAACCTATATGTGTTCATGCCCATCATCCTACTATGGGTGCCCACCCACCTCACTGTGAATATCTTGGGTCGATCCCAATAGGATCGTGGCCCACTGAGTGGCCTTAATATAACAATATGCTCATATGCCCACACATGTAACAAAGTAGTGGCTCCTAGCCCACCACCATGATCCTCTTGTGTAAATATATACAAGTATCTATACAAATAGGCCAATACACACCATGCCTAGGTAAATATAGTCCCACGCTCCTCGATGTTGTGAAAAATATCATGCATCCTATAAAAATACCAACTCCACCACCCTTTGCTGCCACTAATAAAGATATCACAATTGCGATAAATTTACACAATCACGGAACCAAAAATCTCTAAATGGCATCCAAAATATTATGTGTCTCATCCTATACATGTTTCCCTATAAAATAACAACTGTGTCACCATCATCTAACTATGAGCATCCACAATGAAATAAATTTTTATTCTCTCTCAAACTATCGACAATCATAGTATCCTGTATACATCCTCTACGGTCATTGTCATCTCCCAAGAGGAAACCAAAATGTATAGGTATCACTGCACCATCTCTCAAATAGATAAATGAACTTAGACATATTATGGGGTATCTCCCCCAATCTAACTATGTGCCGCAAGCCGACATGGTCCATTATATCCCACTTAGCATCCTACAACCCAAAAGTTATAAATGTACTCAAGTGGCGACCCCCTGAAATTATCTGGAATGTATGTCTCTCTACAAAAATAAAAAATAAAAAAAATTCTTCCATCAATAAACCATTCATACTAAAAATCACTCATCATAGCATAACATTCATCGAATACAAACATTTAAAAAAATAGTGTTAAAAACCTACCCCTTGACACTAGTGCCCAAGAGCTAGACACTAGCCTGGGAAGGTCACTAGTGCCATGAAGTGGGCGCTAGTGTTCCGAAGGAAAAAAATTTCCTATCCGATCCCATCCTGGTCATAAATGCCAAAACTATAATAATTCAAAGTTTACTAAAACCGCTAAAATACTGCGTTTTGAACAAAAGTTTCCAATAAAAATCACACTCACCAACTCCTCGGTTGTCTGCAAAGCCACAACCACCACCACCACCTCTCTCAAAATCTCATCAAATATACTTCTCTAATGAACAAAATTCTTGTAGCTTAGATCTCAAATCTCAATCAAACTCAATTCAAATGAAATTATTATTCACCTTTCAACTATTATTGTATATATTAATTCCACTTTACCATATACTATAGCCATTATTTGTCACTATTACTACAAATAGTACATGTCACGTAGTTTCACTCATATCTTGAGAATCACAACTCTAGTTTTCTCATCATTTGTGAAATATGGATCACAATTTCCTCTAGCACCATATTATACACTTCTTAGTATTCCATATTAACATTTGGAACGTGTCCTAAGAAATATCTACACACTCTTTGTCTATACTACTATCTTTCACACGCTATCTCTCATTCATTATTTCAACTTTTTAAAGGCCTTTATTTTGGCTTAGTGTTCATCTCTGCACCCTTCACCCTTTCACCAAAAGGGGGCATACAATTGGGATCATCCTATAATCCCTCTCATTATACAACATGATCAATCAACATTACAAATAAATTACTATCACAGATTTATATGTTCTTATTTACACAAAGGTACAATCATTCTATACGATCACTATTTTTCTACTATTTTAAATTATTCCCCCAAATGACTTAATCGAGGGGAAAAGTAAAAAACTCTTCATCAATAATTTCCTAAGTACATATTATTTCAAACAATCTTTTATCACTCAAAATCAAATCAATCAATTGATATAATAAGAACATTTACTATATCTCCTAGATGACCTAACTTGGGAGCTGCATTACATTACTATCACTTCCAGATGACCTAACTTAGAATCCATCTAACACTATTCAAATCAAAACACCCGTTACTATAGGAGTGGGGAAATGATATGTCATTTCCTTTCCTATAATGCTCATATGTGAGTTCTTAAATTGAAACTAAATTGGAAATAAAGTTGGTCTCTATATGTCTCTAGTGGTTGGACCTTTTAGGGATATAGTCATAGATGGAGAGTAAAACTATATCTCTCTCCCCAACACTCTTCCTTTGATGGTAAAACACTCAAATCCTCCTTTTTTCAAACAAAATCAAGTTGGGAATTGGTCACTCCCTACCTCTTCTATCACCTCAAAATAATAATTCAAAATCTCCTAAGTCTCCAAATCATTTCAATCATATTTCTAAGTACTCTTTATGGAAATTTTATATCTTCACTTACGACAGACGGGTCAAAACACTTATCCATGGTTCTCCATGCTACAAATCTCAACATTTTACATGTACTTTGCAATTCAACTTCTTTAGACTCTATACAAGTATGTTTCCTACTTTCTTTACACTACTCGAATTTCATTCAAATAACATAAAGGGAGGAAAATGTAGACACAAAATCACACACATATTAATATTTTTCTATGTTGTCAGGTATGTTTCTATATGCATGAATCTCACATGTAATAAAGTATCTATTGGTAACACTATCCCTTATCCATTTGAGTCTTTAATTAATTTTTGTTGTAAACCTCCTCTACATGTGTCATTTTTATATCCATTTCTCATCAGTCATAGGATCCTTGTTTGTATTTTTCTCACATTTTTCTTCATTCATCCCATGACACCAGATCCCATTCTAGACACTAATGCTTAAGAGCCGTGTCCATTCTAGGTGTTCCTTCCTATTTATTATTTTTACATATTTTGACATTTTGGTTGGCCTTTCTAGTTTTCTTATCCTTATCATGTGTGCATATTTGACCTTTTGTGTCACTAGTGTTGAAATTTAAACAAGAGATCCATATATATATATAACATACACACTATTATTCTAGATGGAAATTCTAAGGGATAATCACATCTACATACTATCACTACCATCAAAGGGACTACATTTTTGGGTTGCATACACTTTGCATAGGAAGGGGAAGTGTTGAATTCCATACCACACATTTGCATCTAATCTAGCTATAGCCCATTATCTTGGTGTCATTGGCATGAGGGAAACCTAAAGACACTATTTCACACACAAGAACACAAAACTACATGGAGTCTGGAATGTAGTGCAACACTCGATAATAAGTTCACTCTTTGTGTGACCGTCAAGGTTAGTCTAAATTCACATTTTACATATTTCATTCAGATTTTATGTGTTTGAGATCTCTTTCATGTAGCTAGGGTTTGATTTGTAGGTTACGGGAGTGATAAAATCCCTAACATCAAGGTCACATGATAAAAAAGAGATTAAAGAGACATCTTATAGACCTAGAAAAGAAGTAGATCCCAAGTCTTCGCATAGTCACCGCCACCCTGATTTGGACAATAGTGCCCATGCACCTATGTCCCCTTATGGTTTCCTTTGCTAGCCTCAATGTAGAGTTACAAAATCCTCGGTGGGATCTTGTAACATTATTTCTAGTCAGATCTAATATATATATACGATCATGGCTATGTACATATCAAACATAAATCAACCAAGTCACTTATCTCTCCTATTTTCTTATAGTCTTGCATTACTTGAGCACTTAGAATTTGTATTTTACTTGTATCTTATCAGATTGTACATTGTTAGTTACTCCAAAATTATATTTAATTAAACTTAAATAAAATCAATTATCAAAGATAAGTTTCCTATTCCTATCATTGATGATTTGTTAGATGAGTTGCATGGTGAAATTTATTTTACAAAACCAGATATGCATTATGGGTTTCACCAAATTAGAGTAAAGAAATAATATATTCATAAGACACCATATCATTTCAGAGCTCCTTCTTCTCCAATAGGTGACCATTCTAGGTTCTTGAAAACTTATCATAGAGTTAAGAAATGTTTCTTTTGAGAGGGTTTGAAAGCGAGATGTTCAAACATTTGTGGCAACATGTTTTTGTGCCAACATAATAAGGGCGAGACAATTAAGACACCGGTATCCTCCAATCCTTGTCTATTCCTAGTGAGAGAGGGAAGAGGTATTGATGTATTTCATCACAAGATTTCCTAAACTAGAAGGGAAAAATTTCATCATGGTCATGGTGGATATATTTACCAAGTATCCTCATTTTTTCATTTACTCATCCTTTCACAACTAATACGGTTTCCATCTCATTTATGGACATAGTTCAAAATCTCCATGACACACCCAAAATTATAGTAAGTGATCACTATTTGATATTTAAAAGTAATTTTTGGACTAAATTTTTTTCTGTTTGGGTATCCAATCGACCCGATTCATCTTATCATCCTCAATCGGATGAAAAACTTAAGGTGGTAAATAAATGTTTTAAGGGATATCTTTGATGTTTTACTTTAGATAAAAAGAATATTGGGTGTAATGGTTTCCACTTATATAATGGTGGTATAATAATTCATTTCATACCTCCTCTAAAATGTATCCATTTCTATAAATTTATTGGTACCATCCTCCATCAATCATCTCTAGCTTGAAGGTCAAACTAAATGTGAGAGAAATTGAAGATCACATTCAACACCAACACAAAGTAATCTCTAGTATTAGAGAGAATTTGGCAAGGATACAAATCCACATGAAGAAAAAGACTGATAAACATTGTAGTGAGTGACACATTGAAGAGGGTGACTTTGTTCTTGTATGGTTGTAGCCAAATAAGTAGTTATCTTTAAGAAAAAAATAAGGATAATAAACTTGCACCTAAATACTATGGTCCTTCTTACATTGCTGCAAAAAATTAGTAGCGTGGCATCTAAATTGGAGCTCCCTCCAATAAGTAAAATACATCCAGTATTCCATGTTTCTTGCTTCAATAAAATCATTGGGAAACACATTTCCACCTAGTTAGTTCTCCATGAATGGGGTGTGGAAGGAAGGATCGTATTGGAACATGAAGGTATTATTCAAAGACACACCAAAATATTATGGACCAGTATTACCGAGTATCTTATAAAGTGGAAGAATATGAATATTGAGTATGCAACATAGGAAGATGAATCATTTCTATAGAAACATCTAGGTCTTGTTAATATTGGGGGCAATGTTACTTTGAAGGTGAGGGGCATGATATGCCCTTAGTCCTATAGCTTATATTTGATGTGTAGGGCCGATATGTGGTTTACATAATCTCTCTTCTTGTCATATGTTACTCATTTATGCTTTCATATGTTTAGTAGGTCTTCCTTAGTGTTGGCAGCCATAACATAGGATTGGTATATATAGGTGGTAGTGAGGATTAGTTAATGATCATATTGAGATTTTGATTTTTATTGTATGGTTTGGAGGTTGCCCCTAAAAGTGGTTAAGCTATTATAATTTCATATTGTGATAATTTATATCCAATATTTTGTTCTTTGGTGTTATATTGTGATTGATATTCAAAATTATACAAGTAATTTCATCACATAATTTTGAAATGAGGTTTTACATTCTTTATTTTTAACAATTTGTGTGAGTTTCTAGATTGTTTTCATGCTTTATCTTAATGTATTTTATTTAATAATTAAGCGAGGTTTACTTGGTGGTAAATCCTTTATTATATTCAATTAGTTTCTTTAACATACATACAATCAATATTTGTGATTTACTTTGAAATTTGAAAGCAAAGGTAATATTGGTAATATTTAAGAGTAACTATCTTTGCTTGTACAACTTGATGAGTTAGAACTAGTGAAATTTCTAGTAATAACAACTACCTTGAATTTAAATATTACTAATAAAGGAAATAAATCCCAAATAATAACAAATTTTTCTAGCTTATAATATGATACATGTACACTTGTGATGATTTTCATTTCTGAAATTTTATTTATACTATGGTTATTTTTCATTTAGGTATGTATTAATTTTCACATGTAGTGTGAAATAAATTTTATACACATAATCAATGTCCCAAAAGTTTGACATATAAGGTTGGATAAGAAGACATCTTGGACTAAGGTCTACACCATTACATTTCAAAATTTTAGTTTTCTAACATATACTTGGCTGAAGTGGATTTAAGTTGGATGTAATAAATTCATATTTAAAAGTTTGTATGTCACTTATTGCATAATTTAAAAGATGAGTCACACTCAAAAAAATTTTATTTCCAAATTTAAAAGATGAGTCAAGCTCAAAGAAGAGTTTATTGCTTGAGGCAACAGGTTTTCCTTAAAAGGACTCAAAAGTTTTAAGGCTAAAACTAGGTAGAGGCACGCAATTACTACCTTATTTAGACTGATGAAATAACTTTAATGTTTGATGATGGTATAACAAGGAGCTATCTCCCCGAGCACTGGCCAAATATGTGCATGGTTGTTATGAAGTAACTTACATTAGAAGGTAAATTTAGGAAGATTTTTTATGCCATCTCTCCATCCTCAATTACCTGTGTAAAAACCAAGCTATGAGATTCCCCCTCTTTCTCTTGAGATCCATCACTTCCTCCATAAATGATTATAAAAATGAGAAAGTGGAAATTCATTTGCACCATGGGCTGATTCTATTACTATTCTAGAAGGTACACCTATGGTCTCAACCCAAACTCTATTCATATGGAAGTGTATTCAAACAATGAAAACATTTCTAACCATCTTAGCCATACTAAAAAGGTAAGTATCAAGATAAGTGGGATGTAATAACCATGGATATCCTCTGTAATCTTAAACAAGATGATCAATATTTAGGGAGATCTTTGCTAGAAGGGAGATGGATATAAATATGGTTCATTGGGAAGCTAGGGTTAGGATGATTGAGTCCACTTTCTGGCATGATCCTCTGGTAAAAAAATTATTATCCAAAAGATCGGTAGTACCACGAGAAAAATTGATGTGTAGAATAAGAGAATTGGCATGATTAATGCAAAAATCATCATGTGAGAGCATAAAATCTCTTTGAGGCTACAGATGGTAAGGGAAAAATAATATTGGAGATGAGAATTTCTAAGGATGAAGAGCACATGTAAGAGTAAGGTAATGCTCCTACCGAGAATGTTCCTAAAAACTTTATCATTTCTTAGAAAGATGATCTTAGCGGAGCGATGGACAGGGGTCCTAGTGCTAGGACCAGAAGCAGAGCCTCCTCTAGAAAATTAAACCGATCTTTGACACTTTGGATGCACTTATGTCAGTGAACATTGCCAATTTTTTGTTTTGATTCCATGGATTTTTGTATTATCATAAAAAAATGTAATTCTGCAAACCTAGTCTAGGTCATGTCTTTCTAGGGTGTCCTCTCGCTTAAGATTGTTTGACCAAGACCTTTGTGTTATGTTTTGGTGGTTGTTCTTTGGCATAGCCTCTTTTTTATAGGGTTTTTTTCCTTAAAAATCAAATCTTTTTATCTTATCGAATAAAATCTCAAAGATTCATAGATGGACAATATCATAAGTTTTATGAGGTCACAAATTTGAGGAAAAATGTTACTGCATATCCATGTCCATGTAACCATTGCAAAGGTGGAATAGTTATAAAAATGGAAATCATCTGTGGGCATATAATCAATTATGGGAACTTTAGAGTTAGCCCTTGGCCTCAATATGATTATCTTGATGACTTTGATTTATATTATATGAGAGGTTATGATGAGGAAAAACACATAGATGAAGGGATGGAAATGACTAGATTGGTGAATGATGTTGTGTAGTTACCTAACAAAAAAGTGCAACCCATTTTTATGATGACATAAATTTCAAGGATAAGGATACAAGATTGTGGGAAATTTTAATGGATCAATCTTTAAAAATGTGTATCCAGCTTGCAAACTAAGTATTTTATCAACAATCCTAAACATTCTAAATTTACAAGTGGTTCATGGATGGAAAAATGATAGTGTGGATAACTTGCTAGCATTTCTACATGATTTATTACCAGATGGATCTTCATTGCCAAACACACATTATGAATGTAAAGGTTTAATTTTCAAGATAGGATTAGGTTATGAAAACATTGATGCATGTGTGAACAGGTTGCATGTTATTTCTTAAAATGCTTGTGGACTAGATACATTGTCAATATATGTTGAGAAGAATGGTATAGAACATGTTTGAAATCATATGCTCAAGAAATATTATTCATAAATTTCCTCAAAAAAGGTTACTTTCAATGTATAGGTATCCAAAAATTACTGAAAAATATGTAATAGTATGCCAAAAATAAGATCCATGATGGAGAACAACATCATCTTGTTGATTCCCAAATGTGGATGGAATTTGATAAATGATGGCCTAGCTTCACATAAGAACAATGCAATATAAGGATTAGGTTGGATTTAGATGGCGTGAACCCATTTTCAGATATGAGCATTACTTGGTCAACTTGGCCAATATTTTTGATAAATTACAATTTATCTCCTTGGTTATCAACTAAGACATATTTTTAATGTTTTCGTTGATCATACCAGGAAGAAAAGTGTAAATTTATATATAATAGATGTTTATTTCGAGCCATTATATGATGAGTTAAAATAATTTTGGGAAGGGATTGATGCATTTCAATATTTAAGGGATAGTTCTTTATTAAAATCCCATCAAGGAAACATTTCTTTTTACAATACATGACCTTAATTCCTAAAGAAATCATGCAAATTTCTTGTTGACTATTTAATGTAAAGATTTAAATTTTAGTTTGATTACATCTTATTCCATGTACTTTTACACAAAGATAAAACACCTCAATTATGTTATTTCACAATTATATTATCCTTGTTATATTACATTTATGTATCTTTGTTACTATTTTTTTAGTCATTGATTTCATGAAAAAATGCATGAAATGAATAACTATGTTTCTAATTTTATGTTTGTGTGCAAGGTTTTGTTCAAATCAATGAGGGATTGAAACATGATTGTGATGATGCACAAGAATGGTTGAATGATTATGAGCATCTTTGTAGTGAGAATGTGAAGAAAAATAATGAATATTTAATGTCACTTGGTATACCAATTAACAACTCCAAATCATTAGTGTATGTCTCCAATATTTTGAATCTCATTTACATTTGTATATATTTAATTAAAGTATTATTGTATACCTCTTATTTTTATATAATAATTTTTTATGTAATCTAATTTGTAGGCCAAAAAAGTGTCTACAAAAAGGTAAAAATAAAAAAAGATCTTGAGGAAATTGCATCTTCTCATAAAAACATGTGTTCAAAAGAAACAATTCAAGAAGGGAATGACACCAATGAACATGTTAATTTAAATGATGAACATGGAATCCTTCTAAATCAAGTTGTTGACAAAAATGTGTGAGAATTATGAATAATTTAAGTAACTATATGATGGAGGGTAAAATAATCATAATGGTCTCATGACACCTATTGCATACATCAAGTACCATCTCCGCCTATAAAAAATAATATGAAATTTAATAGAAATAAATTATCCACAACATATTCAATGGTTAGTGAGGCTCCTTATATACATTTATAAGAGATTTTTTTATCGAAAAAACTTGAAAATGTTAATGCGATTGATTTAAATGAGATAAATGCTCTTGATTCAACATCAAGACATGGTTTAGATCTGTAAAAAAATGCAAAATTTATAAATATTTGTATAGGACAACATTTAAAGAATATAATGAAAGAAAAAAGTAAGGGAAGGTTCCCTATGTGATTGAGGTGAGAGATGGAGTTCGTATAGGAAGACATGCTGCAAGGTGGGACAAAATATTAGGGGTAAAAGTAAAGTCACATTTGGATGTTAGGATTAAAACATTATCACAACAAAATCAAATACATGCAGATCATGTGTTTTAAAAATGGAAAGCATACTTGAGAGTATTGGTGGGGTGGTATCACACAAATTATATAAAAACAAAATCTGAAATATCATAAATAATTATAGACACAAGTGTAGAAATGTGATTTTGGAAGGAAAGGAATAAAATTCAGCCTTGGATTCAGAGATTTGGAATTCACTAAAAGAGGGTATGGGTTAAGGGATTGTTTTGAAAGAAAGTAGAAAGGAAAAAATAAGAAATTCCATAAGATATCAATGTGATTTTGGAAGAGCATGGGTGAGAGTAAGAAGATATTTTTAATTTTTTTTTATTATGTACTTATTGTTTTCCTTCTTCTACCTAACATACCTAATCATGGTTTGAGTTTAATTGGTGCTAAAATGACATGATTTTTGACCAAATTTGACCCTTTTATAGGAGGAGAAACATGATATAGTACCTATAATTGATGAGATATGTCTATTGACAAAAGAATATGTTATGAAGACTCAAATGATGTAAGATAAGAGAAAATTTCTTCCTCCAATAGTTTCATTAACCAAAATTCATGAATGAATGTTGTTATATTGAAGTCTCTAAAGATTCATTTTTTTGTATTGATTTTTTAATTAAATCAGTAGCAAAATGTGCTTTTATTTTTCAATTTATAAGACGTTTAATTTTAATTTGAATTTGTTGATGCAACTTCACTATTTTCTTGTCTTTTCTTTTGTCTTCACTTATGATTGTTGATGAATATGCTTCTTAGCTTACAAATACCATACTCCTTCTTGAATTAAATACAAATGATCCATCCTCATGCTCTGAAGACTTTGGTAATTCTTCATTAAGATAAGAAAAACCAATCTTCAACTCCATCACACATTCTCTAATGAAGATTACAAAATCCCAACATTAACTATACAAACTATTACCAAAACAAGGTATGAGTTGTCATGACGGGACAAAGTTCCTTTTTGGGAGAGAAAACCACAATAAAATGTTTTTAAACCCTTCTCAAGGCATCTAAAAATATAATACACCTCTTGATAATTGACATATATCATGTAGTTAGGATTTTACTATTTTTTCCTAGTAAAATACCCAAAATAGAGAGTTATGTCATGATTGTACAAGACAAGAAAATGAATAGTCCACTTTGGAAATATTTTTGTATGGTATTATTTTGGATCATTAAAGACCCTTGAATTTATCCATCATCTTATTTGGAATCTAATGTATCCACATATAAAATTTCAACAATTGTGCATGGTTAAACTACCTTTTGGAATCTTAAATGCTCTTACATCATTTGTTTTCTAGAAGTAACAACATAATAGGTCACCTACAACTTATGTGTTATACCATTTGAAAAAAACAAATGTTATGAAAAATGAGATGATAAAATATATGTCACAATATCCACCTTCACCATATTTATATACTAAAAGACAAAAAAATATTGTCACATGTGGTGAAATCTAGTAAATTTGATTAAAGAGATTGTGGAAATGTTTTTTTTTGAAAAATGAAGGTATTATCATCTAAGATGACTGAAAAATGGATGCATTTTTGTCCTTATTTACACCAATTACTAGTGCATGGAATCAAAAATATAAAGATTTGAATCATTTAGTGGTAAAATTGAATAGTTGTCACCATTATGTATATATTTTTATATATAGGAACTAGATTATACACGAATCTTCTAAATTGACTCATTTTAATATCATTTTTGATAAAATAAAATAATGAAAAATTATGAATAAATAGGTGGAAGAAAATATAATGGTCATGATGAAATCTATATTGGCCATGTTAATGGTAAGAAAAAGAATTTTGTATAAAAATATGGTATGGTAAGTATATTGGACTTAATCTTATGTATATGAGTTTTTGTTTTTCAATTATTATTTACTTCAAATATACTAATATTAATTTTTGTTCTAGTGTTAGAAGAATTTATTTATAGTGGGTGATAAAGTGTAAATGATAGATTCAATCACATCAAAATTTATAGCCTAGATTTACCCACAAAATCCCAAGGTGTACTAGCACATCACGTAGCTTGAATTGAATGCTCACTTGAAGCACGCAAGGGTACCAGGTCCCTCTTTTATGATACCTTGTTTAAGGAGTTAGCATGATTAAACGTATATCTTAGATCAATAAAAAATAACCAATTATCTTGCAATACTTAAACCAGATCTAGATCTTAACCATATGAAAGAATACTTAAACAAGAATCAAGATTAACTTTACCATACATGAACTAATAACAAATGTGTCTACAATAATTATCCAACCGTAAAGATCCATTATATTAAATACTAAAAAAATAATATCTTCACATACATTCGAGTGTCACCATGAGTCATGCACACATATAAACAAGTAGTATAACTCTAATACAAAAGTAGCCATGATCCCTATCCTATGTAGATTACATACACACACACATACATGTATAGGGGTGATGACTTTCCCTTCACTACCTATGCATCTCCAAAAATAGGCTACATGCTAATAATAGCCATGCGCCTCTACAAACTAACTACAAAGAGAATGCAAGATCTCTAACAATAGATATTCTTCAGTTAACTCTTAGTTCAGATCCTATTATTAGATTTGGACTATGCATGTCGTTTAGTCTTCCCGAATCCCAAAATAGCCTTTGTGTATTCTTTAAGTCTTCTAGAATATGTTCTTCGCACTCTATGTCTATCTTTATCTCTTCATTCCAAAACCAGCTAAGTGTTAGCTCCTACTACATGTAATACTTCCCTTTCTATCTTTAGTACAAAAACTATGTTCTCTTCTTGTGCATTTTCTTATGCGCCTTTTCTCCCACGTGCTACCTTCTTATTACTTAGTGATTTTGCAAGCTCAACATTACCCCACACTAAAAGTGTTTTCCATCCTCGGAAAAATTTTGATCCTCCAAGAAATAATAAAGAATGAAATAATAGTGTACTTGTACCTGGATTGATCCAAAGAATAAAACAATTCTTCTACTATTATACAAGGATTGGGAAGTCCTTATTCAATGATGCCTCAATTTCATTCCAAGCTTCCACCTCACTCTATGCCTATGTGAACAAATCCCCCATCATTGTATTGACCTCCTCAAATGTTATATCTTCACCCTTAACTTTAAATGTGTCAAAAATATTCTCCAGATGTTTGTTAAGGTCATCAACACGTCCATCTTGTGCGTCACTTGGGGATATATTTACTTTATTTTATTCTTCAGAAAATCCCTCAAGACTTCAATGGCCTCAACTTTTTCTCTACTTCACCAAGGACCTTGTCTCATTTTTCCAGATTCCCTTTGTTCTTGGCTTGGAAATCTTTCAAATCTTCCTCATGTGTGGCAACCAACACACTTTCCACCCTTTCCCTATCTTGACAATTGTTGTAGAAAAATTTGGCCATATGAGTCACGATTTTCACTAAAGTGAGAAACTCAGTATAACGAGTTATGATCGCCTCAATTTGTGATTTTTCCTACTCTTTTTTTTGTGCCATAACATCTTCTATTGAATCAAGTGCTAAGGTTTGCTTCTACATTTTGATAATGTGCGTCAAATATTCTAGACAGTGAAAGGATGATTCATACTTTTGTGCAGGGGGAAAAATATGGGCACACTAAAATAATCGAGTCCGATACCAACTCCTACCTTTTGTAAACTTCATGCAAATTCCCCTTCTCTTCTTGCAGCTCAACCTTCAACTACACAATAGTTTGTTCCTTTCCCTTTATCTCCTTGTCTCTCTCGATAATTTCTTTATTATTTTCCTCCAACTCCTTTTCCAAAGCATTTATTCTATTATTCCTTCCAAATAATCTCACCTCTATCTACACTAATACTTTATTCAACGCATTACACGTATATTCATCAGTCACTTGCTTGAATCCACAGTTGGATTTACTTATTTGGATCGCATGAAGTTCACGTATCTAGCAATGCACCTGCATTGACTTCAAATTTTGGCTCATCAATGTGGGACTCAAAATTCTAGGACAACATCTTTCTTGTGCATGGGTATGCACTTTCCTTATCAAAATATGACCAATAAAAGAGTTGATACATTGTAATGTGTGCTTTAGAAGCGAGCGTGTAACACCTTGTTAGGGTCTACATCATATTACATAGTAGGTATCTGTTTGGTGGATGTGCGGTTTGTCATCGATGCACACACCCTTACGGAATATTACCACCAAACTAGCCTCGTCCCCTACACCTCCATATTTTTCTTCATCTTTTAATTCCTCCGGTGTTGTGCTCTACTTCATCCATAGCCAAGCTCGAGTGATGTTCATGAATTCACATTCCAAGGTCTTAGATTTTGGTTTGAGTCAAATTTCTGTACTAACTATGCATGCACCCTTGCAGTGTAGTTGCGAAACTAACTTTCCTTGTGTTACGGAGATGTAATCCCATTCACGTGCCATAATATCTCACACAGTGCACATGTTCAGCTACATCTTCTATCCCTATGTATTATGGAAGATGAAGAGACATCTCCATATAAATATTCGTGCACTAGTGCGAGACCGTGCCCACCGATCTAATACCTATATTTCCTCCTATGTTTCCTCTACCTCCAGATCCACTAAATCCACTAGCACCCAAGCCACCTAATCCTACTGATCCCCCTAATAAATTAGGTAATATACCGAGAGGATGTAATACCTTATGTTTCAATGGTCATGCTAAACGAAACCCCCACAATTTGTGAAGTTGTACTACTTCTAGATGTTATGCCGATATTCTGTGCACCCATGTTCTATGTTGATGATGTGCTAGAAAAGATACCTCCAACTATACCTCCAAATAACATAGATGATGATTGTGCTGCCATAGATGAATAAGATACCTAATTAACTCCTGAATTTGTTGTAGATCAACTTTGTCTACTACTACTCTATTGCCCACACTAGATTTCTTACTAATAATTGTCGTAGAAATTGGAAAACAAAGCACAAGGGCTAGGCCACAAGCAAGGATTAATTGCATGCCCACGATCCATGTAGATTCCACCGGCACACTCTCATCTAAGGTATAAGAGGGTTATTTTCTATGCTTTCCCAAATAGGGGAGTTTTAGATGCTTTGGCTCCACGTCCTCTACGTGAGCTCCAAATCATTTGCAAGCCATATCTCTCCATAATGCAATTCACTTTGGAACTTCACGTTGCTTCTCCAAATCCCTCTCGCGTGCCTCATTAAACTTAAACCACCTTTCTTATCTCCATATTTCTATCACTAGGTCTAACATATTTCATCACACCTTCTCCTACCCCCACGCACGGTGGGGTTTAGCTAGCCACAGGTTTCTCTTCCAAAGCCAAGGTCACAATCAAGATCTTAATTTCCAAAGGAATATTGTGCAAATAATATCCTCTAGGTTCGCGCATAAACTAGAACTTAGAAGCCTCTCGAAAAGAGTAAGTAGAAACTGCGTTCTCCAAAATATAGCTATTCATAACACCACGTAGACCAATGATCCACATCATGCATGCATGTCGATATGCATCATACAAGGCATGGAATTATTCCCGTGTCTGCGAACTAGCTTCATGGAATCTCTAGTTTCTCTTTGATGCATAAGTAACCAACCACTTGTAAAAATATATAGGAAAGATGGAAAATAACATCTCATACAGCTCATGATACATATTTTGTTCAACCCACGGGTGTGCATTAAATTTATGTCCAGTCTAAGTCTACAAGCATACTCTTCTTCCAAATCATCCAACCACTCCTCAATATTGTCCAAGATCAATTAGTATGTCTTCATTGTGCAACATCCTACCAAACAACTGAAAAAGAGGTCTTGACAACAGAACCAAAATGTAGCCTAGATTTACCCACAAAATCTCAAGGTGCACTTTGACACATCACTCACCTAAAGCCGGGCACTTACCTAAAGCACGCAAGGTTACTGGTCCCTCTTTTATGACAACTTGTTCAAGGAGTTAACATGATTGAATGTATATCTCAAATCAATAACAAATAACCAATTATATTGCAATATTTAAACTAGATCTAGATTTTACCATATGAAATAATAATTAAACAAGAATCAAGATTAAATTTATCATGCATGAACCAATAACAGATGTGTCTACAATCATTATCCAACCATAAATATCCATTATATTAAATACTACAAAACACAAAAGATGTTCACATACATTCAATGTCACAACGAGTCTTGCACGCATAAAAACTAGTAGCATAACTCTAATAAAAAAGTGGTGATGATCCCTATCCTATGTATATTACACACACACACACACACACACACACAATTATATATATGTAGGGGTGAGGAATTTCCCTTCACCGCCTATACATCTCCAAAATAGGATGCATGCTAAAAATAGTCATGCAACACTAAAAATAACTACAAAGAGCATGCAAGATCTCTAACAATATATCTTCTTCAATTAACTCTTAGTTCAGATCCTGTTACATCTTGCCATGTTATCCTACCTTCAATACTAAAATAAGTTATGACAGTTAAATTACCTACGAAGCAAGCTATTGTGTGTCGATGTGAGGCTGTGTATGCAAGTATACATTTGCACATACTTCCATAAGGAAATATGTACGATAGAGTAGGTACACATCAAACACCGCACCAACACTTTTTGTCACCTTGCAATCAATGATAAATTAATTAGTCACAACCCATTTTTACTTTTCTTATAATTATGACTAACCTTCATCTTTGTTCCTACAAGTGATTATATCCTTGTTGTAATCGTAGTTACATTATTCGATGTAAATATGAGGATTTATTTCACTTACCATAAATCAATAATTACCAATGATTAGGGATATTTCGGGTACTAACCATCTTGGATGGCCATACGGATATACTTGGGTGACTACGTTTTCTCACCGTGGAAATGATTTCACAGTAGTGATAAATCTATTGCATGGATTAATTTTTCATATAATAATATTACAGAAGTAGTGATTAACATCTTATCAGGGGGCTAACCATTAGGTGGTTTTAGTTGCTATAATTGTCACTTTGTGATGATAAGACAACATTGGTTTATTTAATGCTAAACCATTAATAAAATAGGCACTAACCTATGGTTGAGTCCTAGTGCTTCAAGTTTATATTTTTGAGACTTCATCATGTCTAATTTTGAAAAGAATGACATTTTATGTATTTCATAGCCTTCTTGTTATAATTGGAAATTGAAATTGGTAATTACTTGGTATAGTCGACCTCACCATGTTGAGTTGAAAGGAAGATTATTCGATAATAAGGATGAAGCTTATATTGGTAACGTTGATTAACTTTTAGAAATAATTTTCTTAGACCATATTAAGGCATGACATTGTCAAATGATTGGGAGATAATGTTTTTATTATGATTAATAACAGGGTCTAAGTAACCCATGCAATGACAAGGTAAACATGTTGAATATATTTAATTATTTTGTCAAGGCATGAAGTGGTCACACAACCATTTCACGAGATTGGGTTTACCACTTGATGGATTAATCATAAAGAAAGTAAAAATATTCAAAACATGCAAAAAGGGTAAACTATGGTAGTGATTGAACTCGAGTTATCTCAAGCTATTCTATTTTGGACTAACTCATTGTTAGCATGCAAATAAAGGTTATTTAAACACCATCCCTACAAATCTTGAGTAGGAATTTAGTGAAATTTATTGAAATGCACTAAGTGGCGTTACATAAATTAATTAGTATTTATTAACCTCGGGAGATAATTATCGATCCATTTCTATTTAACCCTAGTTATGTTTGTTTCCATTTTCCATTGAGCTCCAAATGTTAATCCATGGTGAGTCAATTTTGGGAAAACTCAGCTTATGCATAACAAACAAGTCGTATGTGGTACTTAGGAGATTATGTGATTTTTAAATTTATATAGAGGGTGGGAAATTTATGAATTTCTTGGGTGAAGGAGGTTTCTTTGGTACGGTTCAAAGAACTCTAAAATTGTAGACTGTGAGGTAACAAAATGGATAGCCTTATGTAGATGGGTCTATTCATGGAAATGATATTTCATTTTCCCCAACCTTAGAAAAAGTGATAGAATATATTCCTCATTTAAGGCATGAACAACGCTTTCCATCTCTTTACAATTTAACCCGTTTATTATTAGATTAAGTTAAAATAATCGTAGTAATTTATCCCTTTGATCTTTTAAGTTGGGTGTGGTTGATACATCATCGATTATGGTTGTATCTAGAAGTTATTGTTGTATATTTTTTTTTCTTTGATTTGGGAAGACTATTTGTTTGCTATAATTGGTTTTATGTATATAAATCCTCGCTAGGGATTTCTACGACTATTATCAATTTGATATTACATTAAATCTATTATATATATATATATATATATATATATATATATATATATATATATATACACACACATACATACATACATACATACATACATACATACATGTGTGTGTGTGTGTGTGTGTATTCGTATTAAGAAAACCTTGGTTCGTGAGCAAGCTATATTTTGTTGTGTTTTTATCCAGGATCTATCTATCTTCAAAGGGTAGACGTTTTGCAACTAAAAAGACTCAAGTAAGTTAACAATTACCTTTTTCTCAAAAGTTGTTCACTAAAAGACAACTGGACATGGGTAATAGGATTTTCTTGAATACGAATAAATTTGGTAAAATGGGTTTTGAGTGTTCGTCTTTAACTCAAATTTTCCTTTGACTTCTTGAAATTGAATAACCCTAAGCTTTATATTTAGGAATTCTCAAAAATAGTGATTGAGTTTTGATGTCCATTCCAGGCTTAGAAGTAAATGGAAAATCAAGGGATGAACATTCAATGGAGTTTTAGTTGTGGTTATACAAATGTTGATAATGACATGAATGATTATGGATAATTTTCGATTAGGATAAATTAATTTTCTATCCGATACTAATAAAAATATTAATGCCATCATTATTGGGTATTCATTGAGGTATATATATAAATATATAGCCACTTACTTTGGGTTTTTCATCCCAAGTCTTAATGGTGGCCATTAGAACTTTTGACATATTGGCTCATAGTGACAGCTTTTTACTGCTCCTTAAGTGATGGGTTGTAGGTTAGATTTTGGTTGAAATAAATGACATTCCAGCTTAGTTGATTTATTCCAAACATTAGGAAAAAGTAGAAAGAAATATGATACGTAGACTCTCTCTCTGTTGTTTAATGTGGATTTACATCTACTAGTTCTACTTGTAAAATACTTCTAGAAAATATTCAACCTAACCTTATAGTTTGTTGAAACATTGTTTATTTGGAAGGCCTTTATTGATTTAAAAGTAGCATTGGTACTTGTTTTCTTCGTAAGAATTTAGATAAGTAAGTTTTCTAGGTCTTCTACAAAACTACAAGAGGCTAGGTAAACAATATATCAACATGCATTTGTGAGTCAATGTTTGTAAAAGATATCCTTAATAATATTTTTGATGGCTAACAATGCTTGGGAAGCCAAGTCAACAATGTGATCTTGATCAAACAGAATTTATGGGTAAAAGGTTTAAGATATGTCGAATTGGAAGATAGATCTTTTATGAAATATCTAAGTTAGAAACAATTAGCAATGAATGGTAGACTATATTTTGTTTCTGATTAAAGGTTGTGATGCATTAACTAGCATTTAGGAAATATTTGAATGGATTTTCATATTTTTGAAATGTTTCTTAAGGTTCGATTGATCCTTTGAGACTATGTGACCGTAGTGTAGTCACTTAGTCTCTTGATTTTTTGTTATTCAAATACATGGATGAACTCATAACTTTGTTATGAGGTGATTGTTTGGCTATATGATGTATCTTTTATTGATAATATAGCTAAGGATATCTTAATATATATGATTCCTTAGTAATTGTTGTTTTGAAAAATGAGGAAGTATGGACTTTTATATACTTTATTGATAAACATTTGGTTGAGCCTTACTTGATTTTAGATCTTTATACAAATGAATGTACTAGGAAATAACTCAAATTGATGTGTTGTATTAAATATTATACAAAACTATATACTGAGTTATGAGGTATATTTTCCATAATTCTTACAAGTTATAGTTGTATATAACTTAGAGATGTAAGTAGGGAAGGTCTATACCTTGTTAAGGTATTATTGGAATAATAGAAATATACATATTAAGGAAGTTATGTGATGGACTCCTGTGGACTGGATATAATGTTACAACAATATAATTATGGGCTTACATGGCCATAATATTATTATTCCAGATTTGACTCTTCGTGAGTTGATTGTAATTGGTAATTTTGATTGGATTAAATTGTGTTTTTGACTTCTATGGACTGAATAATATTAATACAGTGATATAAGTATGGGCTTATATGATGGTAATAATATTATTCTAGCTTAGGCATATTTGAGTAGATACTTATGTAAATTTTTTTAATCACCAAGTTCAATACTTGTAGATATTTTGATGTGTAAGGTTTTATACTTGCATGTGCACCTTACTTAGTGATTTATTGGTATAAGTACAACTACATTATTATGCAATATATATATATGATTTAGTTGGAATAAGTGCAACTGTGTTTATTATATTTTATATGCTAGTTGATCGCTATTGTATAGTTTTAATGTTGCTGATTTTTTGGGTTGTAAATGGCGATTAAGATTGTGTAATATTATTACCCAAGCCAATGAAATATGTAAATGTAACCTAAAGGAAATTTTTCCTTTAATGAAATATTAAATGGTTTAAGGTGTAAATTGTGGGTAAGGACTATTCATGCTAGTTTGTATCAAATTGACCATGATTCCATCATGCAGGTTTAGAGGTTGTACTATCATCCTTAACAAAATGATTGTAATATTAATAATTTACGTGAAAAACATGATATGAACTTATATTTCGATCAAGAAACATGAAAATTAAGGTTTGGCTAAAAAGATCTGTGTTCATGAAATGATTGAACTGAGTTTGATGTGGTACCTTGGACTTAAATATTGAATGGTTTCGATATATTATAAAAATGTATGTCTTGATCGAGTTATTTATGAACATGAATTCAATATAATGACTTGTTTTTTAAGAACAAGTATTTGAGTTACTTTTTCTATGGAATCAATAATGTATTATTGATTAATTTGAAATCATTGAGATTTGTTATTATTATTATGTATGTATGTGAAGTATTTACCATAGGTGTAGTTTAAGTATACATGTATGTATAATTTGCATATGATAATGCTTCAAATATTGGAATAAATTTTAAGAAAATGACCTATTTACCAATAGTATTTACCAAATCTCTTAAACCTCAAAATAACCCTAGTCAGGAAGTAAGAAATGAGATGAGTAAATGTATGAAGGGGATTACTAAGATTCATCTTACAATCTATTATAGGGAAAATTGAATATGTGTTTACGTTTCCTAATAAATGATCTTAAGATGCTATAGATTATATGAACGAATAAGTAATGTTGAATTGTTTAAATAAACTTCAATGCGTGTAAGGTAAATTGATAGAAGTAAGAAACAAGAACTTAAGGAGTGTTCACTTGTAAACAATTACATTGTTGTTTATCAAAATTAAGGACACTATATAACAAGAGAAAATAGTACCTTAATATGGAAGTTAGAGGGATCAGGAATCAATATTATGAACCAAATATGGAATTTTTAAATTAAATATGTACTACACTTATTAAAAGTCATAAGGGACTCTATTAAGGGATGTAAATCCTATAATCCATTATGTGAACTACCAGCTAATAGGTGGATACCATGTTGATAGTAAATTTCTAGTATCTGTTAATAATAAACACATCATAATGTCTTAGTACATGTGTTAATGAGAAAGATACCTGAATATTATTAAGGATTGTTGTCTTAACATGATAGGAACCTATTGCACATTGAAAGAGTTTTTTCATCTTTAACAACATTATATAAAACAAGATGATGCCAATATGGTGGAATACCTAGTTCCTCTTTATCAGAAAATAGTGCATTGATACAAAATAAGTTTTTGGTATATTAACGATAAAATATGATTACTTTCATAATAATAAGATGATACATATGCATGTATGTTAGACCCTAATTGACATAAAGGTGTAAGAGTACACCTGGATAACTTGATTTGTAGAACATGTTAAGTGATATATAAAAAGGGCTAATGAAAAGTAATATAAAGTATCATAATTACTGAGTAATTATGTAGCCCTGCATGACTACACACAAGGGTAAAGTACACCTTTGATAGCTTCTTATTCCCTTGATAATGTGAGACCATAATTTTTACATATTGGAAATGAATCATTAATGTGTAACATTAAAATCTTGGGAAGACAAATCTAAGGCGGTGACCTAATTGATATTTGAAATTGATAGGTAGATAAGAATGTAAACTACTTCAAGGAACAACATTCAACCTATCGAGATACAATAACGTAGGTCCCTAGATAATAGACTCGTAGCTAATTATAACACCATTTCTAAATGTTAATCCATATAATTGAATTAGTGATTAAGGTGATATGATAATTTCCTAGTGACGAGTGTGCCATCACGGAACTGAGCATGGCATACATGTCTATGAATTTTTGCGCAAAATAGTGTAAGTTGTTGATTACAATGTCATGATTTCACCAAGATCTAAGTTGTGAGATGCCAGATATAAATTCTATGGTGGAACCCATGTAGAAACTTAGAGAGTATCACTTAATTATCATCTCCTAAAAAATGAAATATGAAAGGATACATTTGATGTATTGGCTCATAAAGAATGTTTAGGGGGATCGAGTAGGATCTGTATACTCTCATATATTTGCACATGGTCCATGATTGTTATCAGAAATGGATTGCATTAAGGTTTATGTTGGATTTAAATATATGGGTATTTAAATCATGAAGCATAAAGTAATAAAATTAAATTAAATTTTCTATATGTAAGGTGAAAAAGTGGTTGTTACATTTTGGTATCAGAGCTAAAGGTTGCAGCTCTTGGGCCTAATGAGTCCTTACACTTAGTAAATTTTGATTAAAAAAAATGAATGAAGGATGTATCATGGATAACAAACCAGATCAAACTAAGATTTTGGTTTGGGGGTAAATGAGTTAGATAATACTCTAACAATCCTTCATAACACACTAAACTAGATAGATGCGTGGAACAATGGTCGAGTTTTAAAATGACTAGTTTGTAGAAAAATATCTTTAACTGATTGATGACAATCAACAAGGGAGTTGTTTGATCGTTGAATTGTCTTAATGATAGATTTGGAACTTAAAATCCTAAATAAGTTGAAATACCCGCATAGGGTAGATGGAGTAGATAGGAAAGAACTATCTACAGAAGTAGCAATAAAACCAAAGTCCAAATAGGCTTGAATGAAAGCTACAATAAATGTTGACTCAAAAAGAGTAAAATAAAAATAAGAGCATTGATTTGTCTCCATCCATGACCTTTAGGAATAAAGGTAATCAAGAGAGAGAAGGAGAGATTGAAATTATCAAGGAGCTATAATTTGATAGAATAAGATTACCCATTTATTATAGTATTTCATGCACTTTGTGTGCCTTGACAAAGACAAGGAATGAAGAAATAAATGCCGAGGGTAAAATTTGTACTCTTAGACCTAAGGCAGAGTTGATACTATTTTATGTGAATGTGTAGCATATTATTTTAAAATTTTACCTTCCATTCCTTGATAATCCTGAGATCACGGGTTAAAAATCGTATGTTTAGGCTGAGTACAGGTGTTAAGACCTAACAGTTGGTAATAGTAGATCAAGATACAGATCATACCTAAACTCAGATATGCAACTATGTGAAGATTAGAAAAAGATAATAAAAGGACTGGTTGCATTTAATTGATTGTGTTTTAATGATTGATGCTTGTTACCAAGATATAATGAGGGTGACTTTGAGATGTATCAAGGTATTTAAACCCATACATAATGATTCCTCCAGGTGATATATGCATCTATGTATGAATTATTAAGAGGCATAGTTTGTACAACCTTGATAAGTTGTGAACTATGGTCCTTGAATTGAGGCTCAGTAAATAAAAGGAATTTTTGAATTCACCAAAGTAACCATTGGAATTTGGAAAAGTTGTATAATTTTCGAAAAGATTTTTATGAGAACCCTTCTCTAAAAATGTCTCTGGTAAAATTATCGAGAGGACATTCTGGTCCTCTACTCGGTGGTTATAAGAGGATTCAATTCTTGAAATTAAATGAATCAATAATTGTTTGATTCATTATCCACCCTTTACATGAGATTAGAGATTATGTAGAGCATATTTGTGTATTACCTTGCTCTTGGGAGAATATTTATGAGTTTGAGTTGGAAATAAAAAGATGATTCTCTGAAATATTATCCAAGGGATACATTACAAGATATTTATTAAGGATTTCCTTACTTTCTCTTATCTAGAAATAACAATTAAGACTCTGTTTGTGAGTAGAGTGAACTCTTAACTGAGGTAAAGGAAAAATTAGATGATGAAATTTAGTGCCTAGGTAAATTTGGAAAAACTTATAAATAAGAGTATGATTAAGGGATTCTTTAACTACCAAGAAGAAATACAACATTAAAAAAAGGGAGCTATAATTTCTTTAAGTGAATTTGGAATTCTTTATCATATGATAAAAGGTTAGGTTGATCTATGAAATTATGAAAACCATGATAAATTTAATATTACTTAACCTCACTATGGAATTTGGAATACATGATTAAGTTTTGATCGGAACCCAAGATGTAGTGATTAATTTGGGCTTTTAGCTAAAAAATTAAGTGACCTAATAAAATTTTTGGACTAGGAAAGTTATAAACAACAATTTCCTAGATTAATTTCTACTTATATAGCTTGATTTTGGCTACCTGATATAAATATTAATTATTATTGTCTGGTATGATGAGCTGGAATGAAAAATATATTTCATATTTTTGAGTGTGTGATAGTTTTTTATAGTTGAAGGATAGTTATAGTCAATAAAATTGATTTGAGATTGATTGAAATTTGGAAAATTGCATATACTTGAGGAAAATAATGACTTTCCTCCATGTTTGATAGACACAATTTTGTGATTGATTATTCTATTGATGCAATAATTATTGATAAATCATTAGGAAAATGATTCATTTAAGAGGGGGAGTATGTTACACCCCGCCATGTTATTCTTCCTTTGATATTGAAATGAGTTACGACTTGTTAAATTACCTATGGAGGAAAGTTGTTGTGTGTTGATGTGAGGTTGCATATGCAGCTATACATTCACACATACTTCCATAAGGAAGTATGTACGACTACGTAGGTGCACATCCAACACTACACCGGCACCCGTCACCTTGCAATCACTGATAAATTAATGAGTCACAACCCATTTTTACTTTTTTTGTAATTACGAATGACCTTCATCTCTATGCCTATAAGTGATTGTATCCTTATTGTACTTGTTGTTACATTATTCGATGTAAATATGAGGATTTATTTTACTTACCACAAATCAAATAAATCCTCAGATTAGGATATTTATATACTAACCATCTTGGATGGCCATACAGATATAATGGGTGACTATACTTGCTCACTTGTGGAAATGATTTCACAAAGAGTGATAAATCTATTGCATGGATTAATTTTGCATATAATAAGACTACAAGAAGTAGTGATTAATATCTTGTCAAGGGGCTAACCATTAGGTGGTTTCAACTACTACTATTGCCATTTGTGACTTTGTGATAAGAAGATAACATTGGTTTATTGAATGCTAAACCATTAATAAAATAGGCTTTAACTTGTGGTTGAGTCTTAGTGCTTCAGGTTGATATTTTAAGACTTCATCATGTCGAATTTTGAAAAGAATGGCATTTTATGTATTTCATAGCCTTCTTGTTATAATTGGAAATTGAAATTGGTAATTACTTGGTATAGTCAACCTCACCATGTTGATTCGAAAGGTATATTATTCAATATTATGGATGAAGCTTATATCGGTAAGGTTGATTAACTTGTAGCAATAATGTACTTAGACCATATTAAGGTATGGTATCATCAAATGATTAGGGAGATAATGTTTATATTATGATTAATAGTAGGCTCTAAGTAACCCATGCAACAACAAGGTAAACATGTCAAATAGAGTTAATTATTTTGTTAAGGTGCATGAAGTGGTCAATCAACCATTTCACAAGATTGGGTTTACCACTTGATGGATTAATCATAAACGTAGTCAAAATATTCAAAAAATGTAAAAAGGGTAAACTATGGTAGTGATTGAACTCGAGTTATCTCGAGCTATTCTATTTTGACTAACTCATTCTTAGCATGCAAATAAGGATTATTTAAATGCCATCCCCACCAATATTGAGAGGGAATTTAGTGAAATTTATTAAAATCCACTAAGTGGTAGTTGCAAAAATTAATTATTATTTATGAACCTCGGGAGATAGACGTCGATCCATTTATGTTTAACACTAGTTATTTTTGTTTCCATTTCCCATTGATCTCCACATGTTAATCCATGATGAGCCAATTTTGGGAAAACTCATCTTATGTATAACAAACAAGTCATATGCAGGCCATGGGAAATTATGTGATTTTTAAATTGATATAGATGGTGGGAAAGTTGTGAATCACTTGGGTGAAGGAGGTTTCTTTTGTACGGTTTAAATAAACCCAAAATTTCAGACCATGTGAAGTGATATCGAAAGAGAAGATTTTGTGGAAGGGTTTTTTCGTGGAAAGGAGATTTCATTTGCCCCAACCTTGTAAAAAGTGAAAGAAGACCTTCCTAAATTTAGGCATGAACAATTATTTCCCTCTCTTTAAAATTTAAACCATTTATTATTAGATTAAGGTAAAATAAGCTGCAGTAATTTATCCCTTTGATCTTTTAAGTTGGGTGTAGTTGATACACTTTACCCAATTACGGTTGTATCTGGAAGTTATTGTTGTATATTTGTTTTGTTTTCTATAATTTCATAAGATGATTTGTTTTTATATAATTGGTTTTATGTCTATAAATTCCTATTGGGGATCTCTCCATGTTACTATTATCGATTTGATACTACATTAATTAAATTATATATATATATATATATATATATATTCGTATTGATAAAACCTTGGGTTTGTGAGAAAGTTGTATGGTATTGTATTTTTATCCATAATCGATCTATCTTCAAAGGGTAGACGTTTTGCTAGTAAAAAAATTGAGGAAAATTATCAATTACCTTGTGCTCAACTTTTTTCACTAAACATTAAATGGAGATGGGTAATACGATTTTACTTAATACGAATATGTTTGGTAAAATGGGTTTTGGGTGTTCTTCTTTAACTCAAATTTTCCTTTAACTTCTTGAAATCGAATAACCCTAATCTTTATATTTAGGAATTGTGGAAAACAATTATTGAGTGTTGATGTCCATTCTAGGATTAAAAGTAAATGGAAAATCAAGGGATGAACATTTAATGGAGTTTTAGTTGTGGTTATACAAATGTCGAAATGACATGAATGATTATGAATTATTTTTATTAGGATAAATTAATTTTCTAGCTGATACTAATTGAAATATTAACCCATAATATTGGGTATTTGTTGAGGTATGTAAATAAATATATAGCCACTTTCTCTAGGTTCTTCATCTTGAGTCTTAATGGTGGCCATTATACCTTTTGACATATTGGCCTACTCGTGTGAAATTTTTTTTTCTCCTTAAGTGATGGGTTGTAGATTTGATTTTGTTGAAATAAATGACATTCTATCTTAGGGGATTTGTGCTAGATCATGAGGCATAGGTAGAAAGAAATCTGATACATAGACTCTCTTTGTTGTCTAATATGGATTTACATCCACTAAATCTATGGTAAAAGAATTTTGGAAAAATATTCAACCTAACCTTACAGTTTGCTAAAATGTTGTCCATTGGAAGGCCTTTGTTGATTTAAAAGTAACCTTGGTACTTTTCACTTCGTAAGAGTTGAGATAAGTAATTTTTCTTGGTCTTCTATGAAATTGCAAGAGTCTAGGTAAATAGTATATCAACACGCATTATGAGTCAATGTTTGTAAAGAGATCCTTAATAAACTTTATTGATGGCTCATAATGCTTGGGCAGCCAAGTCAACTGTGATCTTAATCAAATGGGAATTTATGGGTAAAAGGTTTAAGATATGTCAAATTGGAAGATAACTCTTTTATGAAATATCTAAGCTATAAACACTTAGCAACGAATGGTAGGTTATATTTTGTTTGATGATTAAAGGTTGTGATGCCTTAACCAGTAGTTAGGAAATATTTGAATGGGTTGTCATATTTTTGAAATGTTTCTTAAGGTTCAGTTGATCCTTTTAGACCTTTTGACCGTAGTTTAGTCGCTTAGTAGTTAGATCTGTTGTTATTCGAATGCATGGATGAACTCATAACTTCATTATGAGGTGATTGTTTAGCTATATGGTGTATCTTTGATTTATAATATAGCTAAGTATCTCTTAATATCAACATGATTGCTTAGTAATTGTTGTTTTGACAACATAGGAAGTATGGACTTTTATATACTTTATTGATCTAGATTTGGTTGAGACCTTACTTGATTTTGGATCTTTCTATGAATGAATGTACTAGAAATAAATAAAATTGATGTGTTGTATAAATGATTATACAAAACTTTACATTGAGTTATGAGGTATATTTTCCATAATTCTTACAAGTTATAGCAATATATAACTTAGCTATGTAAGTAGGGAAGGTCTATGCCTTGTTAAGGTATTATTGGAATAATAAGAAATATACATATTAAGGAAGTTATGTGATGGAATCTTGTGGATGGCTATAATGTTATAACAATATAGTTATGGGATTACATGGCCATAATGTTACTATTCTAGCTTTGAATCTTCACGAATTGATTGTAATTGGTAATGTTGATTGGATTAAATTATGTTTTAGATTTTTATGGACTGAATAATATTAATACTAATGATATAAGTATGGGCTTATATGATGGTAATAATATTATTCTATCTTAGGCATATTTGAGTAGATACTTATGTAAAACTTTTTAATCAGCCAAGTTTGATATTTGTAGATATTTTGATGAATAAGGTTGAATACTTTCATGTGCACCTTACTTGTATGCAGTGATTCAATTGGAATAAGTGCAGTTGTGTTATTATATTTTATATGTTGGTTGATCACTATTGTATGGTTTTAATGTTGTTGATTTGTTGGGTTGTAGTGGAAGACCATTGTGTAATATTATTACCCAAGCAAATGAAATATGTAAATGTAACCTAAAGGTAGTTTTTCCTTTAATGAAATATTTAATGGTTTAAGGTGTAAATTGAGAGTAAGGACTATTCATGCCATTTTGTATCAAACTGGACTTGATTCCATCATGCAGGTTGATAGGATCATCATTGAGTTGTTAAGAAAGAATTAAGTTGGCTTGATTTGGTTGGTTGTACTATCATCATTAATGAACGGATTGTAATCTTCATAATTTATGTGAAAAACATGATATGAACTTGTATTTAGCTCATGAAACATGAAAATGAATGGTTGGCTAAAAATATGCATTGATGAAATGATTGAACTCAATTTGATGTGGCACCTTGGACTTTAATAGTGAATGGTTGTTGATGTATTAAAAAATGTATGTCTTGATCGAGTTATTTATGAACATGAATTCAATATAATGTCTTGTTCTATAAGAAAACGTATTTGAGTTACTTTTGTTGTGGAATCAATAATGTATTATTGATTAATTTGAAATCATTGAGATTTTCTATTATTATTATGTATGATGATCGTGAAGTATTTACCATAGGTGTAGTTTAAGTATAAATGTCTGTATAATTTGCATATGATATCTTTCAAAATATTGGATTAAATTTTAAGACAATGATTTGTTTAGTATTTACCAAATCTCTTAAACCTCAAAATAACCCTAGTCAAGAAGTAATAAATAGGATGAGTAAATGTCTTAAGGGGATTACTAAGATTCATCTTACAATCTATTATAGGAAAATTGAATATGTGTTTATGTTTCCTAATAAATGATCTTAAGATGCTATATATTATATGAATGAATAGGTAATGTTGAATTGTAAAAATAAACTTCAATTCTTGTAAGGTACCTTAATATGGAAGTTAGATGGATCAGGATGAATGTTATGAGCCGATATGGCATTTTTAAATTAAAGATGTACCACAATTATTTAAATTCATAAGGGGATATCTTAAAGGATGTAAATCCTATAATCCATTATGTGAACTACCAAATGATAGGTGGATAACGTGTTGCTAGGAAATTGCTAGTATTTGTTAAATACTAAGTACATTGTAATGTCTTAGTAAATGTGTTAATGAGAAAGATACCTGCATATTATTAAGGATTGTTGTCTTAACATGATAGGAACCTATTGCACGTTGATAGAGTTTTTCATCTTTAACAACATTATATAAAACAAGATGATGCTAATATGGTGGAATACTTGGTTCCTCTTTAGCGTAGAAAATAGTGCATTAATACAAAATATTTTGTTGGTATATTAAAAGAGGAAATATGATTACTTTCATAATAATAATATGATACATATGCATGTATGTTAGACCATGACTGACATAAAGGTACAATAGTACACCTAGATAAAATGATTCAAAGTAGAACATGTTAAGTGATATATATATAAAAAGGGCTAACGAAAGAAATACAAAGTATCATAATTACAGAGTAATTATGTAGCCCTACATGACTACACACAAGGGAAAAGTTTACCTTTAATAGTTTCTTATTACCTTGATAATGTGAGGCAATAATTTTTATAGATTGAAATGAATCATTAATGTGTAACATTAAAATTAGGAAAGACATATCAAAGGTAGTGAGCTAATTGATATCCGAAACTTATAGGTAGAAAATCATGTAAAGTACTTATAGGAACAACATTCAATCTATCGAGATACAATGACATAGGTCCTTAGATTACAGAATTGTAGCTGATTATAGCACCATTATTGAATGATAATCCATATAACTTAATTAGTGATTAAGGTGAGATAACAAGTTCCCAGTGACGAGTGTGCCGTCACGGAATAGAGCATGGAATACATGTCTCTAAAACTTTGCACAAAGTAGTGTAATTTTGTAATTACACTATCATGATTTCACCAAGATATAAGTTGTGAGATGCTAGATTGGAATTCCATGGTAGAACCTAGGTAGACACTTAGAGAGTATCACTTAATTATCATCTCTTGAAAAAGGAAAGACCAAAGGATACATTTGATGTATTGGATCATAAAGAGCGTTGAGGGGGATTGAGTAGGATCTGTATACTCTCATATAATTGCACATGGTCTATGACAGCTATCGGAAATTGATTGCTTTAAGGTTTATGTTGGATTTAATTATATGGGTATTTAAATTGTGAAGTATAATGTAATAAAAAAATTATATGTAAGGTGATAGAAGTGGTTGTTACATATCCCATTATTATATTTTGAATATGCATGTTGTTTATTCTTCCCGAATCCCAAAATATCCTTTTTTATTCTTCAAGTCTTCTAGAAGACGTGCTCCGCACTCCATGTCTATCTTTAGCTCTTCATTCCAAAACCGGCTAAGTGTTAGCTCCTACTATGTGTGATCCTTCCCTATTTGTCTTCACCATGAAAATCCCACTCTAAATGCACACATTTTCTTATGCATCTTTTCTCCCCATGTTACCTTCTTAGTACGTCATGATTTTGTAGGCTCAAAACAAGTTGTAGGACATGGTAGGATACATTCACTTAAGGTATGTCATAGAGAGAGGATTGGTCCAAACAACGTTATTTTTGTATCCTAAAAGTTTTTATATTGAGCCGTGGATTGAAAAATTTCTCATGTTTAACTTTTTTGTACATGTAATAAACCGACAATGTTCTATTTCTTAGCAAAATTGATTTGCGTTTGGTAGTTTTAGAAAAATTCTATTGGAAGCAATTTTGTACATATATTAATTTATTTTTGATATTGTGTAAAGAATCTATGCCATGCTTTTTAGTATTAGTGTTATGAATTCTCTTTGTATTTGTGGATTTTATTGTATTAATTTATTCAATTATTGTACATCTATGTTTTTATTTTTTGGAGGATGGTGAAAATTATGAGCCTATTAAAATAAGTGATTTAATAGTCACATGTTTGCATTTCAATACAATTCATCCAAATGCTACATCAACAACTAGAGAAGTAATTTTATAGAAGTTATGAAGAAATTGAGAGTGAAAGGAGTATAATTAGATAGCAATCATTTATCATTCTATAGGTTTAGTTTTATTTTAGTAAATTTATCATGAAAAAACACAACAAGACTAAGATTAGTCCTAAAACCCTACATGTTATAGGAATATTTATTATCTTTTGTTTCAAATCATCTTTGTTTCTTACTAATTTATAACTGAAATGACATTGAAGAAAGTATTGATATTATGCTTAATTACGATATTTATATTTGGAAATTGTAGGATTAAGATGAAGGTAATGAAGAGGGAAGTGAAAATATATACATTTGGAAAAGAGTTTAATACGTTACTTGGAAAGAAAATCTAGGGTGATAATGGGGATATATATGTATCTATGGTTATTTGAGATCATTATAAAATAAGTGGCATACCATTTGGAGGTCCCAAACTCAACTTATGCTTGAAAATCCTTAAGGGTGTCAAAATTGATTATATGAATACAAAATTACACTAAAATTTCTAAAGTGAATGAAGGAATTTTATCCTTCCCAAGTTTTTACTATTTATATAGGGATAATTCAGTTCATTATCTAAAAAATCACCATTCAACATGAGTTATAATTCAATTTATCCATAACAGCTTTAGGGGGTCAAAATAGGCTCCTAGGAATATTGAATTACACTTATGTTCCTTCATCACACAAAGGAATTACACTAAGTTTATTTTATCTAAAACCTTAGGTTATGACCCTAGGATATCTTGTGTAATTTTACCAAAAATGGAATCCTCTTAAATGTTCTCAAGAAAAGGATATCTATGAAAAGTTATAAGGGTTTTTTTAAAAGGCTTAAATTTGGATCGTATATTCTTAGAACACCATAACCATGTTAGAATGGTCTGATTACCACTTGAATGAATATGAAAGATGGATAAAATTCTTCATACATTATTAACCCACCATCCTGTTAATAAAATAAAAAAATATGAAGACAAAAACACAAAACAATGTAAAATGCCACAATCTAGTTATTTATAGCCATATATAATACTATTTGAGAAAATAATCACAAAAGTATGAGATAAAACCATGAAACTTTATCTTTATTGTATTCAAAAACCTAATTTATAGTATCCTTTCAAATTCATCCCTCTCTCCCTCATTTTCTCTCCAAATCTCTCTCTCTCTCTCTCTCTCTCTCTCTCTCACACACACACTCTCTCTCACTTCTCTACTTTTTCAATTGAAAATTAATTCACATACCTTAACTAACACTAACCCATCACATGTTACCTAAGTCAAGGCCTTAACCAACCTAGTTTATGCATGTGCATGACTATGGGAGGTAAATGTATAGTTAAAAAACATATCACAACACATTTTCTATTTCTTCATGAAGTTTCATGACCAAAACATAAGACTGTAAATCAAGAATATGCCTAGAATTCTTAGTTTCCGATTTGAATTTTTAAAACTTGGTATTGGTAGGAAAATTAGAATTCAAGGATTTTGAAGTTATGGAACAATGTTAAATACCCCAAATAAACTCAATAAACTCTTATAAGTACTAAATTCTAAAATTGATTATTTACAACTGATGTTCCTACATGAAAAGTTCCCAATTGTTAGTTTTTTGAAATATTGTAGATGTTTCTTATTATTGCTGACAAGTACCAAAACACTTAATCTATTTGATGTGTGTATCTCGCAAAATTTACTCACCTTGGAACATTTTTTACGAATCTACTTAAGATAAGGTGAAAATTAACTACTATTTTATACTGCTAACATATTCACTATTTCAAAGCCATCTCATGGCCCATTCCTATGAAGTGGAAAGTTAAAGCATGTGTGCTCAGTACCTTGCAATTATTCATGGGTCATCTTGAGATTGTGTGTGAAATTAAGTATCATCTAATAAACTATGCACTAAGGATAAATTAGAGGAGGGATAAATTTTCAACAAATAATAAATGTTACTTATCTTTGATAATATGATGTGTAGGTTTGGAATTACTTATTGGAATCCTTTTTCCTATTGTAAATTCAAAACATAAAATGATGGTGCTAGGACATTACACTCTCTAGAAAAGAGGGAGGCTACAGTCCTTAGGTTATCTTAAATAGGGTCATTGCCTACTAGCCATGTTCAAACACTTGTAGCTTATGTTTGAACTTCTAGATTGTAAATAGAAAAATATTGTAGCTATACTAGACAATTTTTTTATATTTTTAATTATTTATTGGTAAAAAGGGGTAAATTAACAGGGGCCTGAATGCACAAATAGAACCATAATCACAATAAAAACATTAAAAATATAATATTACCTACAACATAGAAATGCAAAAGTAATAACCTATCTACAACATAATAATAGTAAGATGATAACTAGATGAAAAGATAGGTATAATTAGACATTCCGAAAGATCCACCTTCATATTGAATGCAATGGCTTCCAAATATTCTAGCATAATCTGAATATTATCTTTTAACTCTCCACTTACTTTAGATTTTCTATTTTTGGGAGTCTCTTGAATATTTTGAAAAATAATCATTTTACACACCTCGAGTTGATATAGGTAATTATCCATTTCCAACATGTTAAAAATTTCCATAGGATTGATCCTCTACCAAAAATTTAGTTCTCCTCGACTAGGCTAAAGACCATTTCTTCCACCTTCTACTTTATGATAGAGGGATATTTGATTCTTTATTTCCTATTCTGATTAAAATATTCTCTTTCCTTTACCATGGTTAATAACACTTTTAAATTTATTTCATCCTTCTTGTTTCTTAATACAAATTCAATCCTTTACGCCTCCAAAATCCTCTTCCCTTAACTAGTCTTACTTCTCACAATCCTATGTGAGGAAAAATTACCTTCTAGAGGCCTAATGCTAGACTCCATACCAATATTGGGAGAACAAAACTTAGTCCCAATAACAGGTTTAAGTATTTTTTCAATCACATGATTATAAATAAGAAAAATAATTGCTTGATGGAGATGGGGCACTTTTTTTCCCACCTGAACCTGTGAAATCAAAGCTTCCAGAGATGAAAATGTAAAAAGGGATACTCACCAAGAGACAATGTATGAAATGATTAAGAAATACAAAATTATGACATTTAACCACCTAAAAGTGCCCTTTAATGGTGATATATTTCATAATCAATCTTGTCACTTCATTATATGGTTTAGGAAGGAGTCCCTCATAAACCCTCCTTGGAACAAAATAATTTTCTCTCCCTCTTGAAGAAACTTTCTTTCTTCCTCATCTATATCATAATTTTTCTTATGAAACATAACACCCTACCTAGTAAGACCAGTAAAAATATTTAAAATTATTAAAGATGCCTTTGATGTTTAAAATAGTTTTGATTATATTATTTTTTAAAAATTCACCTATTAACTATTATGTTCCATTCAAGTAATGTTTTTACATATCATGAAGATGAGACAATGTTCTCTTTTTTACATATCATGAATATGAGATAATACTCTAATTCTTGATGTATAGGTAATTGCATGAGGCTTCACATTCATTTTTCATGATGTTTGAGTTTTTAAAAATATGCTAACCGTCAATCACCTAAATGCTTCATATGCTTATAGTAGCTATGATAATGTAATTAGTTAGTAGTTGGAATTTTATGGAGTATAGTCATTAAATCATATGTTTTGGCCATCTATTGTATCATTCTATGTCAAGGGTTAATGACATTTAGGCACCCTGTACATTTATTTTCTCATTTTTATATTAATAAAATTATCATGGACTCACTTTTACGGATAAGATTAATCCTAAATTGTTTTATAATACTAATCACAAGCCCACTTTGGTTCCATTGATGATAGATTAAAATAATGAGGCTATGAAGCTATATTGTCTCTAGCACTACAATCAAACACCAAAATCAATTATATATAAGTAGATAACAAAAATGTGTATAAAATTGAATAATACTAAAATTCAGGCATAAAACACCAATTTGTGATTCAAAACCACTAGTGTTAGCTATGTGGTAGTTGTGTAACACTAAAATCTAACATTAAAATTGGTTATGACATATAACATAAAAAATATAACACTATATATAAAACCAAATTTGGTGTTAAATGTAACACCAAATTTTTTGTTTTATATATAGTGTTATATTTTTGCGTTATATGACATAACCAATTTTAGTGTCGCACAAATACTACCACAAAAATAAAACTAGTGTTTTTGAATAACAAATTGGTGTTTTATGCCTTAATTTTATTATTTTTTAGTGTTATATTAGCTAAAATTCTTGTAGTGCCTTACGTATCTTAAAACAAAGATAGTGGGTTAACTATGGAGTAGAGAATGTACCCAACATGGTAGTAGTGTGATGTGACATGTTTTAGATGCTTAGAATATCATTTGTATCCTTTTAAGACATTTAATAATGCTTGGAGTAACTTCCCATTGCTAAGACATGTTGGCCATTATCCTAGTGTTGTCATTGATGCCAAGTCCATTGATGGAAAAGGGGGCCATGGTGTTGTGTGATTCTCGATGAGGTGTATTTTAGTGTTAAACATGAAGGTTAATTAGTAGTGTCATGTTTGGTGTTGTCCATTATTGTTTTGGAACATGATTCAATGTGCATAGCTATAGTATGAGTTATCTAAAGATGAATAGAGTTTGTCATAAGGTATATCATGGTTAGTATGAAGTGTTAGAGGTGTATGTCTTTCTGTAAGATAGAATCGAATGCTTCAAATTCTACTTGGTTTCTTCATATTTATTATGAAGTCTATTCTACTTGCTTCGTAGTATGAATGTTTTCTTCAGATTATGAATAGTTTTCTTTAGGGTGTGGATTGAATGCTTCAAATTTTGTCTCAAGGTAATGTTAATGTTATTATGACATGTGGTGAAGTTCAAGAAGTGTTGAAGAGATATGTTAGATGTGTTTGTAAACATTTTCAAAGTGGAATATAGGTTGCTTTAGAGTTTTTCCGAAGTCTATTTAGTTCGAGTCTAGTATGTTTTCTTCTAATTTTGTCCAAAGATTATAGTGATGTAGTATGTTTAAGCAAAAATCAGTACAAGCATGTGAGGTGTGTTATGATGTTGAAAAATAGGTGTAGAAGAAGTACAAGGTCAGTTTTTAGAAATACGGTGCATGTATAAGGTCCTTTAGAAGAAAGTTATTAACGATAAGGCTAGTAAGCACATGTAGATGATAATGGATAGAATGATTTAAACATAAAAATTCAAAGGTAAGCTCTAGAAATTATGGAGAATTTTATCCTTGAGGTATGAACCAAGTTTCGGATGTTGGTTTACAAGTATAAGCAAGTAATGATATTTTTCTCTTACAAAGTTTAAGGAATAAAAGTTTGTGTTTAAATTTTATGTTATTGTAGACATAAAATCATGCACTTTAGGTGTTATTTTAGCCCGTTATTGTACTAATATTTAGAGGGTTCTCAAGTGAAGAAAGTATTAATTAATCCCACCTTTTGGCCATCTTATTTTTATATTTTATTTCATCATTCCCGCATATTTTCCTATACATGTCTACCTATTTTGAAACTATCCCATCATTTCAGCCTAAACCGGGGTTCATGGGCTGTACTTAAGGTGCCTGGAACACCCAGTCCCACCTAGGTGCCCTGATCTATGTTCCACTTTCATGCTTCTTTTTGGGGTCTTTCTAGCCATTTTTATCCTTACTTTTTTCTATTCGGCCATGCCAGTGTTAATTACAAAATTAAAGAAAGAGAAACCTATAAATACAAAGTTATGAGACCATAATGAGGGTCCTAGCATCACATACTACTATCACTCCATCTAGAGTTGTATCCACATAAGGGAGGATTCTATTCTATTTCATACACACATGCTATTACATTTTCTATAGTTATTATTTCTCGCTACTTCATAAAGTGTGACTGGCACAAGAGCACCACCTAGGAACTACATGCACACACCACAACTATATCTAGGTCTGAAATGTAGTGCAATACTCAAAGTGATAAGACTACTTTTTTGGCCGAGGTCGATCGACCCATTCATTCTACATTTTTATTTTTCCTAGGGTTTTGATACTTCCTTCTTTCTCATCGGTCGTCACTTAATTATTCAACACATTTGGTACATCCCGAAAGATCTAATGTGAAAGAAAGATACCATTTCAAGATACCTTGCAACCCTGTAAAAACTATATTAGGATCTTTTATAGAAAATAGGGTTCCTAAGTTGTAGACCGGTGGTGCCCTGGGCATCCCAAGATCCTTACCATGTGCCTCAATCTGCTCAGATCCTCTAGATCTAACTGTTTAAGGACTTCGAGTGTTCATTATTTCTCTTGGATTTTATTTATTATCGGACCTACGAAAACCTATGATAGTCTTCTTTAATTAACTAAGTAATTTCTCCTTACTTACTTGCATATTTAGGGTTTTATTTCACTTAGTATAATTATTTACAATTATTCCATATTGTTTTAGTGCATATTTTACAACATTTTAGTCCTCCTATTTAGATTAACTAGTGGTTATACTTTCCATAGTATTAGAGTTTCCATTTTTAGTTAATCATTTTGGTGAATCCCACATTTCTTCATAGCACCTTTTAGGGTTTTGTGTTCATAGTTAACACCTTTTTACACCATGTTATCTCCTTATAAAGTTATGGCCCAATATTCTTACCCTACCTATACACCTACCAAGGTCACCAACATAGTTACCACTTTTTGCTGATTTTATGTGTGTGCGTACTCAACACCCTTCTCAATTTTTCATGCCTTCACCTGATCCATCTATTAATGTACCCACTAATCATCGCACTCACCTTAATCCACCAACCACTTTGCACCCATTTCTCTTCCACTACCCATTGCACCCACCACTCGATTAGCCACTTCCAAAGGCTATGAAATTATTGAACAACTCAAGAATACACCAAATAAGATCTCACTCTATGAATTACTTGAGAAATGCGTTAGATTTATTAACCACAATCGAGGCTACCCTATGTATTATTCATGTTGAACGCAACCACTCTACCAAGGATTTCGCATATCGCATTCAATCTCTTTGTAGTTTTTCGCATTCTATATCCTTTACAGATAAGGATATCTCTCTCTTTACAAAAATAACCCATGTGCCCCATTTCTCATTACGGCCATTCTTAGTACTACTTGTAGCAAGCATGTTCTCATTGATAATGGGTCTGCATTTAACCTTTTTTCCCACTCTCTCTTACAATAATTAGGTATAAATAATAATCTCATCTCCCACAACTCCACCCTCATTCGTGGTTATGATTCTTCCACTCGCACATGTTTAGGAACTATTTCCCTACATATTTGGGCTAGAACTAAAAATATTCTCATTGAAATCTACATTCTCGATGCTTATTTTCAATTCAATATCCTATTAGGTAGACATCAAATTCACGCCATGTAAGTCATGCCATTCACTATGCATTAATGTGTCAAAATAAATCATGACGGCTATGAACACACTATCACCACCGATATAGAACCATTGAAATATTTTTGCATTGATCCTGTCACCTCTATGCCTATTCCACCCCACAAGGTGTATAACGTACACTAATATTGATAAATATGATGTTGGTCAATCTAGTGCATCCACCTCCACTACTCCTATTACTTCTCCCATTATATGTACTCACTTCGGTCATCATTTCACCCATAGTATTTGTCCCTATTAGTACTCCACCTCTGCCATCCTCAACTTCTGCATTGCCCTCCCACTTCCACATCACTTACTAATTTCCTAGATAGCACTAACCAAACCGATGATGCACACACTGAAATTTAAACTAAGTGTGATGACGATGTTGATGTTATAGAACTCACAGATGAGTCATTATGAAAACTTGATTTAGCTCCTCTCAGTGTAGCCAATTCTTATTTTGAAGACACCTTTGTAGTTGATGTGTCGAGTGAATACTGGTTCAAAACCCTCCATCCACTAATGATATGGTCTTATATAAGGGATCTGTTAACAATGTTGACACAATTTCATCTTCTTCTCCACTGGAGGTTTCTCAGTGACTCCCTTTACATGCACATTATATATAAATAGAGCATTATGGGAACACTTTCCTATCAATATCACTAGTTTAGATACTATATGCACACATGATTGTTTTCCTAGGTTCGGTATGACACTCAATGACATCTTACTTCCCCTTCATTCACCTCATCTCTATCATGGATACTTTCATGTTACAAAGTGGCTTATGGATTATGGGTTTTCATCCGACAATATTTGTTGCACACACCCATCGTTATCCTCCACTTACACTAGGAAAATCTTGGCTTGATTATATTGGGGATATAATTGATCCTCTTCATTCTTCACTCTTGTTCCCCATGCCTTTTAGCACAGTCTCCATTACTAATGATTATTTCCCTACCTATGTTCCTAACATTTTGCATTGCCTTGCTCTTGGTTGTCCACTGATCACTTTTACAGATGAAGAATATGGAATAAATGCCTATACACTCTGTCATAATGGGTCCCTATATGATCCTCCCCATTCTATAGCTTACCAAGTTTCTGATGTGACTCCTACAAGTTTTGATCATGAAAATGATGATCTACTTGATGACATCTCCTAGCTACCAATATCACACTTTTGCCAAGGAGATATATCACATTGCATACGCACCCTCCCCACTCTACTTAGCTACATAGTCTCAACTATCATACATCCTCTTCATTGTTATATCGTTGTAGTATATCATGAATCTTAGCACCATCATTAGCCGATGACACACTCTTTTGATTACGTTCACAATTTACTATTGAGGGATTACCATACACTAAACCCCACACACTACACCGAAGTAATACATATTCCATTTTTCATCCTCTATTACACATTATACACCATTCATCCTACACTTATTTCTACAATCACATTATCCATAATACATTTTTATAGTATACATTTTTCATATACTACACTACTCATGATTACATATGAGTCTATTTTTACATTTCTTCCATACATTCTATATCTACCCTAGGTCACATTATATATGGGTCTATCTTTACATGTTATCACTACATATTTTATCTACACCTATCACTGCATCTTACATAGTCTACACACCCTACATTTCCTACATTACATGATTCACATGGTGCATTCATACATCATATACATTCTACATACTACACTAGATTCCATTACATATGGGTCTAGTTCTACCTATCATCATTACATATTCCATTTCTATATACACCTATTATTGCACTTCACACATTACATATCCTATACACACTACACATCCTATATTACATTACCTACATCAGGCATTTACATACCCTATTCATCACTTGGTCATTCGTAATATGTTGTTTTATACATGTTGTCGTCACCACCCTATGAAGAAATTTAGTTCATCGGTCCATACTCGACTGCTGAGGGTTTACTAATAAAATGGACCTTACATTAACCATGTAGAATTTTCTCATGTGACATTTCCAACGTTAGTGACATACACCTTAGGTTACATTGTCACCCATTCTCTCATATTGTAATGGTATACACCCTAGGATACATCACCAATCCCTCCTTTCATCTTGTAGTGACATATGCTTTAGGATAAATCGTCACCCATCTTCATCCTTTCATCTTGTAGTGATATACACGTAGGGGATAAATCATCACTCATCCATTCAAAAATTCATTATATACACTTCGGCTATAGGCTTCATGCACATCTCTTTTGCATGTCGCCTTTCATCAACATTACGCATACTCACTCATCGCAGCACAAAGACGCTAGAAACAACTAACACTACTCAACCATTTCCCAATGACACACTCTCATTTACAATTCATTCTTGACTACTGAGGGGGAAAAAAATGAACCTCATTGCATACTACCTTCCATCCACGTGAGGATCATGTTGCTCCTATAATTTCATTTTCATTCCATTTTATCCATCCACAATATGCTACATTTTCTTGGGGGCATTTACTCTTGTTTACAAGCGTAATCGTGTTTTGCATGATCAATCTACTACACAAGTTTGATTTATTTATTATACATCATTATCATCCACACATGTGCATTCACACCTTTATTTAGTGTGATCGTAGATACATGACTCTACACCTGGCATGGATGCTCGCCTTCTACCCTTCCTACACTAGACTCTGGGGGCATCCACATTCATCTCATCCAGGTGATATTGTTTCTTTTTGTACTAAGCATCTTATATTAATTACTCATACATGCTTGGACATATTAGTTATCACTCTAACATGCTAATGGGTGTTCCATATGCAGCACTTGTTTTGCATGATTACATGTTTCCATAGCTACTTGTTTGTTTCTACTTGTCTTCTTTGTTTTCCATTGTATGGGATTTTTACTTTGCTTGTGTGCATAATTTTCTATTGTTTGTGGCCATGACAGCCTTGTGTGTCTTACGAGATTGTGATTGATGTCCCATTTTTGCAGCCCACTTTGTGCAGCCTACTTATTTTCTTACATGTTTACACTACTTTGTTTGGTAGTTACTACATTGTCTGCATATTTCACACTTGTCTTATTTCATGCTTTTGTTTTCAGACTAACACTTCTTTTGGATAGCCATCCCCTTTTATGCACACCATGGTATCTACCAAGTGCTTTCCCTTCCCCCTATAGGGTAGAGTTATACAAGTCGAGTATGGTTCATCCTCATTTGGGGCCACATCCTCCTTTCATCGACATCGAATGCTTCCCAAAGAGGGGGTTATCATTGAGGTTTTTACATACTGAAACATTGTATTTACACCAGTTCATTACAATGCACTTTTTTTCCCTTTGAATTTTTGGTTTTACATACAACGAGTGAATTCAAAATAGTCTATGAACTCCATACACAACGGCCTCTATAGGACATGGTGTCCTTTGGCAATTCTACGGAGTAGTTACAAGCTTAGAGGTTATAGTGGGTGTGCCTCTCTACACTACTTCGTCCAGTGGACATAAGATCACCAAAAAAGCTGACAATACAATACAAATATCTCTTCACAAAGAATTTCCTCCCTATAATTCTTCAACTAGGGTGGTGTGAGATTTCCTAAAAACATGCGACAGTACAAGATATCCTTCTACACTATTTTTTTTGACATGGATCAGGTATACATGTTCCATTTACATTTTTATTTTCATGTATTTTACATTTTCATAGTTTACACAACATTTTTACTTTCACATATATTTGACTACTTGATCATTTTCTTCTTGCAGGTCTAGCCATATGAGAAACAAGTTGTCAAATTAGGGGAAAAAATAAAAATAAGAAATGACAGGGATAATGAGAACACACCATGATGGCCCTTGACTTTACTAACCATGTAGGTACACTACACACCACAGAAAGTACACACGTTTTCCTCCCTAGGTTCACTCTCATCACTTTTTATGCACATTTTTCATCTTTAGAATCCACACTCCACTTTTTCTTTTTGTCATTCCATGCTTGAGTCTATTCCATCAGCACGTCTTATTCTACACTCTACATGGATATCATCTACGTATCTCTATCTAATTTATGTTATTGACTGCTTCAACTCACCAACATAAAGTGGGGGAAAATGTATACACAAAATCATGCAATTTAGGCATTATTTAGAATGGTCTTGTACTACTATTTAAAGGCTTCTCAAGTGAAGAAAGTACTATTAATCCCACCTTTTGGCCATCTTATTTTTATATTTTATTTCGTCATTCCTGAATATTTTCATATACATGTCCACCTATTTCACAATTGTCTTATCATTTTAGCCTAAACCAAGGTGCCCGGGCTGTAGTAGGGCACCTCGAGGCACCCTGGTCCCACCTTGGGTGCCCTAATCTATGTTCCACTTTCCCACTTATTTTGGGGTCTTTTCAGCCATTTTCATCCTTATCATTTTCCTAGTCATCCATGTCGAGGTTAATGATGAAATTAAATCAAGAGAACCATGTAAATACAAAGTTATGAGACCATAATGAGGGTCTTAGCATCACATACTACTATCACTCCATCTAGAGTTATATCTATTGCATCACTTGAATCCACATAGTGCCATGCATCAAGGCTAAGATATCTACATCAACACACATAAAATAGGGGGAGGATTCTATTCTATTTCATACACACGTGCTATTAGATTTTCTATAGTTATTATTGCTTGCTACTTCACAAAGTGTGACTAACACAATAGAACCTAGGGCATGACATGCACGTACACACCAAAACTACATATGGGTCTGAAATGTACTACAAATTTCAAAGTGATAAGACCACTAGTTTTGCGGGATAAGGTCAATATGAACCATTCATTCTTAATTTTTTATTTTTCCTAGGGTTTTGATAATTCCTTATTTCTTGCAAGTCGTCACTTCATTGTTCAGCAAATTTGGCATATCCTGAGAGATCTAATGTAATAGACAGATAACACTTCGGGATACCTTGTGAGCCTTTAAAAACTAGATTAAGAGATTTTACAGAAACCAAGTAAACTAATTTGTAGACCAAGGCACCCCGAGGTGCTCCAATGTACCTTCTCGGAACCTTAATCTTCTTATATCCTCCCGATCTCGACCATTTTTGTACTTTTGATTGTTTGTTCATGCTCCTAGATTTTATTATCGGACACTTGTAACAACTTGTGATAGTCTTATTTAATTAGCTGACTCATTTATCCTTACTTGCATACTTAAGGGTTTTATTTCACTTAGTATAATTGTTTACAATTATTCCATACTGTTTTAGTGCATTTATACAACATTTTATTCCTCCTATTTAGATTAACTAGTGGCTATACTTTCCATAGTATTAGAGTTTCCATTTTTAGTTAATCATTTTGGTGAATCCTACATTTCTTCATAGCACCTTCTAGGGTTTTGTGTTCATAGTTAACACCTTTTTGCACCATGTCATCTCCTTATCAAGTTATGGCCTAATCTTCTTACCCTACCTATACACCTACCAAGGTCACCAATATAGTTACTACATCTGCTGAGTTTATGTGTGTCTCAGTAATCAACACCCTCCTCACTTTTTCACACCGTTGTTTGATCCATCTATCAATGTAGTTACTACTCATCACACTCATGTTAATCCACTAACCACTCCACCCATTTCTCTTTCACCACCCGCTTGCACTCCACTACTCGATTATCCACTCCCAAAATCTATGCCATTATTAACCAAATAAAGAATACACCAAATAAGATCTCACTCTATGACTTACTGAGATATGCGCTAGATTTCCGAACCACACTCAAGGCTACCCTATGTATTATTTTCATTGAATGTGACCAGTCTACCGAGGCTTTCACATATCTCATTCAGTCTCTTTGTAGTTTTTCTCATTCTATCTCCTTTACAGTGAGGATATATCTCTCTTTACAAAAAAACCCATGTGCCACATTTATCGTTACCACCGTTGTTAGTACTACTTGTACCAAGCATGTTCTCATTGATAATGGGTGTGCAGTTAACCTTTGTGCCTACTCTCTCTTCCAACAATTAGGTATAAATGACAATCTCATCTCCCACTACTACACCTTCCTCCATGGTTATGATTCTTCCAATCACACAATGTTTAGAAACTATTTCCCTACATATTCGGGATAGACCTAAAACTATTCTCATTGAATTCTACATTCCTGATGCTTCTTTTTTAATTCAATATCCTATTAGGTAGAACTTGGATTCATGCCATGTAAGACGTGTCATCCACTATGCATCCATGTGACACCTTTATGCTTGTTCCACCTCCACACTTATTCCTGACACTAATCTTGATAAATATGATGTTGGTCAATCTAGTGCATCCACCTCCACTACTCCTACTATTACTTCTCCCATTATATGTACTCACTTCGCCATCATTTCACCCATAGTATTTGTCCATATTAGTACTCCACCTCCACCATCCTCAACTTCTATTACCCCTCCCACTTCTACATCATTTACTAATGTCCTAGATAGCGTTACCCAAACCGATGATACACACACTGACATTTAAACTAAGTGTGATGAAAAGGTTGATGTTATAGAACTCACAGATGAGTCATTACAAAAACTTGATTTTACTCCTAAACCCTCCATCCACCAATTATATGGTCTTATATAAGGGATCATAACAATGTTGATGCAATTTCATATTCTTCTCCACTAGAGGTTTTTCAATGAACCCCCTTTACATGCACATTATATATAAATAGGGAATTACGGGAACACATTCCTATCAATATCATTAGGTCAGATACAATATACACACATGATTGTTTTCCTAGGTTCGGTATGACACTCAATAACATATTATCACCCCTTCATTAACCTCATCTTTATCATGGCTACTTTCATGTCACAAAGGGCTTATGGTTTATGGGTTTTTCATCTAATAGTACTTGTTGCACGCACCCATATAGATTCTCCATTTACATTTGGACAATCTTGGCTTGATTATATTGTGGATATAATTGATCCTCTTCATTCTTCACTCTTGTTCCCATGCCTTTTGGAACTGTCTCCATTGCTAATGATTCTTACCTCACCTATTTTCCTAACATTTTGCTTTGGCATGCTCATGGTTTTCCACCGATCGCTTTTTACGGATGATTAATAGGTGATGAATACCTATACAATCTTTCGTAATGTGTCCCTATATGATACTCCCCCATTCTATAGCTTACCAAGTTTCCGATGCGACTCTACTAGTTTTGATCATGACAATGATTATCTACTTGATCGCATCTCCTACCTATCAATATCACACTTTTTCTAAGGGATATATATCACGTTGCATACTCACCCCTCCCCCTCTACTTACCTGTATAGTCTCACCTATCATACATCTTCTTCATTGTTCTATCGGTGTAGTATATCATGCATCTTATAGCACTATCATTACCCGATGACGCACTATTGTGATTTGGTTCACACTTGACTGTTGAGGGATTACCATTACACTAAACCCCACACACTACACCATAAGCACTACATATTCCATTTTCATCCTACATTGCACGTTATACACCATTCATCCTACACTTATTTCTACAATCACATTATCCATAACACATTTTCATAGCATACCTTTTCCATATACTACACTAGTCATCATTACATATGGGTCTATTTTTACATTTATTCCATACATTTGATATTTATGCTAGGTCACATTATATATGGGTCTAGCTTTACAGGTTAGCACCACATATTCTATCTACACCTATCAATGCATCTTACATAGTCTACACACCCCTACATTTCCTATATTTGCATGATTTACATGGCGCAATAATACATCATATATGTTCTATATACTACACTAGATTACATTACATATGGGTCTAGTTCTATCTATCATCATTACGTATTCCATTTCTATTTACACCTATTATTGCACTTCACACATTACATATCCTATACACACTACACATCCTATATTGCATTACCCACACTGCGCATTTACATACCCTATTCATCACTTGGTCATTTATACTACGTTGTCTTCTACATGTTTTCGTCACCACCCTATGATGAACTTTAGTTCCTCGATCCATACTCAACTACCGAGGGTTTACAAATAAAATGGACCTTACATTCACCATGCAGAATTTTCTTATGCAACATTTCCAGCATTGTTTGAGATACACCTTAGGTTACATTGTCACCCATTTTATCATATTGTAGCGGTATACACCTTAGGCTATATCACCAATCCCTCCTTTCATCTGGTAGTGACATACGATTTAGGATAAATCGTCACCCATATTCATCCTTTCATCATGTAATGATATACGCTTAGGGATAAATCATCACTCATCCATTCAACAATTTGTTATATATGCTTCGGCTATAAGGTTCACGTACATCTCTCCACATTTTACCTTTCATCACCATTACACATACTCACTCATCACATCACGCTAGAAGAAACCAACACTACTCGACCATTTCCCAATGACACACTCTTGTTTACGGTTCATTCTTAACTACTGAGGGGGAAAAAATGAACCTCATTGCATACAATTCCATCCACGTGGGGAGCACATTGCTCATATCATTCCATTTTGCATTTCATTCTATCCATCCAAAACATACTTGTATTTTCTTGGGGGCATTTACTCTTTTTACTAGCTAATTGTGTTTTTTGCATGATCAATATAGTAGACAAGTTAAATTGCTTTCTTATATGTCATTATCATCCACACATGCACATTCACACTTTTTTTTTAGTGTGATCACATATACATGACTCTACACATAGAATGGATGATCACCTTCTAACCTTCCTATACTTTGGATGCTAGGGGAATCCACATTCATCTTATCCAAGTGCTATTGTTTCATTTTTGTACTTAGCATCTTATATTACTTACTCATACATGCTTTGACATATTGGTTATCACTCTAACATGCTAATGGGTGTTCCATGTGTAACACTTGTTTTGCAGGATTACATGTTTCCATAACTACTTGTTTGTTTCTACTTATCTGCTTTGTTTTCCATTGTATGTGGGATTTTTTCTTTGCTTATTTGAAAACTTGTCTATTGTTTATGGCCATGAAGGCCTTATGTGCCTTGTGATATCGTGAGTGATGTCCCATGTTTTCATCCCACTTTGTGTGGCCTACTTATTTTCTTGCATGTTTACACTACTTTATTTGGTAGTCACTACATTGTCTGTGTATTTCAAACTTGTCTTATTACATGCATTTTTTGTCAGACTAACACTTATTTTTGATAGTCATCCCCTTTTGTGCGTGCCTTGGTATCTACCAATTGATTTCCCTTCCCTCATAGTGTAGAGTTATACAAGTTAGAGTATGGTTCATCCTCATTTGGGGCCGCATCCTCATTTCATGGACATCAAATGCTCCCCAAAAGAGGGGGGATATCATTGAGGTTTTTACATACTAACACATCGTATTTACATTAGTTCAAGTAAATGCACTTTCCACCCTTAGAATATTTCATTTTACATACAATGAGTGAATTCAGAATAGTCTATGAACTCCATACACAAAGTGGCCTCTACAAGATGTGGTGTCCTTCGACAATTCTACGAGTAGTTACAAGATTAAAGGTTATAGTGGGTGTGCCTCTCTACACTACTTTTTCTAGTGACATCAGATTGCCCAAAATACTACCGAGACAATACAAAGATCTCTTCACAAAGCATTTCCTCACCTATACTTCTTTAGCCAAGGTGGTGTGAGATATCCCAAACAACTTATGATAGTACAAGATATTCTTCTACACCCTTTTTCTCAACATGGATAAGGTATACATGTTCCATTTACACTTTTATTTTTGTTTATTTAATATTTGCATATTTTACACAACATTTTTACATACACACATATTTGACTACTTGATCATTTTCTTCTTGCAAACTCCGGCCGTATGAGAAACAAGCAAATTGGGGGCAACAACAACACCAATAATAAATGACAAGGACAATGACAACACACCGTGATGGTCCTTACCTTTACTAACCATGTAGGTACACTACACACCATAGAAAATACACACGTGTTCCTCCCTAGGTTCACTCTTATCACTTTTTATGCACATTTTTCATTTTTATAATCCATTCTCCTCCACTTTTTATTTTGGTCATTCCATGCTTGAGACTATTCCATTGGCATGTCTTCTTCTACACTCTACATTCATATTAGGTACACATCTCTATCTAATTTATGTTACCAAGTGTTCAACTCACCAACATAAAGTGGGGGAAAAATTTAGACACAAAATCATGTAATTTAGCCATTATTTAGCCTAGTCTTGTACTACTATTTAGAGGGTTCTCAAGTGAAGAAAGAATAATTAATCCCACCTTGTGGCCATCTTATTTTTATATTTTATTTTGTCATTCCCGAATATTTTCTTATACATGTTCACCTATTTCACAAGTGTCCTATCATATTAGCCTAAACCAAGGTGCACGGGCTTGTCTTAGGGCACCCTGGGTACCTTGTCCCACACTTGGGTTTCCCGATATATGTTTCACTTTCCCAATTATTTTTGGGGTCTTTTCAGCCATTTTCATCCTTATCTTTTCCTAGTCTACCATGTCGGGTTAATTATGAAATTAAATCAAGAGAACCATATAAATACAAAGTTATGAGACGATAATGAGGGTCTTGGCATTACATACTAATATAACTCCATCTAGAGTTACATCCATTGCATCACTTGAATCCACATAGTGTCATGCATCAAGGCTAGGATATCTACATCAACACACACAACATAGGGGAGGATTCTATTCTATTCCATGCACACATGCTATTACATTTTCTATAGTTATTATTGCTTGTTACTTCACAAAGTGTGACTGACACAAGAGAACATAGGGCACGACATGCACACACACACCAAAACTACATCTGGGTTTGAAATGTACTATAGTTCTCAATGATAAAACTACTAGTTTGGTGGCTAAGTTCAATCGACCCATTCATTCATTCTGATTTTTTATTTTTTCTAGGGTTTTTATAATTCCTTCTTTCTTGTAGGTCGTCACTTCATTATTCATCACATTCGACGTAACCCCTTGACGATCTAATGTGACAGATAGATAAAACTTCAAGATACCTTGTGACCCTGTAAAAACTAGATTCAAAGCTTTTACGAAACTAGGGAAACTAATCTATAGACCAGGGCACGTTAGGGTGCTCTAGTACCTTCTCAGTGAACCTTTATATGCTCAGATCCTGTTGATCTGACCTTTTTGGTACTTTTGAGTGTTCGTTCCTGCTCCTATATTTTATTATCAGACCTGCAACAACCTGCATTAGTCTTCTTTAATTAGCTTAGTCATTTATCCTTAATTTCATACTTAGGGTTTTATTTCACTTAGTATAATTATTTACAATTATTCCATACTGTTTTAATGCACATTTTACAACGTTTTAGTCTCCTATTTTTATTAACTAGTGGTTATACTTTCCATAGTATTAGAGTTTCCATTTTTAGTTATTTAGTTATGATGATCGCTAAAGAATGTAAAATTTTCATGAGACATTGAGGATTTTAGGGATGTTATTACATCGAGTGAATAATACATAACAAGTGGAATCAAGTAATTTTTACGTTAGAGCTTTATGAATGAAGTTTAAGAAGTCAAATAGGTCTAAAATCTTTGTTATACGCTAACAAAAAAGTGATGTAGGAAATATGATTGGTATGATATGAAAATTACTTATGGAAGATAATTTTATGAATCAAGAGTATAGATAATTCTTCTGTTTTCATTTTGGCATAGGTTTCATGTGCCAACAGCTTTGGGAAAAGAGATAAAAACCCTAGTTTTTGGTTTTTTTACAGCTTTTAGGGTTGTGATGAAGGGTTCTAGGATGAGAAAAGAAGTTTTATAGAATCCTTGGGATCTTTAATACATAGAATTTATTTTTTTAATGAATATACAAGGTATAATTTGTGAGCTAAAGGTGCTCAAAGGTGCACTATCGATTTTGGCCTTAAGGGCTAAAATGCTAGTCTTGTGCTTTAGAGTGAGATTGATCATTTTTCTAGTTGTAGCTGATGTTTTTTTCATGGATAACTTTTTAGAACTTTTTATGATGTGTTTGAGATTATGTTTTTATCAAATGAGGTGGTTTCATGTTAAAACCCTAATGGCCTAATTGGTCCTATTAGGCTTGCTTGAGAAGGTGACTGAAACAAGTGTGTTGGGTAATATTTATCCATGTATAATATACTTATTTGTGATTATACATGTTAGTAAAAGTTTCCTTGACATGTTCAAAGTTATTTCTGAGCTCAAAAGATGATTTGGAACGACTTGTGTATATTTCTCTCAAGACTGGTTCTTGAATTCTTAGATCTTGAAACAACAGTTTCTTAGATTGGATTGGTTAAAGTCCTTCAACTCGAATTGAAATAATAAATCAGATTATATATAAAATACTCATATACCTTTCCAATGGTATATGGTTTATCTTTTTATGAGTTAATTTGATGGGTAAACCAGCTCGATTTTGAAGACCTAGTTTTGGGGTCTTGAAGACTGCTTGGAGGTCTTCCACTATGATTTGAATGGGAAAATTAGTTGCTATGGAAATTAGAATTATATATATTTCCAATGGCTTATCACTTGAGTAAAAATTATGATATTTTTGATTTCAAGTTGGTCGCTCATCAAGACTTAATTTATGGGTGCTTGAGACCTAGTTGTTCATGGTTGCTTCTGGTGAGTTTCATGGTAGATATCAATGTGTCAAAAAAATTGTGATTATTGGTGATTTTAAGGACCTATATATGATTTTTATGGATATTATGGAGCATTTATAATTTTTTTGAAGACGTTGGAGATATCGAGGTTTTTCTCATACTTGAGAAGATATTTTTGGGCTTATTTGACAAGCCTTATGTTTCTTCATGGTGTCTTGACCCCCGCTAAGATACTTGGTTCATTTAAGTTATTTTATATGATGTTATAATTATGTTTTTTTATTGAGATTACTGAAATACTTGGTCATGGATGAACTAGGGGTGTTACAAGAAAGTTTCATGTATTATAGCAAGTGTTTGTATTCATTTGTGACTAGTTGTTGGAGATGAGTGTGCTTTGGTTATGATAAACCTATATAGGAGTGAAGAAGAGTATAAAGGGGTTATAGAAATATCCTAGAAGTGTATTGAATACCTAAAGATGATTAAGGATTAGTGGTGTAAATATATTCAACCTAATTATCCAAGAGAGGATAAATTTGAATGAGTTGAAGGAGAGGGGAGTTTGAAGATAGTTATGTGTGTTTGGAGCTGCATTTGGATCAAAATAAGTTGTGGGATAAACATAATTTTAGTGTTCATTCAGTTTTCAAAATATCCTACGATAATCATATTCTTAGGAGTCCTTTATTGTCCATAATATCAAAAAATTATGAGGGAGTGGTGCTCCTTGTAGGGTTGGTGTATAACTAAATAAATATCTTGTGATGTGTAATATTCACTTGAATGCTTTTTTGTGAGTAGCATTAGCAAAATTTTCAATGGTTTTTCCTACATTTTAGGGCTTCCAACTTACATGTGGTTTTTATGTGCTCTCTCTCTTATTACATGCTCTTGTGAATGGTTAATGCACATCTAATAAGCTCACATGTGGTTATGAATGATGAATGGTTAAATTAATGTTGTATACTTGTCATGGTAAAAGAATTTAAATTTTTATAGGACCTATTCACCTTCCTCTCAATCCTTTTTCCTTCCAAAAATTTGTATAAAATCAGGTCCTTGTGAAGTAAGTTTAATCACTTGAAGGAGATCCTAGAAGTAAAAATAATGGGTAAGCCTTCATATATTGAGGTTAAATTAAAGATGAGGAATGAAGTTTCTAAGTCAGTGATTCATATCTTATAATATCAGATCAAGTGTATGGATATGGAGCATGGTAAATCCATTAATGATTTGTAATCTCAAGTGGAAAGTGTGGCTAAAGCCTTAAGGAAAGAGTAGTTTCTTAGATTGGTTTGGTTGAAGTCCTTAAAATTTGAATTGAAATATTAAATCAGATTATATATAAAATATACTCATATACCTTTCCAATGGTATATGGTTTGTTTTTTTATGAGTTGATTTGATAGGTAAACCAACTCAATTTTGAAGACCTAGTTTTGGGGTCTTGAAGACTGTTTGGAGGTCTTCTACTATGATTTGAATGCGAAAATGAGTTGCTATGGAAATTAGACTCAGATATATTTCCAATGGTTTATGACTTGAGTAAAAATTATGATATTTTTGATTTCAAGTTGGTCGCTCATCAAGACTAAATTTATGGGTGCTTGAGACCTAGTTGTTCACGGTTGCTTCCTAGTGCGTTTCATGGTAGATATCAATGTTTCAAAAAAATTGTGATTATTGGTGATTTTAAGGACCTATATATGACTTGTATGGATATTATGGAGCATTTATAAAAAAATTTAAGATTTTGGAGCTATCGAGGTTTTGTTAGTACTTGAGAAGCTATTTTTGGGCTTGTTTGACAAGCCTTATGTTTCTTCATGGTGTTTTGACCACCGCTGAGCTACTTGGGTCATTTATGTTATTTTATGTGATGTTATAATCATTTTTTTATTGGGATGACCAAAATAATTGGTCATGGATGAACCAGGGGTGTTACAAGAAAGTTTTATGTATTATATGAAGTGTTTGTATTCATTTGTGACTAGTTGTTGGAGATGAGTGTGCTTGGGTTATGAGAAACATATATAGGAGTGAAGAAGAGTATAGAGGGGTTATAGAAATATCTTAGAAGTGTACTGAATACCTGAAGATGATGAAGGATTATTTGTGTAAATATATTCAACCTAATTATCCAAGAGAGGATAAATTTGAATAAGTTGAAGGAGAGGGAGTTTGAAGAGAGTTCTCTGTGTTTGGAGCTGCATTTGGATCAAAATAAGTTGTGGGATAAACATAATTTTAGTGTTCATTCAATTTTCAAAATATCCTATGATAATCATATTCTTAGAGTCCTTTATTGTGCATAATATTAAAAATTCTTAGGGAGTGGTGCTCCTTGTAGGGTTGGTGCATAACTAAATAAATATCTTGTGATGTGTAATATTCACTTGAATGCTTTGTTGGTGGTAGCATTAGCAAAATTTTCAATGGATTTTCTTCCATTTTAGGGCTTCCCACTTCATATGGTTTTTATGTGTTCTCTCTCTTATTACATGCTCTTGTGAATGGTTAATGCAAATCTAATAAGCTCACATGTGGTTATGAATGATGAATGGTTAAATGAATGTTGTATACTTGTCATGGTAAAAGAAAATTTTTTATAGGACCTATTCACCTTCCTCTCAATCCTTTTTCTTCCAAATATTTGTATAAAATCAAGTCCTTGTGAAGTAAGTTTAATCACTTGAAGGAGATCCTAGAAGAAAAAACAACGGGTAAGTCTTCATATATTGAGTTTAAATTAAGGATGAGGAATGAAGTTACTGAGTCAATGATTCATATCTTATAAGATCAGATCAAGTGTATGGATATGGAGCATGGTAAATCCATTGATTATTTGTAATCTCAAGTGGAAAGTGTGACTAAAGCATTAAGGAATAAAGAATAAGTTTGTTCTAGGTATGAAGAGAGATTGAATGCCCTAGAATCACATTTAGAGGTCGCATCCAATAGATTGAATATTTATAATTCAGACAAGACTTTTGAATCTCTTGATGATATCTTGGAGAGCCGTAGGGATGTTAGAGATAAAACAGCCTAGGTTTTAAGGGGAAGCAAAAATAAACTAATGAAGGAGCTAGTACAAGTTCTAAATATGATGAGAAAGTGAATAATAAGGCTAGTTTGAGAAGACCTAACCCTGTTAGAAAAAATAATTCTATGATTTATGGTTATTCATTTAATAGATATTTCTTTGTTTGTCTTTATTTTAGTCATAGAGCTAGAGAATGCAAGATAAGGCCAGTTAGGAATGGTGTAGGTATCTTTAAAAGAGAATGATTTTCATGTTGTTATTTTGGTCATAAGGCCAAGGATTGTGGATGAAATCTAAGTGAATATGAGCCAAGAAGAAATAACGATGTTTTTTTCTTCAATTGTTGAAAATCAAAGTTATATAAGAAGACTATGCCAAAGTAAGAAGAGGTTCATTGAGAGGTATGATTCTAAAGGAACATTCAAAGAATATAATCATAGAGGTCAAACTAAGAAATATGCTACAAAATTAGATATGTTTTTATGAATACTGATCAAGGGAAGATTTTCAAAGAGAGTTCTAATTTAATCAAGATGGAAAACAAATTCATCAATCCCAAGTCGATCTAGGATTTATATTTTCTTTGGTTGAAAGGATAAAGGTTGAAGAAAATTATATGTGTCTCACTACTATTCAATATCTTGTTCATGAGAAGTTGAGAAGGCTAGTAGTTTGGGATACCTTAAGAGTTATAAGGTATGTGATTTGATCTTCTCCATGTGTTTTTGAGTCTTGGTTACTTGTAGGTGTCTGAGTTTTTCATATTGTCATATGAGAGTAGTATGATATTGAAGTAGCTTTGGGTCATAGTTTGTGTCACCATGAAGGATTTTTCTGTGGTCTATTTATGTGAGGTTTAAAATATTTTCATGAGTACATAATATTGTGAATGAGTTGTTGGTTCCATGTGACTTTATGGTTTGATTCCATGTCTGTTTTTGGGTTGAAAATGCTATAAGGTCAATAGACAAGTTGAAATAAGTTTAAAAAATATTGATCGATCATTCACAAGGAGTCGATTCTATATGTCTCTTGAACTTATGCTCGAGTTTGGTTTAATAAGGTCTTTATTATTGTCACAAGTGTGCATCTTGATAAGAAAAATATGAGAAGAGTTCTATGTTCTCAATCAAGTCTTGGGATGTGTTTTAGTCAAAGTATGAAGCCAAGTCAAAATAAGTCTATGTCATGGTGTGTTATGTTCTAAAATGAGTCTATGGTGTTGTGACATGACCACTCAAGTCAGAATTCCAATATTTGAGCATTTGCATCTAAGATGAATGGTGTTTCAAATGTACTCGAGTTTCTAAGATATGTTGGAGGATTTTTTTGTGTTATCAAGGAATGAATGTAGATTTGTTGTTGAGATTTACTAATTTCATGGGTGTATGTATCAAGAAGGATGTATTCTTCATAAATTTATGGGACATCTGGGAAAATGGACGCGAAATGCCCGAATCGGCCGAAAGAAAGAAAATTTGTCCAAGTCCTTCACCGAGAGCAAGCGGGACAAGAGTACGCGGAAGACCCGAACCGGCCGGTTCGGCCGAAACAGGAAACTTTCGCACTGGGACATCTGGGCCATGAATGCGCGGAGGACGCGAACCGGCCGGTTCACCCGAAATGGAAAATTTTAGCACAAGGACAAGTGGGACAAAGGGACGCGCGGGACGCGGATAGCCGAAGGAGCCGAAAGCCAATCAGATAACGCCACGTGTCACTGGCAAAAAGGGGACGTGGAAGCCCATTTCGGGCGAACCGGAAGAATTTGTCCTAGATAGTTTGGGACATCCGGGACAAAAAGGACGTGGTGGACGCGAAAATCCGCAGGCCCGTGGACGAATCACAGCATGACACGTGTCGCCAAGGAAAAAGGTCCAAAAAGTCAAAGGGGCGAGTTTTCGAGCACTGATCCAAACCAATGAAATAGTGCCACGTGTCCAAGTTTAAGGGGCCCACAAGAAAAACCCATGAAAAGGTGGAGAGAGGGAATTTCTCAGCTGAATCAGAGCCCGCCACGTGTCGTCCAGATGGCAGAGCGCGGGAAAAGAAATTTAAAAATCCGTTTTTGCCTGTTTTGTGCCCTAAATCTTCAGATCATCATATCTTTCGATCCAGAGCTCGATTTGCACGTTCTTGATATCAACGGAAAGCTGTTGAAATTATCTACATGATTCTAGGGATCAATCTTGCATTTTGGTGCTGTTTGGAGGGAGAAAATTAAGAAAACGTCTCTGACGCGTGGTGATAGACAGAAGTAATGCTTCAACAACCAACTTTAATGCAGCAGACAGCTCGCCGCTCCTGTTAGACAGCTCACCGTTTTGCCAAAAGCCACCGCTTCTACCATAATGAGATGATTTTAAATGTATCTAGAAGTGGTTGTGGTAGATTCGACTTTCCTCTCTCTTTCTTCTCTCATTCTTAGTATATATTGTAAAGAGGAGCTCCTTTAACAGGTCGACATTCTTGTTTTGCATCCTCCCTTCTTCCCTGCTTGCAAGAGAATTTGTGGAGCTTTTCAAACCTCCCATATGGATCAGAATGCCGCTTTTGCCTCTTGCCACCGTAATGTAATGTATCAGATCGACTCTTGAGCAATATATATATATATATTTGTGATTGATTCTCAACCCTCTCATGTATTCATTGCTGTTATTTTGATCTCTTATTATAGTTTGGTTACCTGTGCATAGTGTTTGTATTGCATCTATGTGGTCTGTGTTAGATTTGCAAAACAAGTGTCTAACATTCCTTGGTGCATCACCTCTGTAGTTTAGGTTTTATTCTATGCATTTTCTCACCCTGTCTCCTTGACAAGTTAGATTAGGTTTTAGTAAACCCTCTCGCATTTTTGTGTGCATCTCAACAGAGGAATAGAACTAGCCTTCTCTCGGAGAATCCTTTCTCATCTTTACAAGTCCCACACTTGGAGAAAGGATTCCATGTTGTGCAATCACACTGGATGCCTGAACATCAACCTAGAAGCCTGATCTGCATCCAGGGGTGCTGTGAGTCTGCAACAATAGTTTTGGCACGCCTGGGGGACACTAGAGGTCTCATTTTTATCAGCAAAGCAAAGTTGATATGCATCTGCTGCAGTTTTCTTGCTTATAAGAGCTATTATTTGCATATCTGCGACTCCAAGGGGAAGAATCAACTGGTTTCAGCAGTGCAGGCCTGAAAACTCATGAGAAGAATCACCACAAGGTCAAGAGTCGAGAAGAAGAAGTGCTGTTTGAATACCTGCAGTTATCTCCGAGAAGAAGGCAAAGAGGAAGAAGGATTCAAAGGTCTCCATCTCCACCAAACAGAACTCTCTCAACTCCTCCACCTGACAGGCCTTTCTTTCAATATACAAGGGTTTTAAGACCAATCAGAATGGCTCAGAACAACCCCTACGTCAACTTCACAGGCAGCAGCCCACTTGCTCTCAATGCACAACATCCAGTTCCTATTGCAGCCTTGAAGAACATTCCCTACTTCACTGGAGAAAATCAGACTACTCCAGGTGATCATGTTAAAGATATTGCTAACCTTTGTGCAATCCATGAAATCGATGAAATGCAAGTGGCTGTCAAATTACTGGCATCTTCATTCAAGGGTAAAGCATTGCAATGGTTTAGGAGCCTTGGGGCTGGTTCTATTACAAACTGGAATCAGCTGTGCATTGCACTTCACGAGCAATTTGGAGAGAAGGGAGACAACTTGTCTCTTTTGAGCAGCTTGACAACTATCAAGAGAGCCCCAACGAGCAAATGACTTGACTTCAACTTCAGATTTCAAAGGTCTTGGGATAGGATTCCAGTGGCAGTCAGGCCAACAGCAGGAGGTGCTTTTCTATATTACCTTAAAGCTTTGAATTCTGATATTTCTATGTTAATTCAGTCCATGGGAGGCACAACAATCCCTATGGCTTATAGCATTGCCATTAGAGCCGAAAACTGTCTTATTCAAGCTGGTAAACTGGCTCCTAGGCCTCCTATGCCCTTGTATCCAAACTTAGAAAATCCAAGCACTAGTCAAGCACCCACTTTGGCTCCTGTTCCCACTCCTAGAAATCAGAGTTCGAATGAAGCTTCCACTTCATCTCCAAGTGCTTCAAATGAACTCCAAGAGGTCATGAAACAGTTGCAAAATTTGGGAAATGAGCTGGTTACTATTAAGAGGCAGCAAGCCCAAGGTTTCAGACCTTCTTATCAACCTCAAGCTCAGCCTAATAGGCAGCCATACCAACCACAAAGACCACCTAATCCAACTGCAAATATGAATCAAAATCAAAGCCAAGTAAGGCCTCCTGCCAATAGACCATTCCAGCCCTATAATCCAAATGCCATATCTGCCTCTAAGGCATTAGTGCCAACACAGAACAACATTGCTCAGGAATATGATTGGTGCTTTCCATGCAACGAGCCTCACAACCAATCCATGTGCTTCAATGGTGCTCTCAATCAAGCACTAATGGTGACAACTACCGGTGTGGAGGGCGAGGGCAGTCAAGGAAACAACCAACAACCAGAAACATTCCAACAGCAATCAGCCCCAAATGACACTACATTGGTGAACTGCAAGCAAAAGATTTCGTGGCATGAATCGTGCAGCTTCTCAAGGTGTCAGCAAACCAACACAAGGTCAAAAAGGAGGAATCTGGGTGAAGAACAACCATTAGCCCCAGCCAATCCACAACCTTCCACGGCTCCACAAATGATTGGCAAGCAGAGTCCAGTTTCAAATACACAAGGGCAGCCAAGAACAGCCCCTAGGCCAACTCAAATGCCAGCTGTTGCTGCCCACGTGCAGGGAGTAAACATGCAAACCAAAGGACAACAGAGAGATTCTTCATCACCATTCAAGATTCATTGATCGATGAAGAAGAAGAAAACGTTAACATATCAATGTGGGAATCCCTATCTATCCTGTGCCAAAGAGATCTCTGCAAGCTGCCATGAAGGATTGGACAACTTCAATCAATGGGTTCGGATGCAAGACAAAGTGCTTACAAATGCTGCCTCAACTCAAGGAAGTCATGGAGGACAACAAGGTAAAATGTCAAGCCCCTCCTTTCTATGTTTCATTAATCATTGGGGATAAACTAGTACACAATTGCATGATTGATTCCGGGGCAAGTAGCTCCGTGATGCCCAAGCAAATAGCTGATCAGCTGGGTCTCCAATATGAAGTAATATCTAAAGGAGTAGTGCAATTGGATGGGACAGCAATAGCAACAGTTGGAGTGATTAAAAACTTGAGTCTTACCTTGCATGCATGTCCAAATGTTGTTGTCTTACAAGATGTATCAATCATAGACCTTCCACCACTCTTTGCCCTTTGCTTGTCAAGGGACTTCACAGCCAAGATTGGAGGGTATTTGTCTGCTGATTGGTCTCACATGCTGTTTAGAACAAGGTATGGAACTAAGGCCACAATCAGATCCGAACCCATTGCAAACTTCCATATTGAGCCTTACACCCCAAGTCAGATTAATGCCAATTGCTCAGCATTTGATCAAGAAGATCACCCTAGTACTGATGAGGCTGACACCAAGGTTGGAAGTATCCCAGACCTAACTCTTGATGAATGGGCAAACAAGATACATGCTTTTGATCCCTATCAAGAAGTAGAAGAATCTGAGCTGGGAGTCTATTGTATACACGAAGAAAATCAACCTGTTCCTAGCATCACCAAGCCAAGCCATAATGATGACAACGAGGTATGGCAGCTGTTTTTTGACGGATCAAGGAGTAGGCAAGGTGCAGGAGGTGGAGCCATGCTTGTTTCACCCCAAGGAATAAAGTACTATTCAGCTTTTAGATTTCAATTTGCATGCTCCAATAACACTGCTGAATATGAAGCCTTGGTGCAAGGGATGCATTGGGCAATCAAGAGAAAAATAAAGAATCTGCAAGTCTTTGGGGACAGTGAATTGATTGTAAATCAGGTCAAGGGACAACATGCCAAGAATGATCTACTCAGGTGCTACAAGAACAGGGTGTGGGACCTCATGGAAGATTTTGAAGGTTTTAGCATCGAATCCATTCCCAGGAAAGAGAATCAAGTCACCGATAGGCTCGCAGCAAGAGAGGGGCAGCCTTTGACATTACGAAAAAGCATTCAACAAGACAAGGTACAGCCAAACATCCACGTGATTGTGAGGCCTTCAAAGGCCGGATAACAATGTCAGCTTGGCAAGTGTTTGAGAATGACCAGCAAATCATCAATTTCCTACAAGAAGAAGCTGAGTTCTCTCGCCAGAATCAAGACAAGTTAGATCAGCAGTATGGTGACCAAGTGGTGCAATTGAGAACTAACAAATTACCAAAAGGCCTCATAACCTTGGAGTCAATCTTCAACCCGAATGATCAGTTCCGAAGGAGAAGGCAAACATTCAAGTAAAGGGTGAGGATTCAGAGCCTATTTTAGTGGAAGAAGGCAAAACATTGCAGATTGGCAAAGTAAGTACCTCACAAGAGAAATCTGATTTTGTTCAGCTTTGCCAAGAATTTCCAGATGTCTTCACTTGGAGCTATGAAGACTTGAGAGGATTCAATCCAAATTTGGCACAACATACCATAGAATTGGATCCAGATGCTAAGCCCATCAGGCAGAAGCAGAGACCAGTCAACCCTCACATTGAGCCTCTGATGAAGAAAGAGCTAAATAAGCTAATAGAGGCAAGCATTATATTCCCGATCAAGCACTCAAGCTGGGTTGCTAACTTGGTTCCGGTCAGGAAGAAGAGCGGAGAAATCAGGTTGTGTGTGGACTTCCGAGACCTCAATAGGGCATCTCTCAAGGATCATTATCCACTCCCTTCCATGGAGCAAATATTGCAAGTAGTATCCGGTTCAGAGAGATTCTCTCTCCTAGATGGCTACTCAGGGTATAATCAGGTGATGGTAAAAGAAGAGGACCAATTCAAGACAACCTTCACAACTAAATGGGGCACGTATGCTTACAAGAAGATGCCATTTGGGCTGTCAAACGCTGGTGCTACCTTTCAAAGGGCAATGGACATGGCGTTCAAGGGCTTGATCAACAAGATAGTGCTGATATACCTTGATGACATCACTGTATTCTCCAAGAATGCAGCAGACCATCTCTTTCACCTCAGGCAAGTGTTTCAGAGGTGTAGAAAGTTCGGAGTGTCTTTGAACCCCAAGAAGTGCATCTTTCTTGCACATGAAGGAAAGCTCCTTGGCCATATTGTCTCGAAAGAGGGACTGGCAATTGATCCAGAGAGAGTTGAAGCCATAAGAGCACTACCATTGCCAAGTCACAAGAAGGCTCTTCAAAGCTTCTTGGGAAGGATCAATTTTGTCCGCAGGTTTATCCCAGATTTTGCAGCCCTTGTCAAGCCCATCACCAAAATGTTAAAGAAGAGCATGGCTTTTAAGTGGACAGCAGAAGGCAAGGAGAGTTTTGAGGCAATCAAAGAAGCTATCTCTCAAGCACCAACTCTCATTAACCCAGACTTCTCCAAGGATTTCATCCTCTATGCATTTGGAGGTGATGACACTATCTCTGCCATTCTGGTACAACAGAACAAAGATAATGATGAGCAGCCGATTGCCTTTTTTTCAGCCGTAGAGCTAGATGACTCATGAGGTGAGGTACTCTTTTATTGAAAAGCATGTACTTGCAGTAATCAGAAGCTTGAAGAAATTCAAGCATTTAGTCTCAAACAACAAGGTCCAGTTGCTGGTCTCACATGCTGGAGTTAAAGACTTCCTCCTCAACAAGGATTTGAATGAGAAAAGGGCAGGTTGGATCACCCGTGTCATGGAGTATGACATTGATATCAAGATCACCAAGCTGGTAAGAGGGAAAGGACTGTGTGAGCAACTGGTTTTGGGGAAGCAAAAGGAAGTATGCAACGAAGAAGAGGCTGTTTTGACAGTCCAGGACAATCATGAGCCAAGTGGCAATCAAGAAGAAGACGATGCTTCCCCCACTCCTTGCTGGACCCAAGATATTATGCACTTCCTAGGTACAGGCCAGTGCCCCCTAGAGATGAACAAGACCCAAAGGAGACACTTCAGGTTGCAGGCTGTTCCGTATGCCATTGTTGATGGAGTTTTGTTCAAGAAAGACGTGAATGGAGTGCTGCTGAGATGCATTAGCACAGATCAGATTCAAAGGGTGTTGGAAGAGTTTCATGGTGGACCAGCTGGTGGCCATTTTGCACCAAGAGTGACAGCTCTAAAAATCATGAAGGCTGGTTATTATTGGCCTAAAATCTTCAGTGATTGCTATGCATGGATCAAGAGGTGTAAGAATTGTGCATTCTTCACAGGAAAAGAGAAGTTTTCTGCCCTTCCATTGCATCCAATCTCAGTTGACCAGCCATTCATGCAATGGGGTTTGGACTTCATTGGAGTCATTAACCCCAATTCAAGCCAAGGGCATAAATGGATTTTGACAGCCACCGACTACTTCACCAAATGGACAGAAGCAGTAGCACTCAAAGAGGCAAATGAGTCTAGCATCCTAGACTTTTATGAGGGAATAACAACCAGATTTGGTGTACCTACCACAATAATCTCTGATAATGCATTGGCATTCATTGGATCTAAGGTGACTGAGTGGGCCGTCAAGAACGGTATTTACCTGAGCACTTCATCGAACTATTACCCTCAGGGTAATGGCCAGGCCGAGTCTACAAACAAGAACTTGTTAAGGATCATTAGGAGAACTCTTGATGAGAATCAGAAGTCTTGGCACACCAAGCTGAAATCAGCCTTATGGGCTGATAGGATCACTCCCAAAAGATCCACAGGTAACTCTCCATTCAGGCTTGTCTATGGAAGAGAGGCAATCTTGCCCATGTCACTTGAGTTACCAACATTGGAACTCATGAAGCAGCTGGAGTTACTTGAATTTGAGCCCATGGAGGTGAGATATGCAGAGTTGATGGAGCTGCAAGAGATCAGAAATCAGGCATCCCAAGCAATGGAAAAGGATCAAGCTTTGATCAAGAAAACCTTCGATAGAAAGGCCAAGGATAGATCTTTTCAAGTTGGAGATCTAGTGTTGAAATGGGATGCGACAGAGAAAAACGGAAGGCATTCAAAATTTGATGCTATTTGGAGTGGCCCATACATGGTCACAAAGTGCAAGAGCAGCAAATGCTTTCCAATTGGCCTCATTGACGGTGAAGAACTCGCAGATTCCAAAAATGGAATCTATCTCAAACATTGCTACTAAAATAAAAGGTTCACCCTTGTAAATATTAGTCTAGATTTCAATTCCTCTAAGTGCGTATGCACATTGTCTTGTTGTAGTTAGGTTTCAGTTTCCCTAAGTGCTTTGGCACAGGTTTTTTTGCTCCTGGATTGAGTTTTTACAGTTCAACGTGCTCTCATGGAGAAGGAGTCAGCAGATCGCTCATTTCAGGTCATTGCTTATGACTCCATGCCCAATGGATCGCTAAAAGGCCACTGGTCTTTTCATCTAGCAGGTAGATGACCCCGCTGAGTTACCAAATTGTTATCCAATTTCACCCCCTGGGGTTGAATTGATAACATACATCAGATTCCAAGTCCCAGTGCCGAAAATCTAGAAAAAGCTCCCTTCAGAGAATGCTAAAGTCAGGTCAGAAAAACAAGCTCCGAGGCCGTAAAAAAATTGTGAAAATCGCTAAGTCCTTGTCCTAGAAATATTTGGGACATTTGGGACACCACACCAAGGCGCGGATCGGCCGAAAAGCCTACAGGTGGCCCAAACAAGCAAAGGGACATCTGGGACAAATGGACGCGAAATGCCCGAATCGGCCGAAAGAAAGAAAATTTGTCCAAGTCCTTCACCGAGAGCAAGCGGGACAAGAGTACGCGGAAGACCCGAACCGGCCGGTTCGGCCGAAACAGGAAACTTTCACACTGGGACATCTGGGCCATGAGTGCATGGAGGACGCGAACCGCCGGTTCACCCCGAAATGGAAAATTTTAGCACAAGGACAAGTGGGACAAAGGGACGCGCGGGACGCGGATAGCTAAAGGAGCCGAAAGCCAATCAGATAACGCCACGTGTCACTGGCAGAAAGGGGACGTGGAAGCCCATTTCGGAACCGAAGAATTTGTCCTGCATAAAGACATCCGGGACATCCGGGACAAAAAGACGCGGTGGACGTGAAAATCCGCAGCCCGTGGACGAATCACAGCATGACACGTGTCGTCAAGGAAAAAGGTCCAAAAAGTCAAAGGGGCGAGTTTTCGAGCACTGATCCAAACCAATGAAATAGTGCCACGTGTCCAAGTTTAAGGGGCCCACAAGAAAACCCATGAAAAGGTGGAGAGAGGGAATTGCTCAAAGAAACGAGAGCCCGCCACGTGTCGCCCGTATGGCGAGAGCGGGAAAAGAAATTTAAAAATCCGTTTTCACCTGTTTTGTGCCCTAAATCTTCAGATCATCATATCTTTCGATCCAGAGCTCGATTTGCACGTTCTTGATATCAACGGAAAGCTGTTGAAATTATCTACATGATTCTAGGGATCAATCTTGCATTTTGGTGCTATTTGAGGGAGAAAATTAAGAAAACGTCTCTGACGCGTGGTGATAGACAGAAGTAATGCTTCAACAACCAACTTTAATGCAGCAGACAGCTCGCCGCTCCTGTTAGACAGCTCACCGTTTTTCCAAAAGCCACCGCTTCTACCATAATGAGATGATTTTAAATGTATCTAGAAGTGGTTGTGGTAGATTCGACTTTCCTCTCTCTTTCTTCTCTCATTCTTAGTATATATTGTAAAGAGGAGCTCCTTTAATAGGTCGACATTCTTGTTTTGCATCCTCCCTTCTTCCCTACTTGCAAGAGAATTTGTGGAGCTTTTCAAACCTCCCATATGGATCAGTAATGCCGCTTTTTTTGCCTCTTGGCACCAATGTGTACGTATCGACTCTTGAGCAATATATATGTTTGTGATTGATTCTCAACCCTCTCATGTATTCATTGTTGTTATTTTGATCTCTTATTGCAGTTTGGTTACTTGTGCATAGTGTTTGTATTGCATCTATGTGGTCTGTGTTAGATTTGCAAAACAAGTGTCTAACATTCCTTGGTGCATCACCTCTCGTAGTTTAGGTTTTATTCTATGCATTTTCTCACCCCGTCTCCTCTTTACAAGTTAGATTAGGTTTTAGTAAACCCTCTATTTTTTCATATTGTGTGCATCTCAACAGAGGAATAGAACCATCTCTCGAGAATCCTTTCTCATCTTTACAAGTCCAAGACAAAGCATAGTCCAAGAGGGGAGTCATGTGACCAATTAAGTCAAGTATAATGCATTGTTTCCATTATGTCATGTTGATTGGTGTCTTTTTCCATGTTGTATTATAATTGTATCCCTTTTTCATAGATGTCAAAGGGGGAGAGAAGCATCGAAACATGGAAAATATTCTAGGAGGTGTTTTTGGTCTTGTGGTCAATCAATGTTTCTAAAGGTGGTTTCCATTAATGAAAAAGTGATATTTTGTTAGAAATTGTGTCTTAGTGTTATCATTAATGCCAAGTCCATTGATGGTAAAGGGTTTCATGGTGTTTTGTGAGTCTCCACCAGGTGTCTTTTAGTGTCAAAAGTGAAGTTTGATTGGTATTTTCATGTTTGGTGTTGTCCATTTGTTGTTTAGGAGCATGACTCAATGTGCATAGTCATAGTATGAGTTATCCTAAGATGATTAGAGGTTGTAATAAGTTATATCAAGGTTAATATGAAGTTTCATAGGTATATGTGTGTCTATAAGATATAAATTAGAATGCTTCGTAGTCTATTTGGTTTCTTCAGAGTATGAATGTTTAATTCAGAGTATGAATAGTTTGCTTTGGAGTGTGGAATAAATTCTTTACATATTTTCTAAAGGTTATGTTAATTTTATTATGACATATGGTTAAGGTCAAGAAATTTCAAATAGATATGTTAGAGGTGTTTTCAAAGTGGAATATAGGTTACTTCAAAGTTTTTCCAAACTTTGTTTGCTTCGGAGTCAGTCCATTTGCTTCATAGTTTACCCAAAGATTATGATGGTGAAGTATGTTTAAGAATATAAATAAATAAAAAATTTTAATGTGTGTTATAATTTTGCAAATAGGGCTTACAAGATGTATAAGGTCAATTTTTATAAATACAATGTAGGTATAAGGTCCTTTGGAAGCAAGTTATTAAGGACAAGGCTAGTAAGAAAAGGTCGGTGAGATTGGATGGAATGATTCAAACATGAGAATGAAAAAGGTAAGATTTGTAAATGATGGATCAGGATATCCTTGAGGTATGGATCAAGTTTTAGATGTTGGTTTGAAAGCATAAGTAAGTTAATGATATTTTTTCTCTTACCTAGTTCAAGGAAGTAAGAGATTGTGTTCGAAGTTGATGTTATGATGCTTGCTGAAGAATGTAAAATTTTCATGATTCAATGAGGATCTTAGGGATGTTAATACATGTATTTAAAAATACATAACAAGTGGAATGAGGTAACTTGGACACCAGAGATTTATGAATGACGTTTAAGAAGCTAGACAAGTCTAAAACCCTTGTTAAACCCTAACAATAGAGTGATAGAGGAAATATGATTGGTATGATCTAAAAATTAATCATGGAAGATAATATGATAAATCATAAGTATAGATAATTCCTATGTGGTAATTTTTGCATAGGTTTCATGTTCCAACTGTTTTGGCAAAAGAGATAAAATCCCTAGTTTTATGGGTTTTTTACATTTTTAGGGTTGTGATGAAGGCTCCAACATGAGAAGTGGGGTGTTCCAAAATACTTTGGAGATTTAATACATATTATAGAAAATTTTCAAGTTACAATTTAGAATTTGTGAGCTACATGTGCTCAAAGGTGCACTACCGATTTTGGCCTTAAGGAATAAAATGCTAGTCTTGTGCTTTGGATTGAAATTGATCATTTTGCTTATTTGTGTTGATGTTTTTGGTCATGGATAAATTTTTGGCACCTAGTATGATTTTTTTGAGCTTCGGTTTCATCAAATGATGTGGTGTCATGTTGAAACCCTAATGGTCTAATTGGTCTTATTGGGCTTCCTTGAGAAGGTGAGTGAAACAAATGTGTTGGGTAAGATTTCTCTATGTAGCATATACTTATTAGTTATTTCAAATGTTTTAAAAGTTTACTTGACATGTTACAGGTGATGAATGAGCTCAAAAATTATTTTGAGGTATTTGTACATATTTATCTCAAGACTGGTTCTTGAGTTCTTAGATCTTGAAAGAGCAGTTTTAGAGATTGGATTAGTTGAAGGCATTCCACTATGATTTAGAAGATGAAATAAGATGATATGGAAACTATACTTAGATAAATTTCCAATGGTAAATTATTTTTCTTTTTTAGTTAATTTGATGGGTAAACCAACTCCATTTTAAAGTCCAAATTTTGGGGGCTTCAAGTCTATTTGGAGCATTTGAAGAGATTGAGTTGTTTGGAGGTCTTCCACTTGTGATTTGAATGGAAAAATTATTTTTATGAAAATTAGACTCGGAGATATTTCCAAGTTTATATGAATTGATTCAAAATGATGATATTTTCTCATTCATTTTTGTCGCTCTTTCAAGACTTAATTTCTAGGTTCTTGAGACCTAGATGTACACAATCACTTCTTGGTTAGTTTCATGGTAGAGATGAATGTTTCATAAATTATTGTGATTATTGGTGATGCTAACTGTGTATGAATTTTATGGAGCTGATAGATCATTGACAAAGTTTTTGAAGACATTGGAGTTATTGGAGGTTTCATTAGTACTTGAGAAGCTTGTTTTGGGCTTGTTTGATAAGCCTTATGTTTCTTGATGGTGTATTGAACTCTGCAGACCTAATTAGGTCATTTGAAATGTTTTATATGATGTTATAATTATATTTTTATGTTGTGATGACTGACATACTTGGTCATTCCCGACCTGTGGGTGTTATGAGAAATTTTCATGTATGAAAGAAAGTGTTTGTATTAATTTATGACTAGTGCTTGGATATGAGTGTGCTTGGGTTATGAGAAATCTATAAAGAAGAGAAGAAGAGAATAGAGGGTTTATGGAAATATCCTAGAATTATATTGAATATATGAAGATGATTAAGTATTAGTGATGTAAATATATTCAACCTAACTATCCATGAGAGGATAGATTTGAGCGAGGTGAAGGAGAGGGGAGTTTGAATTTGTTTTGATGTGTTTGGAGCTGCATTTAGATCACAATCAGTTGTGGGATAAACATAATTTTAGTGGTAATTAATTTTTCAAAATCTCCTATGATGAGTTATATTCTTATGATTCCTTTGTATTACGTAATATCAACAAAGGTTTAGGGGTTGGGGCTCCTTGTGGGGTTGGTTCCTAACTAAATAAATAGCTTGTGATGTGTAATATTAACTTGAGTGTTTTTTTGTGAGTAGTATCAGAAAAGTATTTAGTGGGTTTTATTCCCTTGAGGGTTTCCCACTTACATCTAGTGTATGTGTTCTCTCTCTTAGTACATGGTCTTATGAATGGTTAATTCACATCTAATAAGCTCACATGTTGTTATGAATGATGAATGGTTAAATGAATGTTGTATGCTTGTCATAGTAAAAGAAGTTAATGTTTAATAGTATTGATTCACCCCCTCTCAGTCTATTGTGCTTCTAATAAGACATGGATCTAGTACATTTGATTACCTAGAAATTGAAGAAACTAGACTCTTAAACCTAATTTCGAGCTTCAAACATGTGCGGTGGCTTCTATAACCAATGTGAAAATTATTTAGAGAAATTTTGGAGAGCCTTAAGTGTTTTAGTATTGATATTCATAGTGGTAGATCATGAAAAGTGATTTGAGTTATGCAATGTAATTGAATGTTTTATATATGCTTCCATATGATAAAAATTTACATTAAAGATAACCTAGGAAGATAAAATGGCATGTGTAAGATATTAAAACTAGAAAAAGAGTTGTTATATGGAAGGGTACTGGAACATATAAGTCAGATAATACCTTACTTCATTATCACTTTGAGTTTTGTGGTTTTGCACAAACTATTATTTTTAGAATAGATAAACTTTGGGAATGACACATGTGGTTGAATTACTTCTTTACCTAATTAATATGATTTTGATGAATAAAAAGCAACATGAAAAGATGAGAAATTCAAGAGAGAGAGAGAGAGAGAGATACTAATTAGGATTATAATATTAGAATTTCTCTTATCATAAGAATAAATTTAGACTTGTCATTACCAAAGAATAAATTACCAAATTTGAGTGTCTAAATTTTCTACACTTTAAGTGTGTAATTAAAAATTACATGCTTAAAGGAAAACATACATGAGTGTGCACACTTTTCTTCACTCTAATCCATGGTGTTTTTATCGTCTTGTTTCAAGGTGAAATGTGAAACACATAGTGTAGTCAACATCCATAGTAGAAATTAAACTATAACTTAAATATAAATAATTCTTGTAACTTTGAAAAATTGAAATTGTACAAAGTAAAGTAAATAGATAAAAATGTGGAAGGATCCAACTATACATTTTTAGATGGAGAATCTCTCATTCTTGTTATACTTCAAATATTTTGATTTTTCATTGAGATGCTAACAAATTGGAGATGATCAATCCCTAATTATGTTGAAGTAGATGGATTTGAGTGCACATGACCCAATAACAAAGAGTGGAGGTACCAAAGCACCTAATTAAGAGGGAAGAATACTCTACAAAGTATTTAACAATAATGATGTATTACTACATAAATATTAAAGATGAAAGTAAGAAAAAAATATGAATAACTTAGCCACTTTGATACCTTCTATGAAGCCCATGAAAACAACCCACCGAGACTCAAGAAACAACCTAGGGTTAGTTAGGAAAATTATGGAATATTTTTTTATTAGAAGTGCCTACAACTAAGTTGCAAGACAAAATTGACACTATTAGGTTCCAGAACAAGTCTAAAATTACTAGAACATACTTTTCATTTATTAACCATTGTCATAGGTCACAAAGTCCAAATTTTAGGGTTAGAAGTTTTAGTTAGGTTCAAGGGGTAAATTTTCACCATACCCACTCTCTAACAGGTTCAGAGTTTCAACTAGATTTTTCTCACACTTAACACATTAAAAAATTTCCTAAATCATTCCCATTGGATAGGAAATTTTCTCACCTTTCCAATGATATAAATAAGTCCTCCTAACTCCTTGTAAAATTGTAGTTATGGACCGGCAGACCTTAGGGGTCAAATTTTCCCCCAAGGGGACACGTGTCGTGTGGGAAGAAGACCCTTAGTCGGGTTGGTGGGTCGTAGGGTGATATTTTCAATTTTTCTTCCATGGGGAGAAAATACCAATTTGCACTTGCACCTCCATTGTGCCGCCAGGACACGTGTCGCCCAAAACCATCGCCGACGTAACAAAAGGAAGGGCGTTGCGGTGGAGGAAGTCAAGAAGTTCACTAGAAGGGAAAAAGAAAACCAAATAGCACCCATGCACTACGGGTCCACCAGGAAAATGTGGCACTCAATGAACCAATGTGGGGGAGAAGGGGAGACAAAAATGTGGGGCAAGCAGTGTGAGAGTTTGAGAGGTTTCACCATGGGAAGACGAATGGAAGAAGGCACGCACGACTCGCACGTCTGCGGGGTATAATGCCAAGGTAAGGGTGGGAGCGTGAGGGCCACAGGGATTTTAAACAAAACCTTCAAAGCAAAAATATCATGAGGGTTCCCCCCCCTCCACAAACACCCCATGCTTGCCACATGGCAATACCCAATGGATGCGGTGGATTGCAGGAAAGAGGTGAAAATTTTCCTATTTTTTTAAAGGTCCCAAGGACAAAAATAATGTCATACCTCCATTGCTGCCCTGTGAGGACACATGGCATCCTCTGATTAGTTGTGGGATGGCAGAGGAAATTTTAAAAATTTTCCCAAGAATTTTTCAAAAATAAATTCAAGGATTTTAAAGGGAATTTTTCGGGCCACGGACCCGCTAGGGAAAATTTTCCCAAATTTTCTCACCAAGATAGGAAAAATTCAGAGGGCCATAAATTTTTCTAGAAAGCTCAATTTTGGGAAAACAAGAAATTTCTGAAAAGATCTCGATGTGCTCTTTGAACAGGAATCATAAATTTTAAATTTTGATAAAGTTTAAGGGGTTAATTTTACAAAAACGGCCTGCAGGCTTTTAAACAGCCAACTGGTAAATTATAACTTATAAAATTGATTCAATTTGATCTCCTCCTTCACTCAACATGCCAAAAAGACATGGAGGTTTGTTCTAGGAGGAATTTAGAATGTTTTAGGAAGGTAAATTTACTCAATTGATTCCAATTTAAATTTTTCCAACAATTGATAGAAAAACGACTGTGAAAGGGATTGGGCTCGATTTTGCAATGTTTTAAATTGTTTTCTTAAGTGTTTTTGTCAATTTGAGTTCATTGATGTCATAGCATGCTAAATTATAACATTTCCAAGTTGATTATTATGTGCAGGTCCGAACTGTACATTTTAATTAAATTTATTTGCCAGTTTTAAATTTATAACAGAGATCCATTTCTAGAAAATTTGTATATCAATTTCATCATTTAAGTGTGGTATTTCATTTCTAATCTAATCTAATACATTCATTTGTTTATAAAAAAATCATTCTAAATCAAAATTAATACTGAATTCCATTTTACACATTTCCAAAGATACAAAATACTGCATTATTTCCACGTGCATTTCTTCTTTCCAAACAGAGATCTAACTATCTCTTTTTGCCATATAATGAAACATTTAATTCAATCCATGGTAGAATTAAGTGTTTTCCTTCTTCAAGAAATCATTAAAAACAAGAATCTAGTTTCTTTCCTTCCCAAAACATATACTTTGAACAAGGTAGAATAATAAAATTATATCTCACGTATTTCTTTTTTTTTTTTTTTCCAAAACAGGATTTCAATCACAATTTGATAATCCAATTCAACACAATAATGAAAATGAGGGAAAGTATTGCAATTATTTATTAATTCCAACTATACAACTTTACATCTTTCCATGTTTGAATGCAAATAATACATTTCTATTTCTTTCTTTCCAATGTATGTAATAATGAAGATACAAATATCTTTCACAATTCGAATAAGTAACTTTCATAACCAATTACAATATCTTTTCTTCACAAAATACATTACAATTTCATCCACTTCAAAGTGGGAAAGGTTATAAAATATTTTTTTTTCACAAAGGGCTGGAAAAATTGTCTCCTTCGCTCCGTAACAACAACATGCAAGTTTTCTTTTCTTCCAAATTGATCACAACAATAGTGGGAGAAAGGCAACACTCTGCACCTAACCAAGACATCCAATGAAAGGAGAATCCATCCTTCATCATTGGCCCCCTCGCCCAACCATAATACAATAATAGGTGTGATTTAACCCATGGAAATAGTGGCTTCCACAAAACACACAACATTATTTCAACATGCATATTTCAAAATAAAACACAGTCCAACAAAAACAATAGTATACAATTGCATTTGAAAACCATTCAAACAGAACTAAGGCTTGATCATGCAAGCCGAGGAGCATGGATTATGGGGAAGATACTTATGCCTCCCAATGGGAATTAGGCATCCACCTGTAACAAACCACCAATAAAATTCACCAAACATATCCTTATGCCCCCCACAATCCCTCCTTATGCCTCCACAAATTTCCTTATGCCCCCCACAAGTAAGAAATGCAAGATATTTCTTTTCCATGGTGGATCCCAAACCCAAAATCCATCCATAAGAATTATGATGCCACTAGCATTCCCTTATGTCCCCCATGAATTCCCCATAGCCTTCTCCTATGCCATCCCTATGGCAGCCTACCCAACTAGCCAACAAATAAACAAAAACATGCACCATTCATTCATACACAAAAGAAATAACAATAAAAAAGAAGAGCTAAGCTCCTACCTCTCCATGGTAGCTTTTGTTTCCAATAGCAAGCTTTCAATGCCAAAAACACAGTCCCAAAATAGCAATGCCAAGTATGAAATTATCTCCAATCTCCTCCACAATCCACAAGAGCTCCAAATATCAAAAATGCACCCCAAAGAAGTTTGCAAAATGATTCAACAACCCAAAACAAGAAAAGAGTTTGAATTTTATAGAAGGGGGAAGAGAATAGGATGATGTGGATTCATGTAGGATGCCACATCACACATCCTCACTCCAATCACAAAAGAAAAAATTTCATTCTCCCAAGCACAAATAACGAGGTGGGTGAAAATATGACAATTTTCTTACACACTTCAAAACACCCACACCCCAAAGGACTACAAAATTAAATAAAATGTAAGAGAGTGCAATCAAAACATGCAACATGATTAATACAATGTATTAAAAGGTCTAAAATCATCCTTCCAACCATAAGTATGGTTGGTAAATTAAATTTGAGAGGTATGGGACAAGTTTTACTTGTCCCACAAGCCTCTAAAACAATCCCCAAGGACAAATTCGAATTTCCAAGGAGGTGGAGTGTTTATTACTCCAAAATATGACTTACACATCTCTTACACAACTTACACATCCCTTACATATCTAATACAAAGAGTGAACAACTTCCATTATTACTTTTCCATATCCCAATTTGATTTATTTAAATTTTAACCATATGATTTCTCACATTAATCTACCACAATTTTAATTAAATAAAAGAAAGGGACACATTACTAATAAACTACATACAAACAATACTAAAAATTAAACACATTAATAATAACACAAAACCCATGGTCACATATAAAGGTGATCCCCCATGGGAATCCCTAACAACAACAAACACAACACAATAAAACAAGTTGCCATGGTGACCGTGTCGAATTCACCTAGAATTCCATTGTGGTTGGTCTCCAATCCCCCGATGTTTGTTGTGATATTTACCTGCAAAACACAAATACCTCCTTCGGCCTCGTGGCCATATCAGAACATCCAAAATGAATATAAATATAATCACAAAATCATCTAAATATGTGAATCACAACAACATCAAGGCAATTTAACATTATCATATACAATATATATCAATAACTATATCATCATCATCTAATATCCATTTTCTAGGATCTACTCATAATATCCAAAATCACATGTCTAAACGACATCCATAAAACATCCATGTCAAATAGTATATCATCATCCACATATGAGTGTCCCTAATAATCATCGTGCATCATAACCAAATCAAGATCAACAATAATCCACTATCAAATGTCTAACAACATACTAAATCAAAACATAATAATGTCCATAATGAAATCAATCGTATAAAAATAAGTATCAATAGGTGTCAAAGGGAAGTGGGCACTACACCTTCTAACCCCACAGCACCACATTACATCACAGTCACGTAGATAGATGTAGGCCCAATTTTATAAATAAGCCAAAAGGTCAAGTGGGAATGGTTGCACCATGACTCACTATGTGTTGTACACCTAATTTTAATTATGAAAATGTTGAGTAATATAAAGGGAAATAACTCCCATGCCCCCCAAACCTTGTATCTATAATTGTATATGAGTAGTGCGATAGATAAGGAATAAATTACTCATGCCCCTTGTATTCTACTATGAACTATGTAATATGTGCCTAAATTTTTACCAAAATTATATACATTTTTGTAATAATATACAACTATTGGAATTTTCAAAGAAATTTCCCCAAGTTGTAAATATCCAATAGGGGTCTAAACCGTAGTACAATATTGACCTTAATCATGTGATTTTGAACTAATGTGAGTTTTTCCATTTTTTGTACTTTTAACTATCTTTGAGAATATTTACCCTATGAAAACATATGTTTGTGTCTTTTAATATTACTTATTGGTTTTATATGTAGAATATATCCCAATGAATGCCTCAACTTTTGAGGCACATGCAATAAATCATTTAAGTGCACGACTCAAAATAAATCATGTGTGCCCATGTTAGATAAGTTTGATAATGTAAATTGGATCACATGTAAGGATATAATGTTGGGCATCATTATAATATTATTCCTATGAGATGGTTACACATGGTGGAGACATCACACATAGAGAAAACAACATGTAACAAACAAAAATGAGTAACAATAGCAATTGTGTATATAAGTTAGAAAAATAATGAATATATAGTAAATCAAGTTAACATAAGAAAGAGCATGTAAAATATCCACATCAAGGTATGGATTAAAAATGTGGGACACCCATGATGTCACAAGATAATCACAATAGATGCCTCTTAGGACAAATATAAATAATCAAGTGCATACATACAATAATATCATAAATCCACAACAATGGGACATGGACGACATCACAATCAAATCAAAAGTACATAATCACACAATTAAATTAATTACATAAGGGAGTAATCTAGCCAAACACATATAACAATTGGTGGTGAAAGAGCATATAGATCAATATAGGTTAGAAATGGATAAGAAATATGGGTTATTCCTGTTAGCCCAAAAGATAACATATACATAATATAAGTAATTGAGCATAATGATAAAATGAAACTAATCTAAATGAAACAATAAGACATGTATAGTGTAATTTATATCCCCATATGATCAACATCATTAGTAAGGCACCATACCAATCTATGTCATAAAAATCAATTTTTGTATGCCATACATCAAACTCAATATACTTCATGAACGCATGTGTGCAAATAATATATAGAAAATATGCTATGTCTCAAACTAATATGAAAAACAACATTTGTAAAGTATAAACTAACAAATCAATTAATGTTATGTTTTGTATTTTTAAAAAGATTTTAATGTTTTTGTTTTATGTGATTTTTGAACATTTTTTTCTTTTGAAATTAACTATGTATATGGAAGGGAGTAAAGGCAAGAGCTAATCCGATGAGGGTATGATAAAAAGGAAGGGTAGACCCATAGAGTGAAGGAGGTTTGGTCCTTAAATATGTCCTAGTAGAATAAGGATAATCATGTATACCCAATAAAGTAGTAATAGTATGTTCCTTAGGAGACCTAAAATGGAAAAACTTGCAAGTAGATACATGTGCAAGTGAGGACTCCTAACAAGAAGTTTCGAGGTGGATATGCCCATTAGAGGCATGCATGATATGAGACCCAATATTATTCCTATGATACTAGAGAAAATATCAAAATTATGTATGATAAAATGCTCATAAGGAGGCCTAGAAGATAACTATCCAATAGAAGAATCATGTGTAATATAATACTTAATAAGAGGCCTAGGTGATAATGAGTCACGAGATGAATCTTTAGTAATATGAGACCTTATAGGAGATATAGGAGAAAATGAGTCACTAAAGGAATCATGTATAATATTAGACCTAACAATAGGTGTAGAAGACAAAACTTCACTAGAATATGTATTTGCAGATGTGTCACATGTAGCAAAGAGCAACCATAGATTTTTAACTAAACATCTTAGGTATGGGAGCCTCATATGGGATTCCTTTGTTGAGTATGATGTCGATATGGGAACCTAATTAATTACTATTATAATTAGTTTTAGTCATGTTTATTATTTTTATGAGATTTATTTGAGTTATTTTTATACATTTTTTAGTTATGTGAAAATAATCTAATTTAGAACATATCTTATTTTATAGTTAGAAGTGTCATTATAGAGTGCAATTCATTAAATGTTCACTTAACTAAAATAAAATAATTATATATTCATCTCTAAGATGTGGGACACCATTTATAACTATATATGATTAAATTTAATATTATTTTTTTATTTTTTTATTTTTAGGAGAGTTTGGGGTGCGTAGTTTGAGTAGTGTGTATGATGGTTGTTCATGTGTTATTTTAATTGATAATGACTTCTTGCATGTTAACCAGCTATAATAAGTGGGTGATGCTTGTAATATTATGTCTATTTTAGTTTTATTTATTTGAATTTAGTTAACTTATGAGTTTTAGATGTTATTTTAGTCTTCCACTTATCATGTAGAATTAGACAAGTTCGGTTGTAATGTTTAATATAGCCTTGCTTATTTAATAATTCAATATGCAATAGTGGGGAATTTTATTTCTAAGTGGTAATAATTTTACAACCATTTTATTATAGATATTCCTAAATGAAGACCATAAATCTTAATAATCTAATTTAAAGTTTATTCAACGCATATTTTGGCCATTAATCATACATATAAGTACACCCGCTTAATAACTAGTTATACTGGGCAAAATGGATGATCCATATATACACCTCATTTTTAATGCTCTCTAACAATTTATATTGTGTTGGGGATATTGATGCATTTTACTCTTGATTAATTTCTTTAAGGGGCCTATTAGGAATGGGGTCTGATTAGACTTGGTCATGTGGGATAGACCAAAACATTTGAGAGATATCCCTATTATGGTATAATTCCCTTACCCTTGCCTCATTTCTTCGATTTGTTCACAAATTGTACTCATTTTGTCTACTTACCACCATTATGCTCATTTTTCTCAGTCATTCATGGTCATTTCACTACTTTTAGTCGTATAAAATCTTCATCAAAACTCCATTATGTCTTTGGCTTCCATTCCCTATTTTGTTACACCTTGGACCTTATAATTTCCAAAAAATCCAACATTATCAACCATTACACATGGTGTTTTTTTTTGTGATTATAATTTTTGAAAACATCAACCATGGTAGATAGTGTTCAAATTTTTAGTTCCAACAACATTGACTACATTTGATATTATTGGGTATTTATACTCTATAGTATTGTCATGTTAATATCATCATCATTCATTATCGCTTGCACACTTCACATTATCTTGCACTTATTTTTGGAAGTTAGGTCTTGGATCTTACCTTCTTGTACTTGGATCACCATAGTGAGTTTGGATTAGAGGTATTATTATTTAAATTTCCCTTCTCCACCCATAACACTTATCTCTTAGTTTTGTATCTTTGGGGAGGATCATGCATCATCCGTAACACCGTATTTAAGTATTTATAACCCTCTTTTTTAATTTTATATTACATTTATTATTGTACAAATTATTGATCATTCATTTATATATATTAGGTATATGTATGTTTACTTTGATACATTGATTTTTCTTATTATGTTATGCCCCTTGGCTTTATCCATCATTTGATATAGTCTTATCTTGAATCCTAGTAAGATACCTATAAATAGCTTAGGGTTAGGGTCACTATCTTATAGAATTACAACATTAGTAATCCTTGAGTACCTTTATACCCACATCATGTGTTCAAAAATAGATTAGATCCCTATGTTTGAGAACTTAGTTGGGAACCTATATATTTTGATCATACACTCTAGTGAACCCAATGTGAATCTTACTCATTCTTCCGATTATGTCACATCTTGTAATTTCAGCCTACTTCATTGAAATGGATAAGTTATAAATTAAGAGTGTGTTATGACAAATGGATGATAAAATCTATTATGTAATAGTATATGCAGTCACATATGCATATACATATCCTAAAAAGGATACACACACTTACTTGTAATTTCATGTACAACCACATAACAATGGTTGTCATTCAACACTCGTAATGCACTTAGAATTTGTGACATATTCTTTTTTTTCTTTGATGTTTGTCTATACTTACCTTTCTACGTATGTTGATGTGGTGCATTGTTGGAATTTTGGTTGCGATACCTATGATAAATATTAGTGTGCACCATGAAATGTTGTGTGTTATGAGATACTTTTCTAAATTTTATTAACATGAGGTAATTAAATACTTGCATGGTTACTTTACCTGTCATTGATAATATTAGTTACTTTCTTGCTTAAAGTAATGACTTGAAAAAATTGTGAACCTAACCATAGTTACATTATATTATTTTGTTATGATTAAATAATGGTAAATGTGGGAAGTACTAACTCTTTTGATATAATTACAATCAATGATCGTACAAAAAGGAGATGACTTCGATTGGGTCGTAAAGCAATTGATTTTGTAAGATACGGGTTTGATTGTCTTTATTACAAAACTTATGGTAAAATTTTAATTGTGAATGATTATAACTAAATATAATGTATTATTTGGATAAATGGAAATATTGATGAATGTTGTTTTGAACTATTTTATTATCTTGGCCATAATGTAGAGAACATGTAATTAATGATTTATAATCATGAATTATGATTGAATTTGTTGATTCAATTCGTTGTTCTTAGGTACTTATTTGACTGCTTTTAATAAGCTTATTTATTATGCATACAATGTGTGAATAATGATTAGAAGTATCACCATGAAATATGAATAATCTTGGTTGGTTTTATTCTTGTATGGGATTGATTGTAACACCAAGATAAGTATGTTAGTCTTAAACCTTGAAGAATTTTTTAAAAAAACTTTAAAGGCCTTTGGCCATGCCTTAGACATATGGTATGGTTTCTTTATTACCATTAAAACATGGTACTTAACATTCGATTGTTATGAATTGTCTTGGGAAGTAAAGAAAATGGTAGCTTAGATTAATAGATTCTTCAACCATATTCATTGGTCTTGTTTTATTAGGAATCAATATGGTTTGACCATACTTTATTGGAAATTGATAGGATATGATAATACCGCAGACCATATGCTTTTTTTTGGAAAAATCATGATCAACATGTGGTCTTATACCATCGAGCTAAGTTGATGAGGTTATAATTTTGTTTGATTTATTCCTCCATGCAAGAATTGGTTAGTATTGTGATTAGTTTGATTATTTTTGTGACTAATAAATAGAGCTCTATGAAAAAAATATAAACTTGACCATTGTTTATTTTAATCATTATCATACAAATATTATGGTTTAGTTTTGACAATCTCTAGCTGCTCGTAACCATAAATTTAGATGGAGAAATAATTATTAAAGGGCCAATACATGGCACCAAGGAAGTATTAAATGTCGTTAAACCCTCAAAAATACCGAAGATTCCCGAGAAGCTATGTACATGTGACTAGGGTTCATTTTGATTTTCATTATTTTATGGAAGTTACATTATCCTTTGGTCTATACATGAAAAAGGGAGTGGTAATACTATTAGATCGAGTTGTAGTAATTTAAGAAGGACATCTCATAAGCATTTGAGAGCTGAGAACTAAAAGGAAAGAATTTTTTGAAACCCACATATGAGAAGGAAATGATGACAATATTACTTGTAGTCAAACAATAGAGACCATACTTGATGGGTAGACACTTCAAGGTAAAACCCGAGCATGATAGTTTGAAATACTTCTTGAGAAATGACTATATTGAGAAGAACAACAAAAATTAGTCACAAAGATGTTGGGTTATGAATTTGAGATTATTTATAAAGAAGGGAAGAAAAATGTGGTTGTTGATGCTCTATCTATGAGGTATGAGTCCACATAAGCATTTTTATGTGCCATATATATACTAAAGGTAAAATGGGTAGATCAAGCAAGGGAAGAATGAAAGAAAGATACAACAACTCATAGTCTCATTCAGAATCTCTAGAAAGATCCAACCATATATGAACAATTTATATGGAAGGGGGATACATTTTGGTATAAAAACATGTTACATTTGTGTAAGAACTCTACACTTAAAACACCATTTTATTTCAGATCTCAATTCTTCTCCACTATGTGGCCATTCTAGGTTCTTGAAAAATTATCATAGAGTTAAGAAAAATTTCTTTTGAGAGGGTTTGAAGGAGATGTTCAAAAATTGTTTGGTGTGCTAACATAATAAGGGAGAGACCATTAAGACACCATGTCTCCTCCAACCTTGGTCTATTCCTAGTGATATGGGAAGAGGTACCAATGGATTTCATCATATTATTACCTAAATCAAAAGGCAAAAAAATCATCATGGTCGCAGTGGATAAACTTACCAAATATGCTCATTTTTCCTAGCTCATCCTTTCACATCTAGTACAATGCTTGCCATCTCATTTATGGAAAAAATTAAAATCTCCATGGCATACCCAAAATCATAGTTAGTGATCACTATCTGATATTTACAATTAATTTTTGGACTGATTTGTTCTCTTGTTTGGGTACCCAATTGGCCCAAATTAATCTTTTCATCCTTAATCGATGGGAAAGATGAGGTGGTAAATAAATGTTTTGAGGGATATCTTCAATTTTTTACTTCAGATAAACAAGAACATTGGGTGTAATGGTTTCCACTTATAGAATGGTGGTATAATACTTCATTTCATACCTCCTTTAAAATGTCTCCATTTTTGGAAATTTATGGGTACCATCCTCCATCACTCATCTCTAGATTGAAGGTCAAATGAAGGTGAGAGAAATCGAATATCACATTCAACACCAACATGAAGTACTCTATAGTATTAGAGAGAATTTGGCAAGGGTACAAAACCGCATGAAGTAACAGGATGATCAACATCATAGTGAGTGACACATTGAATAGGGTGACTTTATTTTTTACATTGTAGCCATATAATCGGTTATCTTTAAGAAAGAAGAATAAGGATAATAAGATTGCACCTAAATAGTATGGTCCATACCGAGTGTTGCAAAAAAATTGTAGCGCACATATAAGTTGAGCTACCTCCAAGAAGTAAAATACATCCAGTCTTCCATGTTTCATTCTTGAAAAAATTCATTGGGAAACACATTTCCACCTGATTAGTTCTCCCTGAACGGGGTGAGGAAGGAAGGATCGTATTAGAACTCAAGGCATTTTGTAGACACACACCAAAATATTAAGGACCGGAGTCATTACCGATTATCTAATCAAGTGGAAGAATATGAATAATGAGGATGTAACATAGGAGGATGAATATTTTTTCATCGTATCCGTGGCTAGCCAATATCAAGTATAATGTTTCTTTGAAGGGGAGGGGAATACTTCACCCTTAGTCCTTTATCTTATATTTGATATGTAGGGTTGAATAGTGGCTTACATAATCTCTCTTATTGTCATATGTTATTCATTCATGCTTTTATATGTTTAGTAGGTATGCCTTGGTGCTAGCCATAACATAGGATTGGTATATATCGGTGGTAGTAAGGAGTATTTAATTACCATATTGAGCATTTGATTCTTATTGTATGGTTTTGAGGTTGCCCCCTCAAAGTGGTTAAGCTATTCTAATTGCATATTTTGGTCGTTTATCTACAATATTGTGTTCTTTGGTGTTATATTGTTGTTGATATCAAGATTTATACAAGTAATTTCATTACATAATTTCGAAAGGAGGTTTTGCATTCTTTGTTTTTAACATTTTGTGCAAGTTTTTAGCTTCTTTTCATGCTTTATCTTGATGTATTTTATTTTCGAATTAAGCTAGGGTTTACTTTGTGGTAAATCATTTATTATATTTTATTATTTTCTTTAACATACATACAATCAATATTTGTGATTTACTTCAAAATTTGAAATAAAAGTTAATATTGGTAATATTCTAGAGTAACTATCTTTCCTTGTACAACTTGATAAGTTACAACTAGTGCAATTTAAAGTAATAACAACTACCTTGAATTGAATACTTACTAATAGAGTAAATAAAGCCTAAACACTAACAATTTTTTCTAGCTTATAATATGATACATGTATAATTGCAATGACTGTTCGCTTATGAAATTTTATTTATACTATGATATTTGTTCATTTGGGTATATATTAATTTTCACATGTTGTGTGAAATAACTTGTATACTGACAATCAATTTCCTAAAAATTGACATATAATCTTGTATAAGAAGATATATAATCTTTGATTAAGGTCTACACCATTACATTTCAAAATTTCAGTTTTCTAACATATACTTGGCTGAAGTGGATTTAAATTAGATGTAATAAATTCATATTTGAATGTTTGTTAGTCACTTATTGAAGAATTTAAAAGATGAGTCAATCTCAAAGAATATTTTATTGCCAAATTTAAAATATGGGTCAAGCTCAAATAAGAGTATATTGCCAAGATAACAGTTTTTTCCTTGAAGGAATCAAACTTTTTAAGGATAAAACTAGGTAGAGGCACAAAATTACTACCTTCTTTAGACTAGATTAATTTTTTTTAATGTTTGATGAGGGTATAAAGAGAAGATATCTCCCTGAGCACTAGCCGGATGTGTACATGGTTGTTATGAAGTACCTTACCTTGGAAGGTAAATTTAGGAATATTTTTTCCTACCATCTCTCCATCCTTAATTACCTCGTAGAAACAAAGCTATGAGCTTCCCCTCTTTCTCTTAAGATCCATAAATTCTTTCATAAATGATTATACAAATGAGAAAGTGGAAATGCCTTTGCACCATGGGTTGATTTTGTTACTATTCCAAAAAGGTAAACCTATGGTCCTAACCCAACCCCTATTCATATGGAGGTGGATTCAGACAATGAAACCCTTTTTGACCATCTTAGCCATATTAAAAAGGTAAGTCTCAAGATAAGCGGGATGGCATAGCTATGGATATCCTTTGTAATCTTAGATAGTGTGATAAATATTTAGGGGAGATCTCTGCTAGAAGGGAGAGGGATAGAAATATGGTGGATTGGGAAGCTAGGGTTTTGAGGATCGAGTCCACTGCTAACATGATCCTCTTGGTCAATTTTTTTTCCAAGAAATAAGGGAGTGCCAAAATTTTTTTATGTTCATAGCAAGATAGTTAGCACAATTAATCAAGAAATCATCATGCAGGAGTAGAGTATCTCCATCCTACATGATAAAATTGCCAATACTGAGGCTGCAGATGGTAAGTAAAAAATAAGACTAGAGATAAGTAGTTCTAAGGATGAAGAGCACATGGAAGATGAAGGTAACGCTCCTACCAATAATTTTCCTAAAAAATTATCATTTCTTGGAAAGATTATCTTTGTGGAGCCATGGATAGGTGTTCTAGTGCTAAGTCCAAAAGAAGAGCCTCCTCTAGTAAAGAAAACTAATGGTGACACTTGGTTGCACTTATGTCTAGTGAACTATGTTGGTTTTTAATTTTACTTCCATGGATTTTTTATATTATCAGAAAAATTGTAATTCTATAGACCTAGTGAGTGTTGTGCCTTTCTCTGGGGTGTCCTCTTGGTCAATATTGTTTGACCAAGACCTCTGTGTTTTGTTTTTGTGGTTGTTCTTTAGCCTAGCCTCTTTTTTGTACAATGTTTTTTGGTCCCTTAAAAACCAAATCCTTTTTACCTTATCGAAAAAATATCAAAGATTGATAGATGGAAAATATCATGAGTTTTATGAGGTTGTGACTTCTAGGAAAAATGTTACTCAATATCCATGTCCATGTAACCATTACAAAGGTGGAATAGTTAGAAAAATGGAAATCATTTATAGGCATATAATCAATTATCAGAACTTTAGAGTTAGACCTTGGGCTCAATATGATTATGTTGATGACATTGATTTGTATTATATGAGAGGTTATGATGAGGAAAATCACATATATAAAGGGATGGAAATAACTAGATTGGTGAATGATGCTTAATAATTACCTAACAAAAACGTGTAACTCATTTCTAGGATGACATAAATTTCAAGGATAAGGATATATGATTGTGGAAAATTTTAATGGATTAAGCTTTAAAAATGTGTATCCACCTTGCAAACTAATTATTTTATGATTAATCCTAAATATTCTAAATTTACAAGTGGTTCATGGATGAAAAATTGATAGTGTGGATACCTTTCTATCATGTCTCGCATGATTTATTACCATAAGGATATTCATTGCAAAAAACACATTATAAATCTAAATATTTAATTTTAAAGATAGGATTATGTTATGAAAACATTGATGCATGTGTGAACAATTGCATGCTATTTTGCAAAACACTTGTTAATTAGATCCATTGTCCAATATGTGGAGAAGCATGGTATAGAACATGTTTGAAATCAAATGCTCCAAGAAATATTCTACATAAATTTCTTCTAAAAATGTTACTCTCAATATATAGGTGTCCAAAAATTGCTAAAAATATGCAATGGTATGCCAAAAATAAGAGCCATGATGGAAAATAATGACATCTTGATGATTCCCAAATGTGGATGCAATTTGATAACTGATAGCCTAATTTTACACAAGAATAATGTAATATAAGGATTATGTTGGATTTAGATGGTGTGAACCCATTTTCAGATATGAGAATTAATTAGTCAACTCGTCAATATTTTTGATAAATTACAATTTACCTCCTTGGTTAACAACAAAGACATATTTTTTAATTCTTTTATTGATTATACCAAGGAATAAAAGAGTAACTTTAGATATAATAGATGTTTATTTGGAGCCATTATATGATGAGTTAAAATAATTGTGGGAAGGGGTTGATGCATTTCAATCTTTAAGGGATAGTTCTTTATTGAAAATCACATTGAGGGAAATATTACTTTTACAACACATGACCTTAATTCCTAAAGATATCATGCAAAATTATTGTTGACGATTTAATGTAAATATTTAAATTTTACTTTGATTATATCTTATTCCATGTATTTTTTCACGAAGATAAAAACCTCAATCATCTTGTTGCTCAATTATCTTATCCTTGTTACATTCCATTTATGTATCTTTGTTATTGTTTTCTTAGTCACCAATTTCACAAAAGGAATGCATGAAATGAATGATTACGTTTCTAATTTTATGTTTATGTGCAAGGTTATGTTTAATTCAATGAGGGATTGAAATATGATTGTGATGATGTAAAATAATGGCTGAATGATTATGAGCATCTCCATAGTGAGAATGTGAAGAAAAATAATGAATATTTAATGTCACTTGGTATACCAATTAAATCCCCAAATCATCAGCGTATGTCTCCAATATTTTGAATCTTATTTGAATTTGTATATATTTAATTAAAGTATTACTGTATACATCTTCTTTTCATGTAATAATTTTCTATGTAATCTAATTTGTAGGCCAAAAAAATGTCTACAAAAAAGGTAAAAATAAAAAAAGAGCTTGAGGAAATTTCATCTTCTCATAAACAATGTGTTCAAAAGAAACAATTCAAGAAGGGAACTACAACAATGAACATGTTTATTTAAATGTTGAACATGGAATTATTATAAATCAAGTTGCTAACCCCACTTTGTGAGCATTATGAATAATTTAAGTAACTATATGATGGAGGGGAAAATAATAATAATGGTCCCATGCCACCTACTCCATATAATCGAGTACCATATCCACCTATAAAAAAGATGTAATGTAATAGAAATAACTTATCCACAACATCTTCAATGGTTAATTAGGTTACTTAGATACATTTATAAGAGAGGGTTGTATCCAAATCACTTGAAAATGTTAATGTAGCTGATTCAAATGAGATACATGCTCGTGATTGTTATCCAAAATTTACCCTCAAGGTAAATTCTAGAACTTACACAATTTCTTTAAAATTGAACAAGAAGAAATGGTGAAAACAAAAATTTGGATTTTGGAGGAACCCTTTGCTTTTCTATAACTTCCCTATTCAAGAAAAATATAAGGAGTTAGCGAAAATTTGCTAAAAATTTAGAGAAATGGGGAAAAGGACTATTTTAATGTAGTACGGGTTTGGGGGCTACGGGTGGAGTGACTGCGGATGGAATTAGGGTTCCTCGTCCTCAACTTGGGTCTGAAATGATATGAAAACAATGATTTGTGGGAAATCAGGTCTTGATGTTTCAAGAGACACATGTTCCATCAGGCCATGAATTCCCCAAAATCCCGACTTGACTGATTTGTAAAGGGTATCGAAGCAGATCCAATGTATTGTGGAAAAGGAAGAAGATCAGGGCTCGGGGGGTCCAAGTAACACGGGGACATGAGATCCCCATGAAACCAAAATTACCACAAAATAAAGGTGGTGTCAATTTTGGTTTTGTGTGGCTGGGAAATAAGTTGTGGGTCCGATGGACCCGATAAGAACATGTACCACAATGACATGAGTTCCCTACGGAAACAAAATTTCCGCACTCAAGGAGGTAGAGTTCCTTACAGATGAATCGTGTCCCAACATCCCAAGCGGCCCTTGTACCCGGTGCCATGATTTCCCCAAATTTTTGTAATACCTGTAATGCAAAGGGAAAGTGGTTTATCAGGATTATGAGAGCTCGTGGATTGCCCGATCCCGATCTTAAAATAGGCATAACTTTTGATCCGGAGCTCTGATTTTGACAAAATTTGACTTTTTGGAAAGGGATCCAGAGCTCCAATTTTTAATGATTATAGGTGGGTGAAAAGAAAAGAAACATCTCTAGATCCAAAATATTAAATGCCCATTCCTGTAAAATGCAAGAAATCCTTGGCAAACTCAAAATAGCTTCTCACACTCAGAGGGCCATAACTTTTGCAATTCTCAACAGATTTTCACAAAATTAGTCTTGTTGGAATCATGGTTCTGATTTTTTGTACAAAAATAAATAAATAAAACAATAGTGAATATTTGATGGTGTTTTTTAATAAAAATTATCCCGGTTCAATTTGATTGTTCGAAATTGGTTGGAGGAGCATTCAATGAGCATGAGAAATCATATCACTTACTGCTGCAAGTTATTGGACACCTTAACATTACTTACGTAGGAAGAAAACAACCAACCACACTCATTTATCTTGACTTGAAATTTGTGTGAAAGGGAATTTTAAATTGCATACCTTCTCTCTCTCCCTCCAAAAATTCTAAAAATTGAAGTGTTGGGCTCATTGTAAGGGAGGATAGTTTGAGTAGCAAAACTCTATCATTTTTATTTTGTGAAGCCAACGTGTTGTAGGCATTTATAGTGGAATCCTTGCATGGTGATCTAGGATTTTATTTTTAATAGCTTGAACTGTGCATATCAAATAAGCAATAGATGTAAGTTTTGGATGTATCTTCCTTATTGTGTTTGTTTACATTCTTCCTTCCTCTTTAATCTCATTGCAAATATATTGCATCTATTTTTGCTCCCGTAGGGATCCATTATTATTGTGTTTACATGGAAAGGTGTTGTGAGTGTTGTTATTAGATTGTGGAGAACTGTTATCACCCTCTCTAATCTACATTTTTCTTCCATTTTCACACATTGGGGACTGTTCTCATACCCTCCTTTTCTGGTGTATCACCGTTATTAGTGTAGGATTTAATTTCATGCAATATCTCTCCCTAGCCCCTTGGAAATTTATATTAGGATAAGATAGTTTTTCCTGCATTAGGATTAAATTGTGGCAAGTAGTTTAGGAGAAAGAACCAGCTTTCTCTGGAGGTCTATCTCAAGTAACAAGTCCCACAACTTGGAGATAGTACCCATGTTACCCAATCACACCATGAGCTCAAGCACACACACTTGTGCAGATCGAAGGGTGCTTTGATTAGGTGATAACAATGATTCAAAATCAATCCATGGTTTAGATTTATAAAAATGTAAAATTTATCAATATTTGTATAGGGCCACATTGAAAGAATGTAATCAAAGAGAAAAGGAAGGGAAGGTTCCCTATGTGATTGAGGTGAGAGATGGGGTTCCTATAGGAAGACATGCTACAAGGTGGGCCACAATATTGGGGGTACAAGTGAGGTCACATTTGGATGTTAGCATTGAAACATTATCACAACAAAACCAAATACATGTAGATCTTGTTATTCAAAAAATGGAAAACATGTTTGAGAGTATTGGTGGGGTGGTATCACACAAATTATATATAAAAAAATATGAAAAATCATAAATAATTATAAACACGAGTGTAGAAATGTGATTCTTGAAGGGAAGGAAGAAAATTCATCCTTTGATTCAAAGATTTGGAATGCATAAAAAGAGGGTATGGGTTTTGGGGATTTTTAAAAATAAAGTAGTAGGGAATAAAATAAGAAATTCCATGAGATCTCAATGTGATTTTGGAAGAGCATGGGTGAGAGTAAGAAGATATATTTTTTAAGTTTTTTAAATATGTACTTATTTTTTACCTTCTTCTACCTAACATACCTAATCATGGTTTTAATTTAATTTGTGCTAAAATGACATGATTTTTTTACCAAGTTTGACCCTTTTTCTAGGAAGAAAAACATGATAAAGCACATATAATTGATGAAATATGTATATTGACAAAAGAAGATGCTATGAAGACTCAAATGATGCATAAAAAGAGAAAAGTTCTTCCTCGAATAGTTTCATTAATCAAAATCCATGAAGTAATGTTGTTATGTTGGAGTCTCTAAACATCATTTTTTCTATTGATTTTTCAATTAGCTTTGTAAGAACATGTGATTTGTTTTATTCAATTCATAAGACATTTTTTTACTTTGTTGATGCAAATTAACTATTTTCTTATCTTTTGTCTTCACATATGATTCTTGATAATTATGCTTCTTGGCTTACAAATACCATGCTCCTTCTATAATTAACTCCAAATTATTCATCCTCATGCAATTAAGACTTTGGTCATTTTTCATTATGATAAGTAAAACCAATCTTCAACTCCATCACACATTATCTAATGAATATTACAAAATCCCAACATAACTATACAAACTATAACCAAAATAGGGTATGGACTGTTATGATAGGACAAAGTTCCTAGTTGGGAGAGAAAACCATGATAAAATTTTTTAAAACCCTTCTTAATGAATCCAAAACATCTAATAAACCTCTTGGGAATTTAAATATATCATGGAGTTATGATTTTAATATTTTTTCTGTAAAATACCCACACTAGAGAGTTATGTCATGACTATACAAGACAAGACAATGAATTGTCCCCTTTGAAAATATTTTTGTATGGTCTTATTTTGGATCATTAAAGACTATTAAATTTATCCATCATCTTATTTGGAATCTAATGTATCCACATACAAAAGTTAAACAAATGTGCATAGTTAAACTACCTTTTAAACTCTTAGATGTTCTTACGAAGCAACAACATAATAGATCATTTATAACTTATGTGTTATGCCATGAAAAAGCAACAAATGTTATGCATAATGATATGATGAAAGAGATGTCACAATATCCACCTTCAACATATTCATATGCTAAAAGACAAGAAATATAGTCACATGTTGTGAGATTTAGTAATTTTGATTAAAGAGGGTTGTGGAAATGTTTTTTTGAAAATTAAAGTTATTCTCATCTCAGATGACTGAAAAATGGATGTATTTTTGTCCTTATCTACACCAATTATTAGTGCATGGAATCAACAATATAAATATCTTAATCATTTAGTAAAATTGAATAGTTGTCACCATTATGCATATATTTTTATATATAGGAACTAGATTATAATTGAATCTTCTCAATTGACTCATTTTATATCATTTGTGATAGAAGGAAATAATGAAAATATATGAATAAATAGGTGGAAGAAAATATAATGGTCACAAGAAACATATATTGGCCATGCTAATGATAAGAAAAAAGGTTTTTGTAGAAAAAAATGGAATGGTAAGTGTATTGGACTTAATCTTGTGTATATGAGTTTTTGTTTTTCACCTATAATCTTGTGTATATGATATTAATTATAGATTAAATCACATCAAAAGTTGCAGGACATGGGAGGATACATTCACTTGAGGCATGTCATGGAGAGAGGATTGGTGAAAATGACATCAATTTTTGTATACTAATTTTTTTGATATTGAGCCGGGATTGAAAAATTGCTCATGTTTAACTTATTTGTATGTAATAAACTTAAAATGTTCTATTTCTTAGCAAAATTGATTTGTGTCTGGTAGTTTTAGACAACTTTCTAGTGGAAGCAATTTTGTACATATATTAATTTATTTTTAATATTGTATTTAAAGAATCGATGTCATGTTTTTTATTGTTAGTGTTATGCATTCTCTTTGTATTTGTGGATTTTATCATAGTAATTTATTCAATTATTTTACCTCTATGTTGTTTTTTTGAGGATGGTGAAAATTATGAGCTTATTAAAAGAAGTGATATAATAGTCGCTTTGATTTGCATTTCAAGACAATTCATCCAAATGCTACATCAACAACCAGAGGAGTAATTTTATAGAAGTTATGAATAAATTAAGAGTGAAAGGTGTATAATTGGAAAAAATAATTTATCATTCTATAGGTTTAGTTTTATTTTAGTAAATTTATCTTGACACAACTCAAAAATACCGAGATTTAGTCCTAAAACCCTACATGTTATAGAAATCTTTATTATTATTTTTCCAAATCATTTTTTTTTCTTACCAATTTATAAGTGAAATGACATTGATTACAGTATTAATTTTATGATTGATTAGTTATATTTATATTTAGACATTGTAGGATTAAGATGAAGGTAATGAAGAGGGAAGTGAAGATAAAAGCACATTTGGAAAATAGTTTAAGAAGTTATTGTAAATAAAATATAGGCTCTAAGGTGATAATGGGGACAAAGATGTATGCTTTTACACTCTTCCTATAAGTCTATTTTGATCATTCTTCCCAAGATTTAAGCCTTAAAAATATGCATTTTACTATTTTTTTACTTTCTCAAACGTTGGTGATGTATAGGTGTAGAGATTTTTGTCAAACAATTTTTTTGTTAGAAGCACATAAACCTTAAGTTGACTATACTTTGTCTCTAAAATAGGGTACCAAGGGTTTAAACCCTTCTTAGTGCTTCAAAAAAGTCAATATGAAAATATTAGGACTAAATGAGTTACAAATTTAAAAGATAATATTTCAAATGAAAAGGAGTATATAAATCATACTCAAGATAGTAAATATTGTTTTTTTGGTAGACACTTGCCTCGGTGATAATTTTGACAGCTTTAAGACCTTATTATGCATTTATAAGGTTTGAGTCCACATTTTAAGGCTTAAATGAGATGGAAAATTTTGAAAAACAATCCTACAAGAATCATGACCTTTGAACACTCCTCAAGGGACAATAAACTAAGTTTTAAACCCCAAAACTCTATTAACTGGATTGTGTAAATAATGGTTAGGGTTTTAGTGCCTTTTCCATTGTTCTTAGTTGCTATAATCACTATTTAAGTACGGGTTGAAATGTAAAACCATCACATTTAGTTCTCTGAACTATTTTTATTATGAATCCACTTATAAGTGATAGGTTTTAGGTGCTTTTGTAAAAATATTTCAAAATTGGGTGCTTGTTATCATGACATGTGTCTATAAGGACCGTGTTTGATTTTTTCAATGGTATAATATTATCTTAATATTACATAATTATAAAAAATTCCTTGTCTCCTTCATTAAGGAAAAATCCACCACTCTTTTCATATTTTAATTTCAAAGACTTGTCGATCATTATTTAGATAATAAAGCAACAAAATAGGGTGGGAAACTCTAACACAAAAAGGTGGAATTGAGTAACAAGGGTTAATGACCTCAAATCATGAAAAATATCTTTAGAGACCCCATTTAATTTGTTATTAAATTTTCACAAAGTTAATATGGTTGGTTTACAAGATTTAACATATTTTATCCTCCAGTCCCTAAACTATGGTTTTACTTCTTGTACAGAAAATGGGCTAGTAAATTAACTCCCATTTGTATTTTCATGGTTTTAAGATGCAAAAATATCTTTAACTCTTTTAAAACATTACCCGATCACATTCTACCACTTTTATTTTATCTTTTAGCTTATCAATAACACTAGGTAATATTTTTTCAAGATAAGAAACTCAAGAAAATGTGATGACTTAGCCTTACATTAGTAGAAATAGTAAGAAAAATCAGTCCTCAATGATTATTTATCCTTCCACCATATTCTTAGTTCTTTACATGGATTCTTTAAAATGTAATCAACCTTTGCAATCCTACGAGGGTCTCATGATCTTGATAAAACAAGACTTCATGCAAGAAGTATGAACAAACATATAAGTAACATCATTTCATGGCACCTACAAGTCTATCACATTAAGATTGGATTATAAAATGGATAGAGGGAAAATGTAACACATTCAAACACCTAGAATTGAATTCATTCATCATCAAGATTTTTCCGAAATAAAAACACACAAAACTTCAAGAACTCCTCCTTTATTCTTCATTGCTCATGAAATTACAATGCTTTCTCCCAAAATTATGAATATGCCATTACATCTCTTCATGAACTGACAAAACCCTTTGTATATGGGTTTTACCACCTACTTACCTACCCCTCTCATTCCTCTCTCACTCAATATCTCTTCTCTCTCATTGCAAAATTGATCTTAAATAAACACGAGCCAAAACACATACAATATGTTAATAAACTAAGTAATTTTTTTTAAATATACATGGTTTTCATCATTACAAGACTAAATATCCTCTTGTAAGATGGAAATTAACTATTATAAGGATTTTTTTATTCTTTTAATTACTAGTTCTAGTTGTAAGTCATCTTTCCTAGGTGGTCTTCTTCTCTTTTTTTTTTATTAGAGGTAAAAGAGGGTTGAGGGGACCCTACCCCGTACAAAGATTACAACCTAATAAACACAAAGGCCAAGGGGTTAACCATTGAAGCCCATACAAAACCACAAGAGCAATAATTCAAAACATAAAAAAGAAACTACATAGATAACCCATGGAAGAGTAACTAACAACAAGGGTCCGAGTAACTAACAACATAAAACTTATGAAGCAACAGAGTATTAACAAGCAAGAAGAAAACATAATCTAAGAGATTATACCCCTTCATCCTTCTTTTACCAGTTCCCCCATAGTACTCATGCATCCATTCCATTCTTTGACTAAGCTAGCTATAGTAGACTTCTAGAACTTGTAGTTCGGTTCAACTATCTGTACTTTGGGGCCATTTCCTTCTTTTTCTTTCTCCTTAGCTAATTCCATAGAATGGATCATCTCAGCAAGGAGTTTAAGGTGATGAATGGTACTTTTAACATTGAGAATGTGAACATCTCTTATCTGAAGAATTATTTCCTTCATCTTCAGCATTTCATTTTCCATAGCCAAGCTTCTTTCATTAGCATTTTTTAATTGTTCACTCAGAAAAATAGAAGAAAAATTCTCCACTTTTTCATTCAATTCCCTGAAGTCCATAGATACCTTCTATAGCCTCCTCTAAGTTCTTTGATCTCTTTCCCTCAGATGCTTTAGGAGCTTTCCCACTTTCCATCTCCTCATTGTGATCCCCTTCCAAATCCTCTTCCTCTTGACTTTCACTAGAAGCGAATGATTACCTTCCTGATTCTCTTCCGACTCCAAAATAACTTCCACCTTCTCAGCCAAAGCCAAAACCTTCTCCTCCCTATGCTGCTTCTTGAGGCCAACATTTTCCTAGTGGGATCTAGTTCTTTTTTCCACGGGCCTAGTAGGAAAAACCTCACTACCAATAACCTCCTTGACGTCCAGGATTTTAGAATACCTTTCTAAAGAATCATTCTTTAGGCATGTAGAGGCCCCCAATTTTTCATTTTTTCCAATGAGGGGAGTTCCCAGCCTGAGCATAGCTTTAATGAGACCTTGATGCAATGGCAAGGAGAAAGTACCTTTCTCAACCTGAGATATAGATTTGGACAAGGAGGAGAACAAAAAATATGGGAAATTGTAGGGCTTGTTGTTTCTAACATGGTTCAACATGGGAAAGTGGTACCCATAGATCACTTTGTAATGCCCTTCAAGAGTAATATAGGCCATAATTAACTGAGCAATTTCCCCATAAGGGTGGGGCAAATTACCTCTAGCATAACCATTATGGAGAGAGATGGGAACACCCTTACCTTGCATGAAGCATTCAATCTCCTAGATATAATCCAAATTAGGTTTGAAAATGCTTCTTCCTCCATGGACAAACCAAAAACTTTAGCAATAAGCTTGGGGGAAATGGTGAAAGAGAAATTTCCAACCCGGACATGGCCTTCCTTCTAGGTTTTTGCCACAAATTCACTCAAATTTTCATCATGCCCATCAAAAATGCTAAAGAAATGTAACAATCCTACCTTTTTGAGAAAAACCTCAACCTCTTTTGACATCACTGGGGACCTTGCTTGGTTCAGTACGTACTAAATCCCCTCCCATTCTGCTAATTTTATTCTTCTTTTTCTTCTGAGGGTGAATGTCTATACCAGACTTGATGGTGAGATTCCACAACATGCAGAGATCTATCCTACCTTTGTGAAGATATGAAATAAATGTTTGAATGATGTTGAGATACATGAAATCATGAGACATCAAACCAAAGGAATAATTGAAAGGTGTGTTATTAGGGATTCTTTCCCTTTTCAAGGTGTCTATGAAATTAGCATCCATCTCTTTAAGATCCTCGACCACCTTTAATTCCTTAGCATCCACCCCCATATTAGCCAAAATATCAACTAGTTTGTTTCCTTCATGAAACACATGTTGAAAGGATATAGTTTTGAAGGAGGATAATTTACCCTTGGATTTATTGATGAAGTCAACTATAGAAATAGAGGCCTGAGACACTCCCTTCACACAAGAGATAATATACAAAGAGTCCCCTTCCACAACCAGATGCTTGAAACCTTTCTCTTCCACCAACTTCACTCCCCAGAACAAAGCAACAACCTCTGCAACATTGTTTGATTGGATACCTAGATTAAAAAAATAGGCAAGAAGAAACTTCCCTTCATCATCACGAAAAACCTCCTCCTCCTCGCTTTCCTAGGATTCCCTTTAGCAGCTCCATCAAAGTTGAGTTTAAGAAATCCACCTCTAGGAGGAGTCCACTTAACCCCCTCTTGAGGGTTGGGCTTCTTAGGTTGAGGGTCATAAATTAAATTCCAATTCCTAATGAAATTTTGTTCGCATTCAAGAAATTCAACTTCTTTTTTCCTGAGGATAGAAAAATTATTTCTAACAGCTCCTGAAAGAAATTGTTTATTAATAACCTCTTAGGAATTTTTTTATTTTTGAAGATCCTCCTATTTCTTTCTTTCCATATTTCCCACCATAGGTGACTTAGGCTCATTATCCAAATATTTTTAAGCCCTTGACTAATGAAAGGGAATTTCCATTGAATCCATGCATCATGGATTTCATTAGGATTTACCCAAGGAACTGAAAAAGCAAACCAAAATAGAAGATAACATCTGGAGAGCGAGAGGGCATTCTAAGATCGATGGTTCACCATTTCCATGTTCTTTTCACAAAGAACACATCTATTGACCATTTGGAATCCTCTTTTATTCAGGTTATCCACTATTAGAATCTTATTTATCATAGCAAGCCAACTGAACACATTGACTTTAGGAGATATGTTCTTGTTCCATATTTTTCCAACCATTAAGTCTTCATCTCTAGTTTCCCCCTCAAAGAATATAAAGTAGGAAAATTTTACTGAGAAATTACCATTTTGTTCTTTGTCCCACACAATTCTATCTAGATCCTTGTTGTTAGAAGAAACAAAAAAATTAGAAAATCATTTAGGGAAACCAACTATTCTTTGACTTCCTGATTGTCCAGTTCTATAATTTTCCATGTCTGAAAGTTTTCTTCATCTTCCATATAATTAATATTTTTTCCCCATACTTCTCCTTAATCAACCTTGAAATTTGGGGGAATTTTCCTTTATGGGTAAAATTCCCAGCCCATTTATCATTCCAGAAGCATATCTCATTTCCTTTCCCTATTTTCCATATACTACCCCTAACAACAATTTCTTTAGCCCAATTTATAGCTTTCCATATGCTTGAACCATTGAAAGAATCCTATTTGAAAATCCATCTTTTGTCATTTGCATCCATCCAATATTTTCTCTTAAGAATTCTAGTCCACACATTGTTTTCTTTCGTTAACCTCCAACCAATTTTAGCTAAGAGGGCTTTATTCATTTTAGTCCAGTCTCTAAGACCAAGACCCCAATTTTTGGGTTTACAAACTCTATTCCATGCCACAAGCAGGATTCTTTCCTTACTTTTAGTTCCACTCCATAAGAAACGTTTTTGGATATTTTCTAGTTTTTCCCCTATGCTCCCAGGAAGTTGGTAAAGAGACATGACATAAACCAAAAGACTTTGGAGTGAGCTAGAAAGAAGAGTAATTTTTCCATCCTGAGATAACAAATTAGCTTTCCACCCTACAAGTTATTTTTTATCAAACCTTTCAATCAGGAAGTTCCACTCCAAACTAGAGGGTCTCTTATCCCCAAGAGGGATTCCAAGATAGACAGTAGGGAAGGACTTATAGGAACAATCTATAATTTCAACAATCTTCTTACAATGGCTCTCCAAGGTATGAATGAAGAAAAGAGAGATTTTTCTATAGTTCACCATCTAGGCTAGAAACTTCCATGTAGTCATCTAGAAGGCGTTTAAGCTTCTTAGCTTCTAGAATAGTAGCTTCTCCCACAAGGAAAGTGTCATCCACAAAATTTTGGTGAGACACATTGTCCAAATCCTTCATCGAAGAAATCCCTTTGATGTAACCTTTCTCAGTCTCAACATTCAATCTTCTGCTTAGAGCTTCAGCCATGATAATGAAAAGGAAAGGGGAGAGAGGATCCCCTTGCCTTAAACCTTGAGAGCTAGGGAAAAAACCAAAAGGGGTCCCATTAATGAGAATGGAAAACTAGGCACTAGAAATACAAGCCTTAACCAAGCTTTGAAGGAAATATCAAATCCAAACTTGTCAAGGATTTTATCAAGAAAACTCCACGAGACCCTATCATAGGCTTTAGCCATGTCCAATTTAAGAAACAAAGCATCCTTCTTACTAAGTTTAGCTGAATGAATAGTCTCTTTTATTGTGATGATCCCATCTTGAATTTGGCATCCAATAACAAATCCCCTTGCTGATCAGATATGATAGAGGGGAGAATCACTTGCAAATGGAGGGCCAAGATTTTAGTACAAATTTTATAAGTGGTGTTGCAAAGACTTATAGGTCTAAAGTCTTTAAATTCCATGGCATTACCACATTTCAGAACCAAAGTCAGGAAGGTACAATTCATATCCTTTAGCATATTTTTCTGGATGAAGAATTATTTCACAGCATTGTACACATCTTTTTTTAAAATGTCCCAGAAGTGCTGAAAGAAAAAGGCTTGAAAACCATCCAGACTAGGCACCTTATCTGGGTTAAGATGTTTCACCATGAATTCCACTTCCTCCATTGACGGGATCAAAGAGAGCATCTGATTATCCTCCTCAGAGACTAAGGAAGGAATGCAGCTTAGAAAATCTTGCTCTTTGGCCAAATTTGGGGTACCTTGATTAGTTAGTAGCTTTTGAAAGAAAGAAATAGCCTCTTTATTTATTTCTTCTTTCTCTTCCACAAGATAACCATCTTCTTTTCTGATTCTACTAATTCTATTAAAACTTCTGCGTTTTAGAGTAGACAAATGGAAGAACCTAGTATTTTTGTCCCCTTCCTTGAGCCAAGTAATACAAGATTTCTATCTCTAGAAGATTTCCTCTTTTCTCATAATATTATGGTACTCTACCAATAGAGATATTTCCTTTTCTTCGAGATCCCTTTCAAGATCCCTACTTTCAATCTGTCTTTGGAGGTTCTATAATTCAATTTTGGTTTCCATTTTCTTTTGGAAAATATTACCAAAACTCTTCTTATTCCAATCTTTAAGATGATTTTTGAAAATTTGAATTTTCTTAGTTAATCTATAAATTGTAGATCCCTTAACCTTAAGTTTCCAACAATTAGTTAGGAGCTCTTTCAGTTCCTCATTATGAATCCACATCTTCTCAAAATGGAAGGGGGTTCTTTTCCTTGCAAGGTTCTTGATTTGCATAAGGATAGGCATATGATCAGACCCAATGTGGGGAAGAGAGAAAAGAGAGATGTCCTGGGATAACCAATCTTCCAAGACTAAGACTCTATCCAATCTTGGTTGAATATGCTTTGAGCACGAGCTCTTCATTAGACCATGTAAAACTAATACCTTTAAGGTCAATATCATGAAGTTAAGAGGTAGAAATAAATTCATTAAAATCCTCCATGTCAATAGTGAATGTACGATGGAAAAGTGACATGTGAGCATGGGAATCTACAAGTAACTCTTCCTCGCACCCAACCTCCTGAGGTCGTGTCGAGACATCCAATGGGGATGGAATACACGTGGGGTGTAGATAAACTAGTTAGGTAATCTTATGTCATCAACAAGAAATAATGGAATCTATGAATCCAAGGCAAAGAAAGCCCTCCTAACCTGAACTGGTGTGATAGATCATTTGGCGAGGATAGCTACTCGAAGGCTCCAATCAATATCGATCTCTATCATGATCCAATCTATGGGTTGTGGGATACGTGGAAGATGACTGGGGTGCTTCGTATATATCTCCCGACAAGGTCATGAAAATGGAATGGCTAAATGTGTAATGGATTTTTGGTGTTTTATGGACGATTCTTTGGTCTAGTCCGAAATATTTAGCTTGATTAGCTGCTATGTTTAATAATGATAGTTGTGTGATAATGTCTGGTGGAAGTGGAGAGGTCCTAAACACCGGGTTTGCAAGTCGGTGTCAATATTTGATTGATTTGTAGGCCCATTGGGTTGTGGGACCTGTGGATCACAACCGTAAGTTCATGGTTGTTGTGGACCTCCTATGGTCATATGAGGATTCAACCCCTGATTCCAATTATCCAGTAATCGTATGCCTTTTCGGCCTCTATGTTTAGAACTAGAAGTTGCATGATTTTCTTAGAGTACCTAATAGATGTTCGAAACTTGGATATGTAAGCTAGTTTCTATATCAACAAGGAGGTCTCCTGCGTCTAGCTATGGCACTAGTGGATCATAACCGAATGTTTTCTCTCTTTCAGGTCCTTCTATAGTCATACGGATATCTATCAAGGTAGTCTATAATTTGGCTGATTTGACTAGAACGTGTGTGCTTTGTAATCTTCTATGTTTAATCCTCTTAGCTATGTGCTAACTTCTTGTAGGTCTATTGTTGTTTGGAAGACCTGAATTCTGATATTTTGGTCTATGTCAGCTATTGCTGCAACAATATTGGGTTGAGGCACGATTGGCTCAAAAACATATTCTTTGGGCTCCCTAGGTCCCACGATTATCATACAATATCAATATAAACTTAACTAAAACAAAATAAACTAATTATGCAAGATATATCTACAACATATATATATTCCTCTATTTTTGTATTTTTGATAGAACTTCTAGTATAATTGAAAGAGAAACTAATCTAATACATTCATAAAATGACAAATAATCTAATAACAAAATTAAAAAAGCAAGGTAGCCTGATGTAGCTATTTACCTGTGTAGTTGTGAGTTTATCCTAAATAACTAGATAGCTGATTAACTTAATTGAAAGACTCTCGATCCTACCTTAGAAGTGAGGAATGAATCATAGTTTCTAATAAACTATCAATCCCCACACTTCCTAGCAATATCAAAAATGAAATTTAACTGAAATGAAATAATTCACTACTCTATTTGATATGGTTTTAACTAGAACTTTGACAGATAAAACCTGGAATTTACAAAATAGTGGCAAATCTAGTAGTGTATGACTTTGTCCCCTCAGAATGATCTCCTCATTCCTTGTGTTCACGTGCATCCAAAAGAGTGTGTATATGCTAGCATCAACGAAGAAGGTATTTGAACAATGACAGACTTTGGATATAGAATGAATATAATGTGAGTAGGAGAGGGACAACACAAGTGACAGATCTTGGCGTATGCAATTCTAGTGGGGTTTATTGTGGGAATACAAAAAAGTGTACCGAGAGATTCTATAATCTACCTTCATGAAGAACACAACCTAAAACTCTAATGGATTCAATCTACAAATGACACTACTCTGCTCTAAACTAGTTTGTATGAACAAGAATGAACAAGGCTGAAGCAAGAAGATCAAATGGCTTCTAACAAAGAAAGGAAAAACTATCATGGATGCAAAACATGAAAAAAATGAATTCTAAGCAAGAAATTGAAAGAATTAACAATGGAAATGAGAAGTTGAGGGGCCATTTGCTTGAAAACAAGTTGGCTATTTATAGATTTCACATTCACCCAAGGGTAATTCCTATTAGAACTCTTTTACCATTAAACAATGAAGAAACACTATTCTAGGGAACATAAAACATTAATAAAAGCTAAGGTGGTTGAGAAAAGCTGGTAAATGTTGAAAAATTACACAAGTTGTGATCAAAGGAGCATGCTGGAAAATGCGTGAAGGACTGCCGCCTTGAGCAGGGTGGCAAGCATTCTGACCACCGCCTCTGGCAGATGGCGCTTTCATCACGAAGGTCAAGAAGAATTTAAAAGGGGGACGAGGGATAAAAACAAAGCACAAGGAACTTGGATAAAGCATTTGGGATGCTAACATATACTTTGTGAGCTTCTCTGGATCCCGAACACCTTACGAGGTGACCTGTATCATCATTGGGGCATGTGTAACATCGTTTTGATGGTACAGTACCCTATAATTTTGGGTACGTACATATTGCCCCCTCAGAGAAGCATTTTAACCATGAAGAGGCATAAAATGGTGGGTCTAAGTATGGCGGTCCCAAAATGGGAAGCTAGAAATTATACCTGACATGCCCATGTGTTGAAATGTTGCCATCCAAGTTCCCACTACCTGCAAAATGGAAAGAGGACTCAAGTGCAGATAGATAAAATAAATCAAAAAATAAATACTAAATTAGTATGAAATGAGGACTTACCATTTGTGTGGGGATAAGAACTTACCTCCGTCGGTGCTCTAAACCTGTGAAAGGGGCATTCAAAATGAGTCAAAACACCATATATATATAACAGGCTTATTTTCCTATTCATTTGTGTGTGTCGATTTGATAGTTTTTGAGCTCTAGGACCCATGGTGACGGTTTTCAACGAGAGTATAGTCAAAACATTCATAGCGAGATAGCGATCATGCCTCCATGAGCAGAACCTTGACCCACGAGATCTCAGGTTAGTTCTTCTTGTTTTAACATTTTTGCACCCAAAATGTAAAAATGATGAAAACTTTGTCTTGGGGGGGTCATTTTTAAAAATGTTAGTTTTAAATGCGTCTCTTAGGGGGGCGCCTAATGGGTAGTCTTTTGTTTTAGCTAAAATGGTCAAATTTTAAGTTTTTGAGCATTTTTAGGGCATGCAACTCATTTTTAGTCATGGGATATGACCGCCGCCCGAGCAGGCAGGCAGATTCAGGGCCACGCCACCACCGAGAAAGCGGGGTGGCGGTTCAGACCGCCACCTTTTAAGGTGGCGGTCCTCTACAGAGTGTTAAAACAACACTATTTTGAGTTTATTTTTGCATTTCTAGTATTCCTACTTACTTTAATGATTTTTATAATGCAATCTTGATACTAACTTGCTTCTTTTTGCATGTTTTTGGGTGTTTTATAGAAGAAGGAAAGAGTGATTAACTTCCGTAGTGTTAGATGCTCTCTCTCAGCCGAGCAACATACTCTCCGGAGGGTAGGTATATTGAGGATCACACGGGTCCCCCACGTTGCACCCGCTAGTCACATACTATGTGACTTATTTTCTTACTGGGACGTAGATCGGAACACCTTTCGATTTATAGGTGTTAGGGGTGAGTGGGCCATCACCCTAGAGGACTTCTACCGCATTTTGGGAGTCTCGATTATTGGGAGGTGACTTTCATTTGATATAGCAAAGATCTAGAGCTCAGGTGACTCAGTGGGCCACCTATATGGGAGATGCAATTGTCTCCACTGGTTTGAAGAAGGGGGTGAAGGTCCATTCTATTCCTGGCTTGCCCATCCCTCTGATTTGTCAGGCCATTATGGGAATCCTTGCTTCGAGATTGATCGGAGACAAGGGAGGGGATACTTTGCTCTATTGTTGGGCCCCTATCATTGCATAGATTGAGGCACATGGTCGATTTATGCCTGGGGAGCTGATATACTTAGGACCACCTATCACGACTTATACAGGGTGGTTCGATTACAAGGACAGTCTTTGAGCCATCCGACCTTAGTTATGAGCTGGGTTTATGAGTGCATTATCCCTTATGGGAGAGGCGTAGAGGTGGAGGATCCCGGGGCCGTGAGGGAAGCTAGATGGATAGAGATGACGGTGCTTAGAGCACCCCACCAGCCAGTTGCTTCCCTGACTACTGAGGATATGGAGGCCATACCTTATCAGGCCATGGCGGGGTTGTGGGGCAAGGAGACCTTTACTTTGATTTCCTACTCTACTATAGGGCAGCTTATGGACAGGATGGGGAAGGTAGAGACACACCCCTTTGATCGAGTGCCTCAACAGTTCAGCCTTGCTTACATTGACATGCTTCCCCTAGTGGTGCCATTGTTCAGATCAGTTTGGGAGGCTAGAGGAGGTCCTAGAGGCTGGCATTGGACTGTTGTTACTCCTAGTGTCCCTATTATAGCTAGGAGGGTGGTATGTGCTTGAGAGAGAGCCGGTGCTCCTTAGGAACCTTTACTTGATTTCTGCCACCCTTCCCATAGCAAAGTGATGATCCATTAATATAGACTCGAGTCCAAGGAGTTCACAGGGGGAGAGATATAGGAGGAGACCGAGAACATGGAGATTAGTGAGTTGGGTGGGGAAGAGGATAGTGATCCCGAGTGGCATGACACTCAGGAGATCCTACAGGCTAAGAGGGCAGAGTAGAGCATAGAGAGGGTGACTCTAGTCTCAGAGGAGTTACTTTCTCAGGACCTAGGTGGAGAGGATGAGTCCATGGTAGGATGTTATGTTGTCCCTGATGTAGGAGGGGACACTAGTCGGGGGCAACGTCTATGGTAGGAAAAGATCCTAGAGATCCTTCTTGGAGGCCTGGAGATCCGAGTGAGTTGTCACTCTTCTTTTGATATTTGTTTTTAGCTAGGATTTCCTTAGTTGATATCTCTCTTTTTTTTCATCCTTGGTTTCACCTTTTGATTATTTTCTAATTTTTTTCTCCTTTGCTTGCAGAGACCATTGACAAGTGGCGAGACTTGATTCATTGGGTATGTATTGATACCCGATGCTCCCCACGAGAGAAGACTCATGCTTTGAGCTATCTATGGATGCAGGGGAGCCTTCAAAGAACTGGTAGGCATACCGATATTTTTTCCCCTGTTTGGCATGCAGCCAAGATCATGACTTCCCTCCATACCAAGGTAGCCGGGTATAGGAGTGCAGAGCACCTAATGAGGAGGATCCACTCTCATAGCGAGACTAAAGCTACCATTTGGGACCACGAGCCCTCAGTGCACTCAAAGTGCCGACATATACAGATTCCTAGACGTGATCATGTGCCTTCTGGGGATCCCATAGGGATTGAGAGGCCACTTGGCTCTTTTTGTAGTGACCTTTGTTAGGTTGTTTATATGAGTATTTTTGTACTTTTCGGGATCATTGAGCATTTTGACCATGCCTAGTGCATGATGGCATTGTACATGAAACTGATTATATATATATATATATATATATATATATATATATATATATATATATATATATATATATATATATATATATATCTTTGGATCTAAACTCTTGGTATCTTGAATTTTGTGACTCATTTTCTAAATGTGTTTTTGGATGTTTTTAGAATATTTTCTTTTCATGTTTCTAGAATGTATGCAATGGACAAAAAATGATAGTAAATAGAATGTTTTACTCTATATTTTTTTGCAGTGTTGATATGAGATGATACTAACATATGGTAGTACTAAACTTTTGAAATCTTTAGGCAATGTTTGTGATTCCTTATTATATTGGTAAAACGTGATGAATGCATAGTGATAAAGAGATGAAATTTCCCCAATCCCAAATCCACGCAACTAGTAAGACACGAGGGCTCAACACCAAGAATTAGGAAGGGCACAAGTTGTATGAGTTTGATTGAATGGAATGATGAGAGACAGAAAAACCAAGAACAAGAACCAAATTTGGACCTACACACCTACCCTACTTAGAACTACTACCAAGCTTAGAAGGCCAATTACTTTTTATTTTATCTAGAATTAGATTCATAAATGGCAACCTGGTTGACAAAATATGGTTTGAGGATTTGATCTCTTTGGAATTTGGATGTTTGGATATTTACTTTCTCTCAACATAATTTGACTTATGTTTTTAGCATACCAAGATTTGTTAGTCCGTGTGACTTGACCCCCACACCCCGCCTCACGCCACTAGTAAGAAGCATGGGTTTTTCACCAAAGGCAAGATATAGGCGAGTAAGGGCACTTCTTTCCTTTCCCAACCTCACATCACTAGTAAGAGATGTGGGATTATCACCAAAGGTTTATGGGGCAAAGAAGTGTGTAAAATAAAATATTTTGTTTTCTTGGTGATTTTAATTTCATTTGATTTTGACATTTCTGATCTATGACTTTGGGATATCCTTTCATTCCAAGAGATTTTGAGAGGGATAGATGTGACACCAAGAAGCTTCTAGAGCAGACCGTAGGAAAGGGTAGCTTCACCTAGTAGAAAGAAAGAGAAAAGCCAATTATGCGAGGTCTTGGTATCGTTTCTTCCAATGTTTGTTTGTCGAATTTGATGAGAATATTTGAAAATATTTGGTGATGTTTGAAGAGATGTGATATGAATATTTTTTCCAATATCTTCAAAAATTTGTAATGATTGTTTTAAGAGTAAGCTCCTGGACTATCATTTTTATGAGATGGACAGAATGAAGCAACTAAAAGACTAATGCAATGTAGGTAGCTATAATGTACTAGTAATTAATTTGATGTTTTATGTGTAAAACTACTTAAGGTGCAAGGAATTGACGATTTCACCAAATTCCTCACCTTCTAGTGTGCACAAGAGATACACACCATTTCGTAGTCCTTCATGACTCGGTATGGACCCAACCATTTGGGCCGGAACTTTCTTCCTTCGCCGGTTTTATTATTGATCTAGCTATCTTGTCTTAGAACTAGATCTCCTTCATATCTTTCTCACTCATAGACTTTTTTTATACTTTGCTTGCACATCCGATTAGCATAGGCTCTATGCCATTATTTGTTGTTTAACCTAGCCTCATCAAGGCTTTCTAGTTGAGAGAGGTGTGCCTCCTTGTAAGCTTCTTCATCTAGGATCCCTTGTAGTGAGATGCAGAGGCCGGGTATTTCAACCTCAAGTGGGAGAACCGCTTGCTCTGAATACCAAAGAGAAAGGAGTTTCTCTTGTTAGTGTTCTTATTGAGGTTTGGTGGGCCCACAAGGTTGGATATAAATTTAAATGCCAATCTCATTCATTATCCTTGACTATTTTGAGGAGAATATCTTTCAACATTTTGTTTGTCGCTTCACTTTGCCCATTAGCTTGAGGGTAGTAAAGAGCAGCCGTGTGAAGGTTTATCTTGAACTTGCTACATAGCTCATGAACCTCGTTGTTCTTAAAGGACGTGTCATTATCATAGATAATGACTTGTGGGACACCATACCTATAGATAATTTGGTTCAAAATGAATTTGGCAATCACCAAACTTGGTACGGTGGTGAGAGGCATGGCCTCCACCCATTTGGTAAAATATTCCATGGCTGTGACTATAAAATTATGGCAATCAGTTGATGAGGGAGAGAATTTCCCTATTAAGTCTAGACCCCACATGGAGAAGGGCCACATATTCGCTATTGGTTGCAGGGATTGTGTTGGCATGTGAATCTCGTGAGAGAATTCTTGACATTTGTGGCACTTACGTACAAATTCCACTACATCATGTTCGAGAGTGAGCCAAAAGTAGCCCATCCGATGTATTTTGCGAGTGGTGGTATGACCACCGAAGTGGCCCCCACATATCCCATTGTGGGATTCATGAAGAATCCTCTTGGATTTTTCTATGTCGACACATCTTAGAAGCATGTCCTCAAAGGCTCTATGATAGAGCAATTGGTCTAAAACAACATATTTAGTGGTAATAATGCGTAACCACCTTATTTTTGTGACGTGGCACTTTCTAGGTATGTATGGTCCATGATAAAATTGATGATATCAGTATACCAGGGACATGTAGAAATGGGGGGTCTGGTTTCGACAAAGTATATACACTCATCGAGAAATTCTAGATCTACCAGCTCGCCCCCATCTAGTGGATTGTCAGCTAACCAGTCTGCAATGATTTGTCCTTTAACGGACTTTTGGTTTACGAATGTTAACTCAAATTCTCCCATTAGGGTTATGAAATGGCCAGCTTTTTTAGATAAAGATCCTTATGTGAGAAATGTTTGTAAATGGTCTGTCTTTACAATGACCCTTGTTTCCTGGTTTAACATGTAATGTCTCAAATGTTTTGTTGCAAAAATTATGGCAAGGCATTCTCTCTCTGCCTATATGTAATGTGTTCCATAATCAAGAAATATTCAGCTAATGAAATAGATCACGCATTCCCGTTTTCATCGTCTTCTTGAGCCAACATGCGAGCCAATGAGACATGAGTGGCACATGAGTATAGGATCAAAGGGCGCTTGGATTGGGAGGAATTAATGTGGGTGGTGACAACAAGAAGCACTTAACTACTTCAAAGACCTCGTTGCAATCTTTAGTCCAATCGACACTATAATCTTTCTTGAGTATATTGTTGATTGGATGAATGAAAAGCTTAAATCTGGAATGAACCTTCGGATTACACCGAGTTTCCCAAGAAATGACCTGATTCCAGACTCATTCGAAGGTGGGATCATTTCAAGAACATCCTATATTTTGGCCGGATCAACATCAATCACTCATGAAGATATAATGTATCCTAGAAGGTTGCCTCCCGTGACACCAAACATGCACTTCTCTCGTGTTTAATGTGACACCATACTCAATTAGTTGTGAGAGGATGATACGGAGCACTTCCGGATGATCACAACATTTCTTGGCCTTGGCCAACAAGTCATCCACATATGATTCCACAATTTTATGGATAAGATCGTGGAATATATAAGTCATTGCCCACTAATATGTAGCACCGGTGTTCTTAAGACCAAATGGCATTACAACGATAACAATAAGTTCCCCAGGGAGTTATAAATGTGGTTTTGGCTTGATCTTGTTCAGATATTTTAATCTGATTGTACCCTGAGAACCCATCCATGAGGGACAACAGTTCAAATCTAGTTGTTGCATCAACGATAACGTCAATGGATGGTAATGGGAAATCATCCTTGGGACAAGCTTTGTTAATATCCTGAAAGTCTATACAAATGCGTATCTTCCCATTCTTTTTGGACGGGAACAATATTAGATACCCATTGTGAATAGTCAACGAGTTTGATGAATCCTACTTGGAGAAGTTTTATTACTTCCTCTTTTACCATGAGAGCCACTTTTGGCTTCATTGGTCTTGACTTCTATTTAATTGGCTTCGCATCTAGTTTAGTGATGAGATTATGTACCACAACTTGTGGTGCGATACCCGCCATTTCTTTATAATTAAATGCAAAACATTTTTGATGTTTTTTTAGGATTTGGGTGTGTATTTCTATTTCTTCTAGAGTTAACGAGGATCCCAACTTCAAAATTCTTGGTTCTTCCTTCGTTCCAATGTTTATGTCAATGGTTTCTTCTATCAAAGAAGCGTTACCTTCTTCAAATTTAGGTGGGGTTGGAGGTAGTTCCAAGATTTCTCCATTTTCTATCTCATAGATATCGATATCCTTCTACTCTCACCGTGGGATTTCCAAAGTAGGAAGAGGAGTGTGGTATTAGGGAAAGATCAACTATACGGTGAGCAAGGTGTAGCTCTGCATAGGTGTTTAGATATTCAAGAGTGACTTTATCACTATCAACATGATGTAAGATAGAAGACTCATTCTCAGCTACATGTGTTAGAAGAGGGTTTGTTGATATTTTCTTCACCAATGGTTCAGTACGAAGTGATACCCTGAAACTTGTATCTTCCAACTCATTACTTGGGGTAAAATGTGAAGCTGAGGTTGCTATTGAATCTACGAGAAGGTTCTATTCTCGTGGGATTGCCTTAATGGATATGAAGTTGAATCCTTTGCTTAGATCTAATACCGTTATTTTATAGAGTTGTAAGTGCTCATCTCTAGTCTCATATACTTCAGAGACTTGGTTTATAACTAATTACGAGTCTCCTAACACTCTAATGTTATTAACACCGATCCTTTTGGCTATGATGAGGCCAAGGAGGAGGGCTTCGTACTTAGCACCGTTGTTTGTACATTCAACGTTTAACTTAAAAGAAAAAGGTAGGATCTTTCCCTCAGGGGAAGTAAAGATCACACCTACCCCGGCTCCATAGTGACATCTAGCTCCATCAAAGTGGAGAGTCCAATATTTACTAGGAAAAATGGATGTTGGGACATTCTTTGCATGTGTTTCTTCTATTTCAATTAATTCTACCATGCAAAGTTCCTCTTCTAGAAGAGAACCAACTCCTAGGGTACATCCCATACCTGTGGAATCAAATGGTAGGAAAATTGGTAGATCTTGTTCCAGTAATTCAACAATTTTTGCAGTAGTTCCTAATGACACTGTTTCTACAATGTTAGCTTCATCCTTGAGGGTTGGGATGCCCTTGACTAGGTTCGTAATTTCTAGTTCTGTTGTAGGTATTAATTTTTCTTCCAGTTTTGAGTCGATTGGTTTGTTAAGTTGGTTTGTTGGGAGTTCAAACTCAGAGTGAATGCCTGGTCTTTTCTTCAGGTCTGCTAGGTGTATGTTGAATGGTTTTGGGTCACCTTTTGCTACGAATATCTTTCCTAGGTGTAAGAATCTTATTTCCTGGAATAACATAGAAGGGATTGCTTTCATGCGATGTATCCATGGTCGACCGAGGATCATATTATAGTTGGTTTCCTGATCTATGATATAAAACTTGATGAGGATTGTCTTGGGTCCTAAGGTGACTGGTAATATTATAGTCCCAATTGAAGTAGCCTTAAGGCTATCATAACCTCTTAGCATATTTATTGTTGTGGAATAGTTTGTTTCTCCATATCCTAGATTTTGAAGGAAAGAGAAGGGGACAATGTTAACTACTACCCCATCATCAACCATTGTGTGTTTAACGTAATTATTATAAACCCACACCGATAAATGCAAGGCTGGATTGCCTCTACGTGTAATTTCAGCATCTATTGGCATTTTGTTTATGTCAAATATAAACTCGGTATCCCTATCTAGCTGCCCTAGAGGGTGGATATCGAAGTCTATATGGTTTAATTGTGTTTCAGGAGGTGGAGTGATGTTAATTAAATGACCTAGACCTAGTGCTTCTAAAAGAGCAGCCCTATGGGCGGGATAATTTTTCAATAAGTCTAAAAAGGAGATGTGAGAGAAGGTATTTGTTAAATCATTAATTAAATCATAAGCACCCACGGGTTTTACCAATTTTTGTTGAATGTTATCTCGCTCTTGTTATGGCTTAAGAAGAATATTCAATTTGGTTAAGAAGAATATTCTCGTGCTCTTGTTATGGCTTCTACGTGCAGCTCAAAGATCTAACTCCACTAGACCAACTATCTTGGTTCATGGCTGATTTCCTAATTGTGATGCAACAGTGGATTTAGTGAAGTTGAGGCTTCATGATCATTATTTCATATCATTACACCTTTGTTTGTCCCATTTGGATTTAATTTATCACTATTATTGTGATTTGGAAGTGGATCATTGAAGATCTTAAGAGGTGCGTTTTGAGGGGAAACTACCCTGTGAAATTATTTGGCATAGGTGTCATAGAATCTGTTAAGAACATGTCTATGAAGAGTTGTCTTTGTTCTTCCGGAAAATGTTGCGTGAGCTTATTGTAATCGCGGCAAGTCCTAGTGTCATGGCCTCAAATTTTGTGGAAACCAAAATACAAGTTGGGATTATAACTCCTAGGTCATTTGTTTGGCACGTGTTGCGGTCCAAAACTCGATTGAACTGTTGAACATTAGGATTAAAGGTTTACATTTCTTGCCTTTGGTTTTGGTTTTGATATCCAGTTGAGTTTTGGCTTGGACCTTGTGTCCGGATCGCCATTGTTGTTGTTATTGTTGTTGTTGTTTTTGTTGGGGATGATTAAAATCCACCGCATTGATTATTGGGGTAAAATTTTTGTTTTTTTGATTGTTAACTAGTGGTGGAACATTTACAACATTTGCTTTTAGTTTGGTCACTCACTCCATCTTTTGTTACTCTGCAGTTTTGTTAAGGATTTTAGGTCCTTGATTGGCATTTTGGTAGTAGGATAGGTCGTAGTGTTTTGGTTGTGGATGATTAACCTCCCATTTATTCCATATGTCTTACTGCAAACTATCTATTGCAGCTTGATCTATTCGGAGAGAGAGCTCTCAAGCTCTTCATCATAAGTCCTTAGTGGGAACTTCTAGACTTATTCCTTTATCTCTCTGCTGAGAGAATGAAGGAATAAATCACATAGTTCCATATGATCCATGTTTGGAGTGATTGCTGAAGAATAGAGGATTGTACGCCATCTTTGGATGAAATGAGCAACATATTCATTGTGTTCTTGTTTAATATGCAAGAATTCCTTGATTCCTGTTCTCAACAATTTGTTCATATCGAACACCTTGATGAATTCTGAAATGAGTTGTTTAAATGAATGTATTGAGGCTTCATGTATTCTCGTAATACCAATCGAGGGTGATACCGTCTAAAGTTTTGGGAATATTCTAGTAATAACTCCATCCCAAGGGAGTTGATCTCGAATGGCTATGACATAGGCCCTAATATGAGAATTTGGGTCTCCCTCCCTTTGTACTTGGGTAGATCAGGGAGAGGTCTTGGAAGCATGATGCTTTGTATAGTGAAGTCTAAACGTTCTTTCAAATATTCTGAATAAGTCCCTATCGCATAGGTTTCGACCATTGATGGTGCTTGCTGAGGGGGTGGAGGTGGAATGGGTTGTTGATATGGCATAACATATGTATTTGCAGGGGCATAAGGAAATCCCTGTGGTTGAGTGAACATGCCAGGAGAAGAGAACATATCTCCCTGTGGTGATTTGGAATACATGTTTAAGTATGGAGGAGCATTTCTCAGGAATGGATTGTTTTGTGCTAAGCTAGAAGGTATCATATTCTCAATTGGAGTGGTGTTTGTTGTAAATACTGAGGAGGCATGCCCAACATGCCTATTCCTATGAGGAGGTCTACTTGGCTGGGATGATGTGGAGGATTGGAAGTTCCTACTTGCATGAACTATGAATTTTGACTTTCTTGAGCAAGTTCTAACCCTCTAACCTTCTCAACTAAGGCTGAGATGACCTCGTTTGGTGAAGACACGATATTTTTCCTTAGTGGCATTTGTTGTATATCTTGAATTTTTATAGGAATATGTTAGCCTACTATGAATTGATCGGTGCCTTGCCAAGTTTCACCAAGGGAATTTCCTATAGGTGAAGGAATGGGGGTGTTTTTTTGGAACAAGACCTCGGGTTGTGTTTTCAAACCTCCTATAGGTGGGTACATATTTTGAGAGCATTGTTCACTCCTAGCATAACGTGTTAAGTATTCGTCATGTAAAAATAGATATGGATCTGACTGTCTACTAATTTGTGGTCTAGGAAACACCCAAGGAGATGAACCAGATTCTCCAGTGAGCGTCATGTTGTTTGATCCTGAAGGCTCTGGTTGTTGCATTTGAGTGAGTTGATCCAACTCCTCTATTTGGAAAGAAGAACTATATCTAGTCCCTTGAGGTGGAGTTTGTGTTGAAAACTGGTTAGTTGAATAGTTGTCACCCCATGCTGAGAGTGAGGGTGCTGGTTGTCTATTTAATTGATTGTAGTATGCTTTAAGACCTAGGAGAGGTCTACCATTGCATCGTATCCTGACATACTCGGGGGGTATATGAATACCCGCAGAATAATGGGAAAGAGAGAAGGTGGATGAAAGAAATGAAAATAGAAAGAGGAATATTAGTTTGTTTCACATTGGGTTCACCCATTTTGGTGGTGAAGCTGATGTGAAGGATAATGAGGTGGAAAAGACGAAAAGTATACTAATTGGAAAAACAAGTAGAAATAAGACTCCAAACCAGAAGGTAGGAAGTTTCACGTCGGGTTCAAAAATTTTGTATGATGGAAAAGTGACAAGCGAGCATGGGAATCTACAAGTAACTCTTCCTCGCACCCGACCTCCCAAGGTCATGTCGAGACAGCCGGTGGGGATGGAATACACGTGGGGTGCAGATAAACTAGTTAGGTAATCTTATGTCTTCAACACGCAATAATGGAATCTACGAATCCAAGGCAAAGAAAGCCCTCCTAACCTAAATCGGTGTGATAGATCATTCGGTGAGGATAGATGCTCGAAGGATCCAATAAATATCAAGCTCTGTTGTGATCCAATCTACGGGTTGTGGGATACATGGAAGATGACACAGGGGTGATTCATATATATCTCTTGAAAAGGTCATGAAAATGGAATCACTAAATGTGTAATAGATCTTTTGTTGTTTTATGGACGATTCTCTGGTCTAGTATAGAAATATTTAGCTTGATTAGCTGTTATGTTTAATAATGATATTTGTGTGATAATGTCTTGTGGAAGTGGAGAGGACCTAAACATCAGCGTTTGCAAGCTGGTGTCAATATTTGATTGATTTGTAGGCCCGTTGGGTTGTGGGACTGTGGGTCACAACCGTAAGTTCATGGTTGTTGTGGACCTCCTATGGTCATATGAAGAGTCAACCCCTGATTCCGAGTATCCAGTAATTGTATGCCTTTTTGGCCTCTATGTTTAGAACTAGAAGTTGCACGATTTTCTCAGAGTACCTAACAAGTGTTCTAGAAACTTCGATACATAAGCTAGTGTCTATATCAACAACGAGGTCTCTTGCGTCTGACTATGGGACTAGTGGATCACAACCGAATGTTTACTCTCTTTCAGGTCCTTCTATAGTCATATGGATATCTATCAAGGAAGACTATAATTTGGATGATTTGACCGTAATGTGTGTGCTTTTTCATCTTCTATTTTTAATCCTCTTAGTCGTGTGTCTTTGACTTCTTGTAGGTCTATTGTTGTTCTAAGACCTGAATTCGATATTCCGGTCTATGTCAGCTATTGCTGCAACAATATTGGGTTTAGGAATGATTGGCTCAAAAACATATTCCCTAGGATCCCTAGGTCCCACGATTATCATACAAGATCAATATAAACTTAATCTGAAACAAAATAAACTAATTATGAAAGATATATCTTCAACATATATATATTCCTCTATTTTTTTATTTTTGATAGAAATTCTAGTAGAATTGAAAGAGAAACTAATTTGATATATTCAAAAATGAAAAATAGTCTAATAACAAAATTAAAGCAAGCAAGGTAGCCCGGTGTAGCTATTTGCCTATGCGATTGTGAGTTTATCCTAAATAACTAGATAGGTGATTAACTTAATTGAAAGACTCTCGATCCTACCTTAGAAGTGAGGAATGAATCATAGTTTCGAGAAAGTCTCAATCCCCACAACTTCTCCGATAATATCAAAAATGAAATTTAACGAAATGAAATAATTCACTCTATTTGATATGTTTTTAACTAGAACTTTGATAGATAAAACCTATAATTTGCAAAATAGTGGAAAATCTAGTAGTGTATGACTTTCTCCCCTCGTAATGATCTCCTCATTCCTTCATGTTCACATGAATCCGAAAAAGTGTGTATATGCTAGCATCAACGAATAAGGTATTTGGATAATGACACTTTGGATATAGACCGAATATAATGTGAGTAGGAGAGGGACAGTGCAAGTGATAGAGCTTGGCATATGAAATTCCTAATGGGGATTTATTACGGGAATACAACACAAGTGTGCCGAGAGATTCTAGAATCTACCTTCTATGAAGAACAAAACCTACAACTCTAATGGATTCAATCTACAAATGACACTACTCTGCTCTAAAATAGTTTGTATGAACAATAATGAACAAGGTGAAGCAAGAAGATCGAATGGCTTCTAACAACAAAGGAAAAACTAGCATGGATGCAAAACATGAAAACAAAATGAATTCTAAGCAAGAAATTGAAAGTCTTAACAATGGAAATGAGAATTTGAGGGGCCATTTGCTTGAAAACAAGCTGGCTATTTATAGATTTCACATTCACCCAAAGGTAATTCCTATTAGAACTCTTTTACCACTAAACAATGAAGAAACACTACTCCAGGGAACATAAAACATTAATACAAGCTAAGGCGGTTGAGAAAAGTTGGTAAATATTGAAACATTATGCAAGTAGTGATCAAAGGAGTGTGCTAGAAAATGCATGAAGGACCGCCACCCTAAGCAAGGTGGCGGTTACAGACCACTTGCCTTACTGGCGGCGGCGGACATGACCGCCGCCTAGCAGGGCGGCGGTTTTGTCATTGAAGGTCAAGAAGCATTTAAAAGGGGGTGAGGGATAAAAAAAAGCACAAGGGACTTGCATAAAGTATTTGGGATGCTAAAATATACTTCGTGAGTTTCTCTCGGATCCCGAACACCTTGCGAAGGTGACCCGTATCATCATTGGGGCATGTGTAACATCGTTTCGATGGTACAAGACTACAATTTTTGGTACGTATAGTGAACTCCTTGGATCCTCCTTTTTCCCTCGGAGATATAGGGGTGTTGAAATCCCCCATCACTATCCATTCAGATCCCTTGATAGAGAAATTAAATGAAAGAAGATGAAGCCAAATATTTTTCCTCTCTTTATGCAGGGTAGGGGCATATATATTAGATAAGACCCAAATTTTTCTATTTTCAATATTTTTTATCATCACAGCCATATGATGATCTCTTTTTACCAAAAAATTCCATTCAAAGTGGGTAGGATTCCAAACAATAGCTAGTCCTCTCAAAGCCACTTTCGGACTAACAAAGAAAACCTTTGGAATTTATCCAAAAGGACTTGCAAGAGTTTAAGAAAATGTCTTCTTTCATTTTAGTTTCTTACATAGCTAAAACATCAATTTTATGTCCTTCAATCATATCTTTAAGAATCCTCCATTTCACAGGGCTATTGATCCCCTTCCATTCCATGAGATGTAATTCATTTCCTAAGATTGGGTTTTTTCTTTTTAAAACCTTCTGGTCTAAACATAGTTGTTTCCCTGAGTCTATATCCTTCTGAGTAGTTTTTTTCCTGGATTCAAATTTGCTTGGTCTACCTTGTTTACTTTTGGAAATCTCCACATTTATAGGGTTCAAACACTCCTGATTAGGAGTGGAAATCTTAGAGGATTCACCCTTTTTAACATTTGGTTTTGCTTTTCTTTTTCTTGAAGGAGTTGTTTCCTTAGAGATCCTTTTATTTCATGGCGTCAACATTTCTTTCTTTCCTTCCATATCCTTTTTGGGGATAGTTGAGCATCCATTAATTCAGTTGTGGGGAGGTTAAATAGATTTCCAATTGTCATCCCTTCTTTCACAAAAGTGTCCAAAATTTCCTCCGACATCTGGATATTCTCAACTTTACTCTGTTTCTCCACTATTTCCTCCAAAACACTATCAACCAACATTAAGTCCGTATGTGGAATTTTCTCTATACTTACCTATTCCTTTAGTTTAATTTCTTCACCTTTTAATGGAAATAATTCCATATTTTTTTCCTTTTGTGGGATCTTTTACAAGATCATTCACTTTTTCCTTTACCTTTGAATCCGACCAAGCCTGATTTTTGGATTTTCTTCTATTGACCACCAGGGTAAAACCTTCCTCATCCTTTTCTAGAGCATCTTTTAATGGAGGGATTTTGGTCCCATTCTTCTCTTGAATTTGCAAGGGGTAATACCTTCCAAGATATTTTTTGAAAAATATTTCCTATGATCATCTACACTTTGCATTATACCTTTTCCTTTCTCCCTTTTCCTTCATTCCCTGGCACAACAATATAATTTTTTGAAACTTTGAACTTACAATTCTAGCTCATGTGACCCCACCCATTACATTTGGTACATTTTTCTGGAGTACTTTCCATTTCAATATTTTTCTCCCATATCCCTAGTCTGGATTTTAGCTTAATATTGCTAGGGATCTCCTTATCAGCTATTGTATAGATGCAAAATCTAGCACAAGATAAGTCTTGTCATATTTCTTATGGCATTATCTATTATAACCAAAGAGCCTAGAGATTTCTCTATACCTTTTACAATATATTCATGCCAAAATTCCAAAGGTAGGTTTGGAAGGTGTATCCAAACCGGAAACTGATTCAAATTTTCCTTTTCCGGGTTAAAGGTTGGTTCCCATTTCCTCAGATACTAGCCAGATTTTCCCCAGAACAAGGACCTTCTTCCAAGACCTTCTACATATCTTCACGGCTAATGAATTTAAAGAGGAAAAAAACATTAGTGAGAGCACTTACCTAAAGATTCCCTTTTGGAATCCATTTCAGTTTGGCCCATCTTCTAACAACATCAATATTGGGTCTTCCACCCACTAGTTTCCCCACTAAGGCTTTGTTTAGGTTATCCATAGTGCATTTGAGTAGAGAATCTAGTATTTCAAGAATGCTTCCAGAAGCCTCTTTAACCACTTGGAGGAAGAACTTTTGGGTTTTGAAACATATCCACCATTTCTAACTTTATTTGACTAGAAATCTAGGGATTATACAGGGGACACCTTTCCAGTTTATCATCATGTTCATTAATCTCACCTTATTCTACCACAATATCCTCTAATATGGGTGGAATTTCCCTTCCATTGCTTTCCCACTCAACCATTTTTAGATATCCTTCTTTCCCGCTCTTCATTAAACCTTGCATATGGTGTTTAAAACTCCACAAATGCTTGTTTCTTCTTTTCTAGTGTTGTTCTCACGAGATCTTGGTCTTCCTCCACATTATTTCTTATAATTACTATATCTCAAATAATTTATGCCATGAAGAGAGTGTGGGGAATATGTAATATATATTTCCCACCCAGGATCCCTTTTGAAATGTTAGAAACACAATTTACTTCCTAGAACTCTTTTTGGTAAGTTCTTATGACTATTTTTTGTAAATTATTATCATTAAAGCTATATAATTTTCTCAAATAAAATTTCCTATGAAGGTAGCTTGAAAAATTTATGGAGGCTTATGAAGGGACAATTTTTCTTGACTAACCTTATGCTTTCTCAATCCACGTTACTATTGGAAAAAGGTTATTCTACCACTCTTAGTTGAGCACAATGTTTCTCTTGGGATATTTTCCTCAAAATATTAACTAATGATCTTGGTATTCTTTTGAACGTATCCAACCTTCCCACAACTCTAAATGAGGTCTAAAATGACCTATGTTCATGAAAGTTCATATTGCGCTAAAAATGATCCAAGGAACATAAATTTACCCTAATTTATCTTACAAATTTGAAGGCCTTACACTATATTTATTTTGAATAAACTTTAAACTATTGATCTAGGGTTAGTTAAGATCATTATAAAATAAGTGGAATCCCATTTCGAGGTCTTAAACTCAACTTATGCATGAAAATACTCAAGGGGGTCAAAATTGATTATAGGAATATAAAATTACACTAACTTTTCTAGAGTGAATGAAGGAATTTTATCCTTACCAATTTTTTTACTATTTATATAGGGATAGTTTAGGTCATTATCCAAAAAATCACCATTAAACATGATTTATAATTTAATTTATCCATAACAGTTTAGGGGGTCAAAATAGGCTCCCAAGAATACTTTGAATTACACTCATTTTCCTTCATCACACAAAGGACTTACAATAAGTTTATTTTATCTAAAACCTTAAGTTTTTACCATAGGATATATTACATAATTTTAACACAAATGGAATCCTCTGAAATGGTCTCAAGAAAAGGATATCTATGATAATTTACAAGGGGTTTTTGAATAGACTTAAATTTGGATCGTATGTTCTTAAAACACCATAATCATGTTAGAACGGTCTTCTTAACACTTGAATGAATATGAAAGAGGGATACCATTATTCATACATTATTAAAATACCATCCATATTAATAAAAAAAATATGAAGAGAGAAAGCACAAAACAATGCAAAAATACCAAAATCTAGTTATTTATAGTCATGTATAACATTATTTGAGAAAATAATCGCAAAAGTTTGAGATCAAACTCATACAACTTGATCTTTATTATATTAAAAACCTAATTTTTAATATCTTTTAACCCTCCTCATGCTCTCTCTCTCTCTCTCTCTCTCTCTCTCTCTCTCTCTCTCTCTCTCTCTCACACACACACACACACACACACACACACACACACACACACACCTTTCTCTCACTTCTCTTATTTTTCAATTGAAAATTAGTTCACATACCCTAACTAACATTGAACCATCACATATTACTTATTTCAAGGCCTTAACCAACCTATTTTACACACTTGAGTGATGATGGGAGGTAAATGTATAGTTATAATACATATCAAAAACCTTTTCAAATTCTTCATGAAGTTTCATGACCAAAACAGAAGGCTGGAAGTCAAAAATACGCCTAGAATTCTTAGTTGTCGATTTGAATTTTCAAAAGTTGGTTTTGGAAAGAAAATGAGAATTCAAGGATTTTTAAGCTATTGAATGGTATTAAGGACCCCAAATAAACTCAATTAAAATATTAGATCTACTGAATTCAAAAATTGATTGTTTACACATGATCCTCATGCATCAAAAGTGCCCAATTATCAATTTTTTGAAATATTGTTGATATTTGTTATTCTTGTTGACAAGTACTAAAGAAATTAATCTATTTGATGTGTTTATCAAAAGAATTTACCCACCTTGGAACATTATTTTCCAATCTACCTAAGATAAGGTGAAAATTAACTACTAGTTTCTACTTCTAACATATTCACTATTTCAAAGCCATCTCATGGCCAAATCCCTATGAAGTTGAAAGTTAAAGCATGTGTGCTCAGTACCTTGAAATTATTTAGGGATCATCTTGAGATTTGGTGTGAAATTAAGTATCATCTAATATACTATACACTAAGGATAACTTAAAGGAGGGATAAATGTTCAACAAATAATAAATGTCACTTCTCTTTTGATAATATGATGTGTAGGTTTGGAAGTACTTATTGGAATCCTTTGTCCTAGTGTAAATTCAAAATAAAACATGATGGTGCTTCGATATCACACTCTCTAAAAAATATGGATGCTTCTTAATCTTTGATAGATTTTTCCCTTCTACCTCTAACTCCTTAGGTTTTCTTAAATAATGTCATTGCCTACTAGCCATGTTTAAGCACTTGTAGCTGATTTTTGAACTTCTAGATTGTAAATAGAAAAATAATGTAGCTTTACTTGTAATTTTTTTTAGATGTTTAATTTTTTATTTATTTATTGGTAATTGGGTTAAATTAATAGGGACCGTAGGATGGAAAAGTGACAAGCGAGCATGGGAATCTATAAGTAACTCTTCCTCGCACTTGACCTCCCGAGGTCATGCCTAGACAGTGGTGGGAATGGAATATGCATGGGGTATAGACAAACTAGTTAGGTAATCTCATGTCTTCGACACACACTAATGGGATCTACGAGTCTAAGGAAAAGAAGGACCTCCTAACCTGAATTGGTGTGATAGATCGGTCAACGAGGATGACTGTCTGAAGGCTCCAATAAATATCAAGCTCGGCGTAATCCGATCTATAGGTTATGGGATACGTGGAAAATGACCTGGGATAGTTTTGTGTATGTCTCCAGACAGGGTCATAAGATGGATGAGGGATATATAGGGGATTCTATGGGCGATTCTCTGGCCTAGTCCAGAAATCCTTAGCTTTGTTAGCTATTATGTCTAGTGAGGATAATTGTGTGATAATGGTTGGTGGAAGTGGAGAAGATCTAAATACTAATGTGTGTAAACTAGCATCTACGTCGATTAACTCCGTGGATCATAACCGTAAGTTCGTGGTCATTGTGGACCTCCTACGGTCATGTGTGGAATTAATTTCTAATCCCTAATATCCTGTAGTTGTATGCCTTTTCGGCCTCTATATTTAGAACTAAAAGTTGTGCAACCTTCTCAGAGTACCTTATAGGCATTCTGGCAACTTGAATTCTTAAGCTAGTGTCTATGTCAATAAGGATATCTCCTGCGTCTGGTTGTGGGACCAAAGGATCACAACCGAATGTTTTCTCTCTTTCAAGCCTTTCTACAGTCATGCAGATATCTATTTAGGGAAATTTGTAGTTTGGCTGGTTTGTCCAAAACGCATGTGCTTGGTCGTCTTCTATGTTTAATCCTCTTAACTGTGGGCTGATTTCTTGTAGGTCTATTGTTGTTCGGAAGAATTGGATTCTAAGATTCTGATCTATATCAGTTATTGCTGCAACAAGATTGGGTTGAGGAATGATTGGCTCGTATATCTATTCCCTGGGCTCCCTAGGTCCCGCGATTGTCATACAAAAGAAACAATATAAATATAACTAAGTTAAAGTAAACTAATTATACGAAGTATATCCATAACATATATATAAATTCCCTGTTTTTGTATTTTTGATAAACTATTGGATGAAATTGAAAGAGCAATTATTTAAAATATCTAGAAATTGACAACTAAACTAATAATGAAATTAAAACAAACAAGGCAGCCGAGTATAGCTACTTGCCTGTGCAGTTGTAAATCTATTCTAAATAACGAAATAACTGATCTAATCTATTTGAAAGACTCTCGATCCTACCTCAGAAGTGAGGAATGAATCATAGTTTCTCAGAAACTATCAATCCCCACAGCTTCCCGACAATATCGAAAGTGAGATTAACTAAAATGAAATGATTCACTATTCTATTTGATATATTTTAACTAGAAATTTGAAATCTTGAACCTGGATTTTGCAGAACAGTGGAAAATCTGATTATGTGTGGCTTTTTCCCCTCAGTGTGGTCTCCTTATCCTTCATGCTCACGTGAATCCATAAAATCATGTAATGCTAGCATCAACAGAAGTAGGTATTGGAACAATGGCAGCTTTGGACGTAGTCTGAATACAATGCAAGTAGGAGAGGGATAGTGCAAGAGAATAGAGCTTGGCTTATGTAATTCCTAGCGGGATTTATTACGAGTCATACAACACAAAACGTCTAGAACCTGAAACTATCCTTTTGACGAACAAAACCTGTAACTCTAATGGCTTCAAACTGAAAATAAAACTATCCTACCTCAATTGATTGTATGAAACAATAATAGCACTAGCACAAGAAGATCATGTGGCTTCTAAACAACAAAACAACACTAACTATGCATGTAACAAATGAAAACTATGAATTCCTAAGAACTAAAAGACTAAACTATTGAAATGAGAGGATGAGAGAAAATTTTGAGGGGCCATTTGCTTGAAAACCAACCAGCTATTTATATAATTCCCATTTACCCAAAGGTGAAATCCAAATTGAACTCCTTTACAATAAACAATGGAAAAACACTATTCTAGGGAACCAAAATCATAAATATGAGCAAAGGTGGTGAAAAAAGTTGGTAAACATTTAAATTTTACTTGAGTCACAATAAAATGAATGTTCTAGAAAAACATGTGAAGGACCGCCACCCTGAGTAGGGCAGCAGTTACACTACCAACGCCCTACCTAGGCGGTGGTTTCATAACTGAAGACCAAAACACAAAAGAAAAGAAGGGAAAAGAGAAAAAAAAACACGCAAGGGCTAAGCGAGGCATGTGGGATGTTAACATACACTTGGAGAGATTTTCTGGATCTCGAACACCTTGCAAGGAGACCTATATGATCATTGGGGCACATGTAATGTTGTTCCGGTGGTGCAATACCCTACAATTTTGGGTACGTACATATTACTCCCTTAGAGAATCATTTTAGCCATGAAGAGGCATAAAATGGTGGGTCCAAGTATGGCGGTTCCAAAATGGGAAGTTTAGAAATTATACCTGATATGCCCATGTGTCGAAATGACACCATCCAAAATTCCCGCTACTTGCAAAATGAAAAGAGGACTCAAGTGCAGATAGATAAAATAAATTGAAAAATAAATACTAAAATAACATGCAATGAGGACTTACCATTTGTGCGGGGATAAGAACTTACCTCTGTCGGCGCTCCAAACCTGCGAAAAGGGGCATTCAAAATGAGTCAAGATGCTTATATATGTAAAAATGGGCCCATTTTCCTATTCATTTGCGCATGTTGATTTGATTGATTTTGAGCTCTGGGGCCCACGGTGATGGTTTTTGACGAGAGTATAGTCAAAATGTTTGTGACAAGATAGTGATCATGCCTCAGGAGCATAACATCAACCCACGAGATCACATGTTAGTTCTTCTTGATTTAGCGTTTTTACCCCCAAAATGTTAAAATGATGAAATCTTTGTCATGGGGGGATTATTTTTGAAAATGTCAGTGTTAATAGGGTCACTTAGGAGGGGCACCTAATGGGTAGGCTTTGTTTTAATCAAAATAGTCATTTTTTCATGTTTTTAGGTGTTTTTAGGGCACGTGACCCGTTTGAAAATTCGGGACATGACCCACCCTGAGCAGGGTGGTGGTTATAGGACCACCACCCTTTAAGGTGGCGGTTACGGAACCGCCACCCTGCTCAGGGTGGCGGTCCTTTACAGAATGCCAAAAACTCAGTGTTTTGAGCCAAATTTTGCATTTTTAGTATTCTTATATGTTTTAATGATTTTTCCAATGTAATTTGAATACTAACTTACTCCGTTTGGTGTGTTTTTGGGTGTATGTAGGTGAAGGAGGAATATATCAGATGGAGCCAAGAGAGAGTGTGATTGGCTTCTAGTAGTGTTGGATGCACTTTCTCAGGATGAGCAGGATACTCTTCAGAGGGCCGACATATTACATATATCACGGGTCCCACATGTTGCACCTTCTAGTCACATACTTTGTGACTTGTTTTCATATTGGGATGCTGATCGGAACACTTTCCAATTTCTAGGAGTCAGGGGTGAGTGGACTATCACCCTAGAGGATGTCTACCACATTTTGGGAGTCCCGATCATTAGGAGACGACTCACACTTGAGACAACGAGGTCATGGGCTCTGATAGCTCAGTGAGCCACATACATGGGAGACACAGTTATCTCCACTTGTTCGAAGAAGAGAGTGAGGGTCCGTTCCATTCCTAGCTTGCCTATCCCCTTGATTCGTTAGGCTATTATGGGGATCCTTTCCTCGAGATTGATCAAGGACAAGGGAGGGGACACTTTACCCTACTACTGGTCCCATATTATTACACAGATTAAGGCACATGGTTGGATTTATGCCTAGGGAGCCAACATTCTTGGGACCACCAATCATGAATTGTACCGGTGGTTCACTTACAGGGGACAGTCTTTGAGCCATCTAACCCTGGTTATGAGTTGGGTCTGCAAGCATATCATCCCTTATGGGAGAGGCATAGAGGTGGCAGATCCCGGAGTTGTGAGGGCAGCCAGATGGATAGAGATGTTGGTGCTTGGAGCACCTCACCATCCAGTTTCCTCCCTGACTACTAATGATATGGAGGCCACACCTTATCAGGCCATGGCAGGGTTATGGGGCAAGGATACCCTCACTTTGATTTCCTTCTCTACTACAGGGCTACTTGTGGACAGGATGAGGAAGGTGGAGACACACCCTTTTAATCGAGTGCCTCAGCAGTTTGGCCTTCCTTACGTTGGTATGCTCCCCCCAGTGGTGATAGTGTCTAGATTAGTTCAGGAGGCTAGGGGAGGTCCTAGAGGCTAGGGTTGGACCGTTGTTACTCCTGGTGTCCCTATTGCAGCTAGGCGGGTAGTACGTGCTCGAGGGAGAGCCGGTGCTCCTCAGGCACCTTTACTTCGGATCACCACCGGCCCTTCCCACAAAGAACGATGACCCCATTGATGTAGACTCCAAGTCTGAGGATTTAACAGGTGGAGATACGGAGGAGGAGACCAAGGATATGGAGGTCAGTGAGTCGGGTGGAGAGGAGGACAGTGATCCCGAGTGGCATGACACTTAGAAGATCTTACAGCCGAGAGGGCAGAGCAGAGTGCGGAGAGGGTGACTCTAGTCTCAAAGGAGCTGCCCTCTCAGGACATAGGTGGGGAGGATGTTATGTTTCCCCGAGGCACTAGGGGAGGACATCGGTCGGTGGATGTATCTATGGCGGCGCTGATCCTAGGGATCCCTCTTGGAATCCCGAGAGATCTGAGTGAGTTATCACCCTTCTCTTAATATTTTTCTTAGCTAGGATTGTCTTAGTTGCTATCTCTCCTTTTGTTCATTCTTGTTTTTATCCTTTGATTATTTTCTAATTTACTTTTCTTGTTTTCTTATAGAGACTACTTGATGAGTGGCGAGACCTGATTCGCTGGGTATGTACTGATACCCTGATGATCCCCATGGAGAGGACTCACGCCGAGCTATCCATGGATGCAGGGGAGCCTTCAGTAGCTGGTAGGCATAGCGATGTCTTTTCCCATATCTGGCATGTGGCCAAGATGGTGACTACCCTCCATACTGAGTTGGTCGGGTATAGGATAGCAGAGCGCCTGATGAGGAGTTGCTCTCATAGTGAGGCACATGTTGCTCCTCGAGACTGTGAGCCCTTAGTGCATTTAGAGCATCGACATAGCTGGAGTCCTAAACGTGGTCATGTACCTTCAAAGGGGTCTCATAGGGGTTGAGAGGCCACTTGGATCTCTTTATATGATTCATTTTGTATTTCCCGAGCTCATTGAGCATTTTGACCATGCCTAGCGCATGATGGCATTGTACATAAAACTTGATTATATATATATACCTCTTTTTGGATCAGACTCGTGGTGTCTAGGATTTTGTGATTCGTTTCCACATGTAAATTATAATGTTGTTCTTATATGATTTTTAGAATGTATGCGATGGAGAAAAATGACACAAATGCTTTCTTTCTTTTATATTTCGTGATGCTGATATATGATAATGTAGACACAATGTGATCTTGAACTTTTAGCTTGCATAAGCAATTTTTTGGTACTTCATATAGTTTTGATAGAATGTGATGATGAACCGGTATGATGAGAAAATGTACTTGCCCAATTCCTAACTCCATACAACTATTAAGATGTGAGGGCTCATCACCGAGAGTTAGAAAGGGCACAAGCTATGAAATTTGTTGAATGGTAGTGATGAGAGATAGACAAAGATTTGGTGGAACCAAATTAGGACGCTACAAACCTATTCTACTCAAGTGACTCCATAGTTTAGAATGTAACTTGCTTTGCAGCTTATCTAGACTTAGATCCGTAGATGGCCACATGGTTGACAAAATCTAGTTTTCGGGGTTTTGAACTCTTTGGAATTTTGGACATCTGATTCATTTGTTTTTGACTCAATATTTCAAAGGCTTGTTCAAATTATTTTCTTTGTGAATTTTAACGTTTGTTGTCAAGAGAACCCCCTATAACTTGCCCCATGCTACTAGTAAGAAGCATGGGCTTATCACCATGGACAAAGTACAGAAAGTAAGGGAATTCCCATCCTTTCCCAACCCTACGTCACTAATAAGATACGCAAGCTCATAACCGAAGGTTGGTAGGGCAAGGAAATGTGTAAAAGTAAATTTTTGTTTGATCTATATTTGACTTATTTATTTGAGAAAAATGTTAGTATGTTCTTATTTCTAAAGAGATATATATATGGGATAGATGTGACACTATGAATTTTCTAGATCAGACCATAGGAAAGACACCCATCCTAGGAAGAAACAAAAGTGGGAACAAGCATGCGGAATGGTATGGATACCGTTAATACTTTGTCATATCTAGCTTTTAATTGATAAAATGATTCTCAAATAGGTGATGATGTTATGAAAATGAAGAAGTATGATTTGAATGTTTCTATCAATGCCAACAGAAGTTTGTAATGAATTTCTTCCGATTAAGTTCCTTGATCACAAAACTTTCTGAAATGAGTGGACAAAATGAACCTAACCACATGAATATGCAATTTAGATATAACTATACAAATAGTGCTTGTCGCTTATGCATAGAATCATTTAAGATGCAAGGAATTGACTATTTTTTTGAATTTCTCACCTTCCAGTGTACATAATAAATACGCACCATTTCCATAGTCCTTTTTGACTCGGTATGGGCCCAACCATTTGGGCTAGAATTTCCTTCCTTCACCGGTTTTCTTATTGATCTGGCTATCTAGTCTTAGAACTAGATCTCCTTCATATATTTCTCATTCATAGACCTTTTTGTTATACTTTGCAAAGACATCCGGTCGAAGATAAACTTTATGCCACTGTTCAATGTCCAATCGGCCTCATCTAGGCTTTCTAGTTAGGAGAGATGTGCTTCCTATAAGCTTCTTCATCCGTAATCCCTTGTAGTGAGATGCGAAGGTTGGGTATTTCAACCTCAAGTGGGAGAACTGCTTCTGCTCAGAATACCAATGAGAAAGGAGTTACTCCTATTAGTGTTCTTATTGAGGTTTGGTGGGCCCACAAGGCCGGATATAACTTTAAATGCCAATCTCATTTGTTTTCTTTTACCGTTTTGAGGAGAATAGCTTTCAACGTCTTGTTTGTTGCTTCAACCTGCCCATTGGCTTGAGGGTAATATAGGGAGGCTATATGATGGTTTATTTTAAATTTACTACATAGCTCACGAGACCTCATCATTCTTAAAGGAAGTGCCATTATCTGAGATAATGATTTGTGGGACACCGTACCTATAAATGATCTGGTTCAAGATGAACTTGGCGATCACGGCACCTGGTACAGTGGTAAGAGGCATGGCCTCTACCCATTTGGTAAAATACTTGGTGGCCGTGATTATGAAGTTATGGCCATCTGTTGATGAGGGAGAGAATTTCCCAATCAAATCTAGGCCCCACGTAGAAAAGGGTTATGGAGTCGTGATTGGTTGTAGAGCTTGTGCCAGCATGTAAATTTTGTGGGAAAATTTTTGGCATTTATGGCACCTACATACAAACTCTACTGCATCGTGTTCTAGAGTGGGCTAGAAATAGCCCATCCGATGTATTTTGTGAGTGGTGGCATGACCACCAAAGTGGCCTCCACATATTCCACTATGGGATTCATAGAGAATATTCTTGGATTCTTCTATGTCAACACACCTTAGAAGCATTCCATCGAAAGCTTTACAATAGAGCACTTGTTCTATAATAACGTATTTAGCTACGATAATGCATAACCACCTTATTTGCTATAGTGTAGAACCTTCTAGATATGTATGGTTCATGATATAATTAATAATATCAGTATACCAAGGACATTCAGAGATAGGAGGTCTAGTTTTGATGTAATATATGCATTCATCGGGAAAATCTAGATCTACTAGATCACCTTCGTCTAACGGTTTGTTGGCTAACCAATCTGAAATGATTTGTCCCTTAATGGACTTCTGGTTTACAAAATTTAATTCGAATTCACCCATTAAGGTTATAAAGCATCCAACCTTTTTAGATAAGGACCCTTGCATGAGGAAAGTTCATAAATTATCTATTTTTACAATGACCCTTGTTTCTTAATTTAGCATGTAATGTCTTAAGCGTTTGGTTGCAAAGACTATGGAAAGGCATTCTTGTTATTCCTATGTATAACACATTTCATAATCAAGCAATGTTCGGCTAATGAAATAGATCGCATGTTCTCGTTTATTGTCATCTTCTTGAGCCAACATGCAGGCTAGCAAGACATCTATAGCTCATGAATATAATATCAAAGGATGATCTGGTCTAGGTGGCATTAACATGGGAGGAGATAGCAAGAAGTGTTTAACTGCTTCGAAGGCCTCATGGCATTCCTTTTTCCAAATAATGCAGCAATCCTTTTTCAACAAATAGTTGATTGGATGAACAACAAAACTCATGTCTGGATGAATCTTCGGATTGCACCGAGCTTTCCAAGAAATTATCTAATGCCAAAATCATTTTATGGCAAGATCATCTCAAGAACAGATCATATTTTTTCTGGGTCTACATCGATCCCTCATGATGATATAATGTAACCTAGGAGTTTCCCTCTTGTCACACCAAATACACATTTTTCTAGATTTAGTGTGACTCCGTATTCAATCAAACGTGAAAGGATGACGTGGATCACTTCTAGGTGATCACAGCACTTCCTAGCCTTAGCCAACAAGTCATCTACATAATATTCCATGATTTTATGAATAAGTTCATGAAATATGTATGTTATTCCCTATTGGTATGTAGCGCCAGCATTCTTGAGACCAAACGGCATAACAGTGTAGCAATAAGTTCCCCAAGGATTTATAAACGTGGTTTTGGCTTGGTCTTGTTTGGATATTCTGATTTGATTGTATCCCGAGAATCCATCCATGAGAGACAAAAGCTCAAATCCAGCTGTTGCATCAACAATGACATCAATGGATGGTAACGGGAAGTCGTCCTTGGGGCATGCTTTGTTAATGTCTCGGAAGTCTATGTAGATGCGTATCTTCCCATTCTTTTTTAGAATGGGAACGATATTAGATACCCACTAAGAGTAATCGACCAATTTGATGAACCCTACTTAGAGAAGTTTTATTACTTCTTCCTTCACCATGAGAGCTACCTTGGGTTTCATTGGTCTCGATTTTTGTTTAATTGGCTTTGCATCTGATTTGGTGACGAGGTTATGTACCGTGATGTGTGGTGCAATTATTGTCATTTCTTTATAAGTAAATGCAAAATCCTTTTGATGCTCTTTGAGGATTTGAGTGTGTATTTCTATTTCTTCTAGAGTTAACGAAGATCCTAGTTTCAAGATCTTTGGCTCTTCCTCCGTTCTGATGTTTATATCAATTGTTTCTTTGATTAAAGAAGCGTTACCTTCTTCAAACTCAGGCAGGGCTAGAGGTAGTTCTAGATCTTCTCCATTCTCTACCGCATATATGTCGAGTTCCTTTTGTGGGGGAAGCTCTACCATGGGATTTCCAAAGTAAGAATACGAATGTGGGATTAAGGACAAATCTAACATGTGATGGGTGAGATGTAATTCTGCATAGGTGTTTAGGTAATCAAGGGTGGTTGTATCACTTTGTCAATGTGACCTAAGGTAGTAGGTGTATTCTCAACTATGTGCGTTAAAAGAGGGTTTGACATTTTCTTTACTAATGGTTCAACACTGAAAGGGATACCATGAAATGGGTATCTTCCAACTCACCGTTGGAGTAAAATGTGAAGCTGAGGTTGCTATCGAATCTGCAAGAAGGTTTTGTTCTCGTGGGATTGCTTCAATTGATATGAAATTAAATCCTTTGCTCAAATCTAATACTGTTGTTTTGTAGAGTTGTAAATGTTCAGCTTTAGTCTCATACACATCAGAGACTTGGTTTTCTACTAATTGTGAGTCTCCTAGCACTCTAATGTCATTAACACTGAGCCTCTTAGCTATGATGAGGCCAAGGAGGAGGGCTTCGTACTCAGTGCCATTATTTGTACATTTGAAATTTAGTTTAAAGGCAAACGGTAGGATATTTCCTTTGGGTGGATTAAATATCACACCTACCCCAGCCCCATAATGACATCTAGCTCCATCGAAATGGAGAGTCCAATATTTAGTTGGGAAGATGGATGTTGGGACATTTGTTATGTCTATTTCATTTGTTTTGGTTACTTCTACCATGCAGAGTTCCTCTGTTGGAAGAGAACCAACTCCTAGGGTATATCCCATACCTACAGAATCAAATGGTAGGAAAATTGGTAGATCCTGTTCTAGCAATTCGACAATTTTTGTAGTAGTTCCTAGTGATACTATTTCTACAATGTTAGCTTCATCCTTGAGGGCTGGGATGCTCTTGACTAGGTTCGTAATCTCTAGTTATGTTGTAGGTACCAAATTTTCTTCCGGTTTTGAGTCGGTTGGTTTGCTAAGTTAGTTTGTTGGGAGTTCAAACTCAGAGTGAATGCCTGGCCTTTTCTTCAGTCTGCTAGGTGTATATCGAATGGTTTCGGATCACCTTTTTGCTATGAATATATTTCCTAAGTGCAAGAATCTTACTTCTTGAAATAATGTAGAAGGGATTGCCTTCATACGGTGTATCCACGGTCAGCCAAGGATCATATTATAGTTGGTTTCCCGATCTATAATATAAAACTCAATTAGGATTGTTTTGGGTCCTAAGGTGACTGGTAGTATTATGGTTCCAATCAAAGTGGCTTTAAGGCTATCATAGCCTCTTAGCGTATTCCGAGTCGTGGAACAATTTGTTTCTCCATACCCTAGCTTTTGAAGGAAAGAGAAGGGGACTATGTTAACTACTGCCCCATCATCAACCATTGTGCATTTAATGTAGTTATTATAAACCCATACTTGTAAATGTAAGGCTGGATCACCTCTGTGTGTAATCTCAGCATCTATTGGCATTTTGTTTATGTCAAATATAAACTCGGTATCCCTATTCGGCTGCCCTAGAGGGTGAATATCGAAGTCTATATGGTTTACTTGTGTTTTGGAAGGTGGAGTGATGTTAATTAAATGACCCAAACGTAATTCTTCTAAAAGAGCAGCCCTATGGGTAGGATAGTTCTTCAATAAGTCCAAAAAGGAGATGTGGGAGAAGGTTTTTGTTAGGTCATTAATTAAATCATAGGAACCTATGGGTTTTATTAATGTTTGTTGAATGCTATTTGTCTCTAGTAGGTAACTTGGATTTAGTGGAGAGGAATACTCTCATGTCCTTGTTACAGCTTCCACGTGTAGCTCAGTGTCTAACTCCACTAAACTGACTATCTTGGGTCATAGCTGATTTCCTAATTGTGGTTCGACAGGTGGATTTAGTGAAGTCGAGGCTTCATGATCATTTTTTCCTATCATCACACCCTTGTTCATCCCATTTGGATTTAACTTATTGTTTTTTTTATTTGGGATCGGATCATTGAAGATCTTGAGGGGTGCATTTTGAGGGGAGACTTGCCCTTGTGAAAGTACTTGGCGCGAGTGATGTAGGATCGCTAAGAACATATCTATGAAAAGTTGTCTTTGTTCCTCTGGCAAACGTTGCATGAATTTATTGTAATCACGGAAAGTCCTAGTGTCATGGCCTTGAAGTTTATGGAAACCACAATACGAGTTAGGATTGTAATTCTTAGGTCTTTGGTTTGGTGCGTGTTGTGGTCCAAAACTCGATTAAACCATTGAGCATTAGGATTAAAATTTCACATTTGTTGCCTTTGGTTTTGATATCTGGTTGACTTTTGACTTAGACCCTATGTCGGATCTACCTTTTTGTTGTTGTTGTGGATGATTAAAATCCACCAAGTTGATTCTCGGGGTAAAATTGTTGTTTCATTGAATGCGAACTAGTGGTGGAGCATTTACAACATTTGCCTTTTTAGCTTGGTCAATTACTCCATTTGTTGTCACTCCGTGATTTTTAAGGATTCTAGGTCCTTGATTGGCATTTACTGTACTAGGATAGGTCGTAGTGTTTTGATTGGGGATGATTAACCTCTCGTTTGTTCCATATGACTTATGATCGCTATCTATTATAGCTTGGTCTATTCCGAGGGTGCTCTCAAGTACTTCATCGTAAGTTCTTAGTGGGAACTTCTGGACTTCTTCCTTTATCTCTTTGCTGAGAAAATGAAGGAATAAATTACATAGTTCCATCTGATCCATGTTTGGAGCACTTGCCAAAGAATAAAGGATTGTATGCCATCTTTGGATGAAATGAGCAACAGATTCACTATGTTCCTGCTTAATATGCAAGAATTCCCTGATTCCTATTCTCAACAATTTGTTCATGTTGAATGCCTTGATGAACTCTGAAATGAGTTATTTAAATGAATGGATGGAAGCTTCAGGTATTCTATCATACCAATTGAGGTAAATGCCCTCTAAAGTTTTGGGGAATATTTTAGCAACAACCCCATCCCAAGGAGTAGTTCTTGAATGGTGTGGACATAGGCCTTGATATGTGAATTCATGTCTCCCTCCCCTTGTACTTGGATAGATCGGGAGAGGTATTTGAAGCATGATGCTTCGTATAGTGAAGTCTAAGGGCTCTTTCAAATATTCTAAATAAGTTCTTATTGCATAGGTTTTGACCATCGATGGTGTTTGTTGAGGGGGTGGAGGTGGAATGGATTGCTGGTATGGTGCAATGTATGCATTTGTAGGGACATAAGGAAATCCCTATGGTTGAGAAAATATCCCGGAGAAGAGAACATATCTCCTTGTGGTGATTTGGAATACATGTTTAAGTACGGAGGAGTATTTCCCAGGAATGGATTATTTTGTACTAGACCGAGAGGTATCATATTTTCCACCGAGTGACATTAGAAAACATGGTTCTAGTTGGCATTTGTTGTGAATACTGAGGAGGCATGCCCAACGTGCCTATTCCTATGAGGAGGTCTACTTGGCTAGGATGATGTGGAGGGTTGGGGATTCCTACTTGCCCAAAATATGAATTTTGATTTTCTTGAGCAAGTTCCAGCCCTCTAACCTTTTCAGCCAAGGCTGAAATGACCTCTATTGGTGAAGACACAATATTTTGCCTTACGGGCATTTGTTGTGTCATTTGAGGCTGCAAAGGGGTATGATACCCTACTATGAATTGGTCATTATCCTACCAAACTTCACCGAGGGCATTTCCCATAGGTGGAGGAATGGGGGTGTTTTCCTAGAATAGGGTATCAGATTGTACTTGTAAGCTCCCTACTAGTGGATACATGTTTTGGAAGCATTGCTCACTTTTAGTGAAGCATGCTAAGTATTCCTCATCCAAAAAGGGAGTGGGTCTGACTGTCTACTGATCTGTGGTCTGAATAAGACCTGAGGAGATGAAATAGATTCTCTAGTAAATGTCATATTATTAGAGCCTGAAGGCTCTGGTTGTTGTGTACGTTGATCAAACTCCTCAATCCGAATGAAGAACTTGAGCTAGTTCTTTGAGGGGGAGTTTGAGATGATAAGTAATTATTTGAATAATTATCAGCCCATGCAGAAAGTGAGGGTGATGGTTGTCTATTTGTTTGACTATAGCTTAGTTTCAAGACCTGAAAGAGGTCTGCCATATGCATCATATCCTAACATATTCTAGGGGTATATGAATACCCACAGAATAATGGGAAAGAGTGAAGGTGGATGGAAGAACTGAAAAATAAAAGAGAAAGAATTATTTGTTTCATGTCAGGTTCACCAATTTTGTTGGTGAAGTTGATGTGAAGGCTAATGAGGTAGGTAAGATGAAATAGTTATTTGTTTCAGTCGGGATCACCAATTTTGTACAATGGAATAGTGACAAGTGAGCATGGGAATCTATAGGTAACTCTTCCTTGCACCCGACCTCCCGAGGTCGTGCCGAGATAGCCGGTGGGAATGGAATATGCATGGGGTATAGACAAACTAGTTAGGTAATCTTATGTCTTCGACACGCACTAATGGGATCTGCGAGTCTAAGGCAAAGAAGGCCCTCCTAACCTGAATTGGTGTGATAGATCGAGTCAGCGAGGATGACTGCCCAAAGGCTCCAATCAATATCGAGCTCTGGCATAATCTGATCTATAGGTTGTGGGATACGTGGAAAATGACCTGGGATAGTTTCGTGTATGTCTCCAGATAGGGTCATAAGATGGATGATGGATATATAGGGGATTCTATGGGTGATTCTCTGGCCTAGTCCAGAAATCCTTAGCTTGATTAGCTATTATGTCTAGTGAGGATAATTGTGCGATAATGGTTGGTGGAAGTGGAGAAGATCTAAATACCAATGTGCGTAAACAACATCTACATCTGATTGACCTATGGACTCGTTGGGTTATGGGACCTGTGGATCACAACCGTAAGTTCGTGGTCATTGTGGACCTCCTATGGTCATGTGCGGAATTAATTCCTAATCCCTAATATCCAGTAGTCATATGCCTTTTTGGCCTCTATATTTAGAACTAAAAGTTGTGCAACCTTCTCAGAGTACCTTACAGGTGTTCTAGTAACTTGAATTCTTAAGCTAGTGTCTATGTCAAAAAGTATATCTCTTACATCTAGATGTGGGACCAAAGGATCACAACCGAACATTTTCTCTCTTTCAAGCCTTTCCAATGTCATGCAGATATCTATTTAGGGCAATCTATAGTTTGGCTGGTTTGTCCAAAATGCATGTGCTTGGTCATTTTCTATGTTTAATCCTCTTAACTGTGGGTTGATTTCTTGTAGGTATGTTGTTGTTCGAAAGAATTGGATTATAAGATTATGATCTATATCAGTTATTGCTGCAACAAGATTGGGTTGAGGCATGATTGGCTTGAATACGTATTCTCTGGGCTCCCTAGGTCCCGTGATTGTCATACAAAAGAAACAATATAAATCTAAGTTAAAGTAAACTAATTATACGAAGTATATCCACAACATATATATAAATTCCCTATTTTTTGTATTTTCGATAAACTATTGGATGAATTTGAAAGAGAAATTATTTAAAATATCTAGAAATTGACAACTAAACTAATAACGAAATTAAAACAAACAAGGTAGCCGAGTATAGCTACTTGCCTGTGCAGTTGTAAATCTATTCTAAATAACAAAATAAATGATCTAATCTATTTGAAATACTCTCGATCCTACCTCAGAAGTGAGGAATGAATCATAGTTTCTCGAAACTAACAATCCCCATGACTTCCTTCCCGAAATATGGAAAGTGAGATTAACTAAAATGAAATGATTCACTATTCTATTTGATATATTTTAACTAGAACTTTGAAAGCTTGAACCTAGATTTTGCAGTAAATGAAAGAATCGATTGTGTGTGACTTTTTCCCCTCAATGTGGTCTCCTCGTCCTTCATGCTCACATGAATCCAAAAAGCATGTAATGCTAGCATCAACAGAAGTAGGTATTAGAACAATGGTAGCTTTGGATGTAGACTGAATACAATGTGAGTAGGAGAGGGATATCATAAGAGAACAGAGCTTGGCTTATGCAATTCCTAGCGGGATTTATTGTGAGTCATACAACACAAAATGTCTAGAACTTGAAACTATCCTTTTTGATGAAAAAAACCTACAACTCTAATGGCTTCAAACTGAAAATAAAACTATCCTACCTCAATTGATTGTATGAAACAATAATAACACTAGCACAAGAAGATCATGTGGCTTCTAAATAGAAAAACAACACTAACTATGCATGCAACAAATGAAAACTATGAATTCCTAAGAACTGAAAGACTAAACTATTGAAATGAGAGGATGAGAGGCAAATTTTGAGGGGCCATTTGCTTGAAAACCAACTAGCTATTTATAGAATTCCCATTTACCCAAAGGTGAAATCCAAATTGAACTCCTTTACAATAAACAATGGAAAAACACTATTCCAGGGAACCAAAATCATAAATACAAGCAAAGGAAGTGAAAAAAGCTGGTAAACATTGAAATTTTACATGATTTGTGATAAAAGGAACATTCTGGAAAAATGCGTGAAGGACCGCCGCCCTTCCAGGCGGCGGTCACAAGACCACCGCTTAGGTAGTGCGGTGGTTTTGTATCTGAAGACCAAAACATAAAGGAAAAGAGGGGAAAAGAGAAAAACAAATCACTCGGGGATAAACGGGGCATGCGGGATGTTAACGTACACTTGGAGAGCTTTTCTGGATCCTGAACACCTTGCGAGGAGACCTATATCATCATTGGGGCACGTGTAACATTGTTCTGGTGATGCGAGTACCTTACAATTTTGGGTATGTACAAGGACCAACCATGTTACATCAAAATAAGGGGCCACAATGCCCAAATAGAACCATAAGCACAACAAAAACATTAAACATATAATAATTGACTTGTATACGAAATGAAAAAAGAATAACATATCTACAACATAATAATAGTTAAAATATAATTAGATGAAAAGATAAGTCTAATTATACATTCCAACAAGAGCCACATTCATATTGAATGCAATGGCTTCCAAATCTTCTAGAATAATATGAATATTATCTTGTAACTCTCCATTGACTTCACCTTTTCTATTTTTCAGGATTTTCTTGAATCTACTTGACCAATAATCATTTTACGCACCTTGAATTGATATAGGTAATTATCCATTTACAACTTTCTAAAAATGTGCATAGGATTGATCCTCTACCTAGAAATTTTGTTCTCCTCGACTAGGTGGCAACCATTTCTTCCATCTTTTACTTTCGAGAGAGAGGATATTTGATTCTTTCTTTCCTATTCTCGATTAAATCATTGTATGTCCATTGCTATGGCTAATAAAAACTTTGAATTTTTTCATCCTTCTTATTTCTTAAAACAAAGTCAATCCCTTCCACCCCCAAAATATTCACCCCTTTACTAGTCTTACTTCTCACAATCCTATGTGAGGAAAATTACATTCTAGATGCGTAATGTTAGACTCCATACCAATATTGGGAGAAAAAAATTAGTCCCAATAATAGGTTTAAGTATTTTGTCAATCACATGATTATAAATAAGAAAAATAACTCGCTTGATGGAGAGGGAGCACTTTTTCCCATCTAAACCTCGAAATCAAAGCTTCCAAAGAGAGAAAAATGTATAGAATGTATAATCACCAAGAGACAATGTATGAAATGATTAAGAAACACCAAATTAAGAAATTTAACCACCTAAAAGTTCCCTTTAAGGGTGATATATTTCATAATCAATCTTGCCACTTCATTATATGGTTTAGGAAGGGAGTCCCTCACAAACCTTGCTTGGAAAAAAATAATTTTCTTTCCCTCCTAAAGAAACTTTCTTTCCTCCTCATCTCTATCACAATTTTTCTTATGAAACCTAACACCCTCCTGTTAAGACCAGTAAAAATGTTTAAAATTGTTAAAGATACCTTTGATATTTAAAATAGATTTGAGTAGTATTTTTAAAAATTCACCTATGAACTATTATGTTCCATTCGAGTAATATTCTTTTACTTATCATGAATATGAGGTAATGTTCTCTTTTTACATATCATGAAGCTGAGATAATATTCTAATTCCTTATGTATAGGTAATTGCACAAGGCTTCACATTTTTTTCATGATGTTTGAGCTTGATAGAATATTTTGGTTTCCAATCACCTAAATGCTTCAGATGCTTATAGGAGTTATTATAATTCAATGAATTAGTAGCTATCATTTTGTGGAGTATAGTTATTAAATCCTATGTTTTGTCCATATATTGTACTATTATATGTCAAGGGTTAGTGACATTTAGGCACCTTGTACATTTATTTTCTCATTTTTATATTAATAAAATTATCATGGACTCACTTGTGGGCACAAGATTAAGCCTAAATTGTTTTATAATAGTAATCACAAGCCCACTTTGAAAATGCTTGCAAACACATCGACATATCTCTTTGACCTTGTTTAACCTTGACGACATGTCATAATAACATCAACATAACCTTGAATTAAAATATGAAGCCTTCATTCCACACTCCAAAGAAAACTATTGATACTCTGAAGAAAACATTCATACTTCGAAATATGTAGAACAAACTTCATACTAAATCCGAAGAAACCAAGAAGACTCATAAGCATTTTGACTCTATATTTTAGACACATATACACCTCTAACACTTCATACTAACTATGATAAACCTTATGAAAACCTCTACTCATCTTTGGATAACTCGGACTATGACTATGCACATTGAATCATGTTCCAAAACAACAATAGACAACACCAAACATGACACTACCAATCAACCTTCATGTTTGAATCTAAAAGACACCTCATGGAGAATCACACAATAACATGACACTCTTTTCCAGCAATGGAATTAGCATCAATGACAACAATAAGACAAAATGGCCAACATGTGTCTTAGCAAGAGTAATTTACTCCAAGCATTATTAAAGGTCTTAAAAGGATACGGATGATAGTTTAAGCATCTAAATCAAAACACATCACACTACTACCATGTTGGGTACATTATCTACTCCATAGTTAACCCACTATATTTTTGTTAAGATATGTAAGGAACTATAATAAATTTAGCTAATATACCACTAAAATACTAAAATTTAAGCATAAAACACCAAGTTATTATTCAACAACACTGGTGTTAGTTGTGTGGTAGTTGTTGTGTAACACTAAAATTGGTTATGACATATAACACAAAAAATATAACATTATAAATAAAACACAAAATTTGGTGTTACATTTAACACCAAATTCGGTGTTATGTATAGTGTTATATTTTATATGTTATATGTCATATCAAATTTTATTGTTACATTTAAGTGTTACACAACTACCACACAACTAACACCAATGTTGTTGAATAACAACTTAGTGTTTTATGCCTGAATTTTATTATTTTTTTAGTGTTATATTAGCTGAAATTATTGTAGTTCCTCACATCCATATCATCTTCTGAAAAGGTCCTTGTGAAGTAAGTTAAATCACTTGAAAGAAATCCTAGAAGCACAAGTAATGGGTAAGTCTTCATATACCGAGGATGCATTAAGGATGAGGAATGAAGTTCTGAGTTAGTGATTCATAGATTATAAGATCAGATCAAGTGTATGGATATGGATCATGGTCAAGCCATTTATGGTTTGTAATCTCAAGTGGAAATTATGACTAAATCCCTAAAGAATAAACTAGAAGTTTGTTCCAAGTATTAAGAGAAATAAAAATCCCTAGAATCTAATTTAGAGGTTGCATCGAATAGATTGAAGATGTATGACATGTTAGAGAAGAGTTCTGAATATCTTGATGAGATCTTGGAGAGCCAAAGGGATGCTAGAGATAAAACAAGTCTAGGTTTCAAGGGAAGCAAAAATAATTTGATGAAGGGGCTGGTCCAAGTTCTAAATTTGATGAGAAAGTGACCAAGAAGGCTAGTATGATTCATACCTCGAAGGTTGAAATTATATTCTATGAAGGTAAACTATATAGCTAAGGTATGATATGATTTTTATTACGAAGGATTAATTGTATTTTTCCTACTTGAGGAAAAGGTTGTATAGTTCTACTTTCCAAATAAGTCTGGTTGAAGAATTATCTATTTTAGGATTCAATATGATGTGATATGTTTTAAAGGAGTTTGACAGAGTACATTGATCTCACTTTGGTCATAAACAACTAATAAGAACTATGAGAATCAATAAAGGTGTGTTCTCGGTTGGTATGTGTTAAGGGAGAGTTGGTTATGACATATATCATATTGAGATTGTTGTTAATAAGAGTTCATGTTCACAAAATGGAAAACCCGGAAAAACCAAGTCAAAAACCAGCCCAAATAAAGCTATAGTTCAATGAAGATTCATCAAATTAGGGAAGATATTTCTGATTGCAATAATATTCACAAAGAGGTTACAATAACATGCCAACAAGGATGAAATAACTAAAGTATTGATTTTGGATAGAGGCATTGACGTTGATCACTCTATATGGCAAATAAAAAGGTATGTGAGCTAGTTATTGTATTTTTAGTTATATATGGAATTATGAGTTCGGGGAGATTCATAAGGAGTTGTTTCATGTGGTTTATGGGTTTATAGAGCTTGGTGAAGTTGTCATTTTTGGACTAGAGATGTGGCTTAGGGCCCTTAGTTGTAAAAGAGGATATGCTTTGAGTTTAGAAGCAAATCTTGTGATTACAAACATGATACGAGACATAAAAGAAGTTACATAATAGAGTTGAAGATAAATATGGAGGATATCAGTTCAAGGGGAGCTATGTGGAAGCTAAGATACAATCCATGGATCATCAAATTATGCATTAGAAGATAAGAAGACAAAGTATAGTCCAAGGGGATTCATGTGCATGAGTAAGTCAAGTCTAGTGCATTATTTCCATTATGTCATGTTGAGTGTTTTATTTTTCCATGTCTTATTATAATTTTAGCATTTTTTCATAGATGTCAAAGGGTGAGAGAAGCATCAAAAACATGGAAAAGAGTCTAAGAGGTGTTTTTGGTCTTTTTGGTCAATCAATGTTTCTGAAGGTGGTTTCCATCAATGACAAAAGGGGTATTGTTGACAATTGTGTCTTAGTGTTATCATACCTCTGAAGGTTGAAAGTATATCCTATGAAGGTACAATATATATCTAATATATGATATGAGTTTTGTTACGAAGGAGTAGTTGTATTTTTCCTACACGAGGAAAATGTTTCATAGTGTTGTTTTCCAAAAAAGTCTAGTTGAAGAATGATCCGTTTTAGGATTAAAAATTATGTGATATGTTGTAATGGAGTTCTACGGGAGTACATTAGTCTCACTGGTCATGAACAATTGATAATAACTATGAGAATAAATAAAGGTCTGTTCTCGGTTGGTATGTGGTGAGGGAGAGTTGTTTTTGACATATATCATATTGAGATTGCTATCAATAAGAGTCCATGTTCACGAATGGAAAACATAGATAAAAATTGGCCACAAGCCAACCCAAATACATATATAGGTTTGTGAAGGTTCATCAAGGTAGGGGATCTAGTTTTGATCCCAATCATATACATAGTGAGTTCGCGATATCATGCCAAAAGGATGAAATAACTAAAGTATTGATTACGGACAGAGGAATTGAATTTGATCACTCTATATGGAAAATAAAAAAGCTATGTGAGCTAGTTAGTGCATTTTTAGTTAGATATGGGAATTATGAGTCTAGGGGGAGTCATAAGGAGTTTTTTCATGTGGTTTACGGGCTTATAGAGCTTGGTGAAGTTGTCATTTTTGGAATAAATATTTGGTTTAGGGCCATTAGTCATAAAAGAGGATATGTTGAGTTTAGAGGCAAATCTTGTGATAACAACCATGATACATGCCTAAAAGAATATGCATAACAGAGTTAAAGACAAATATGGATAATATTATTTCGGGGGAACTATGTGGAAGCTAATATCAGTCCATGGATAATAAATTGCTGCTTTAAAAGATAAGAAGAAAAGTATAGTCAAGCGAGTCATGTGAATGAGTAAGTCAAGTCTAGTGCATTGTTTTCATTATGTCATTTTGAGTGGTGTATTTTTTCATGTCTTCTTATAATTGTATCTTTTTTTCATAAATGTCTCATTAGGAAATAAGGGATAAAATATGTGGAATAATCCTGATAGAATCACAACAAACTAATGTGAAAAAAATATTGCAAATCTGAAATAAAAGTGCGAGAATCATAAAAGAACAACACAAAGAGATGGAATTTAACATGGTTCACCTAATTTGGGATACATACACCAAGAATCACTTGCTCAAATTTTATTACAGGACACCACTCTCTCAATACAATACCCATATCTGTTTGGAGTTATGCTTAACAAACTCTACAAAATTCACATCTGAATTCAAAAACATCTACAATGTTACATAAACCCTACCATATGCACAAAACCAAAACCATCCCATAAACCTATGGGTCAAAAATCCTTCCCGTATGAGAGAAACATGTTTCCCAAGATATCGGGCATGCATTTCGAGGCCAAAAAAATTCTCGGGGCTTCCACCCCTAGGCTCCCACTCGAGGCCCAACCCACCCCAAAACCCTAGTGAGATAATTATGGAAAGTGTACACTAATCTTAGCATATAGTCTTCAACATTTTTACACATGAAAACAGGCTCCACAACATAACAATCTCCCTCTTGGAGACTAATTTTTCTCTGAGAAAGCTTCTCAACCCTTCACTAGTTTATGTGAAGACCAACCAAAGCTGAACACCTTAATTTTTCCCTTGTGACAACCTTGGTCATCATGTCAGGGATTACTGTCTAGTATGAATCTTCTCTAGCTTTATCTTCTCTTCCTCTAAATTTTCCCGATGAAATGGTACCTAAGTTGTATATGCTTCATCTTAGAGTGGAAAGTAGAGTTCTTAGCTAGTGTATAACACTCGAATATCACTATGCAAATTCCCTTCCTCTTTCTTATGTCCCAACTCCTCAAGAAATTTTTGTAGCCAAATCATATCTTTATTTGCCTTTGTGGTAGCAACATACTCATCCTCCACGGTTGACAAAGTCACTAGCTTCGTAGTCATGAAATCCAGCTCATTGTTGTCCCACCTACAGTGTAAATATAACCTATTGTGCTCCTCCTGTTGTCTACATCTCCAGTCATATCCGAATCTACATAACCACAAAAGTGGTGTATGATCCACTATAGCACAAAATTGTCCCCATGGTCCCTCTCAAATCTTGAAGGATCTACTTTACTACCTACCAATGATCTCTACCTGGATCACTCATAAATCTACTCACCACTCCCACTGCATGGGAAATATCAGACCTAGTGCACACCATGGCATATATCAAACTTCCAACTACGATGAGTAAGGTACCATGGACATCTGGTTTATCTCTGCTCTATCTTGGGACATTACTCCTTTGACAACTTGAAATGGCTTGCCAAAGGAGTACCAACTGGTTTAACATATTACATATTAAACCTCTCCAAGACCTTCTTAATGTACTCTTCCTGAGATAAATTTAGATTTTGTTCCTTCCTATCCCAAGATATCCGAATACCAAGGATTTTTTTGGTTGTCACCAAATCCTTCATAGCAAAGGAGTCACTTAGTTGTTTCTTGAGTACTTTTATTTCCTACATGTTTCTACCTCCAACCAACATGTCATCCACATACGAGACACATGATAATATAACTGCCACTCTCAAATGTCTTTATATACACACAATAGTCGAATGACATCTAATATAACCTTTCTCCATCATGAAGCTATAAAATTTCATATACCATTGACATGGATCTTGTTTCAAGCCATAAAATCTCTTCTTCGAGTTTGGACACCATCTCCTCTTTACCTTTGACCTCATAGCCCTCTGAATGCTACATATATAGATCCTCCTCCAGGATCAACATGGAGAAATGTAATATTTACATCAAGTTGGTCTAAGTGCAAGTCTTCTACTGCAACTATTCCAAGAATAGTTCTAATAGAATTCATTTTTACTATAGGAGAAAAATCTCATCAAAATCTATAACTTTTTTCTGTGCAAACCCCTTGACCACCAACCGAGCCTTGTATCTTTTCTTACCTCCTTATTCCTCTTTGAATTTGTACACCCACTTATTTTGTAATGCTCTTTTTCCTTCAGGTAGCTTCACCAAATCCCATGTCTGGATCTCCATGAGAGCATGATGCTCCTCATCCATAGATTGTTCTAACTTTTTCTTGGCATCTACTTGTATTGCTTCATCAAATCTCTCTGGCTATGCACTTTCAAAGTGAGTAATAAATAATAAAGAGAAGGAGAAAAACATTTAGGTTATCTTCTTACCCTAGAAGACCTCCTCAATATAGGATTTTAGGGTTCATGTTGAGGAGGTTCCTAAACTAATTCATGTGTCACTTTCCCATCCAGAAGATCCTCTACCATTGTATATTATTTCTTTTATTCTTCCCTATTTTCATATAACTGTTTCTTATACATGACTTTCTCATTAAAGACCACATCCCTAGATCAAATGATTTTCTTATCCTTAATACTCTAAAATTTATATCCAAATTCATCACCACTATAACCAATGAAAGTACACTTTTTTTTATTTAGCCTAGCTTGGTCCTATCATCCTTGTATATATTTACAAACACCTCACATCTAAATACTCTAAGAAATGAATAATTAACTTTCTTACCATACCAAGCCTCCTTAGGTATGCCTCCATCCAAGGCACTTGAGGGTCCTCTATTTATCAAGTACACAGTTGTGCTCACCGCTTCTACCCAAAAAGAAAGAGGTAGTCCTACATGTAACATCATTCTCTAGCACGTTCCATTATTTTTCTGTTCATCATTTATGACACCCCATTATGTTTCAAAGTTCCTTGAACCATATTTTTCCTATGGATTCCATTCTTAGAACAATAATAATCAAATTCATTGCTGCAATAATCCCCTCCATTATCTAACTTGAGACATTTTAGCTTAAGACTTTTTTATTCTCTACCAAGGCTTTCCATTTTACAAAAGTGTCAAATACATCAGATTTGTTTCTAATACAATAAACCCAAAATTTACTTGTTTCATCGTCAATAAAAGTAACATAATAACTTGAACCCCCAAGAGATGATACGTTAGCTGGCCCCCACACATCAGAATGCACCAACTCTAACTTACTCTCTTTCTTTGTAGGTCTAACCTTGAGAAACCTAACTCGCTTTTGTTTCCCATATATGCAGTCTTCACAGAACTCCAAACCTTTTTTTGTATATCTAGGAAAATCCTTCTTTATGATCTCCATGCCCTTATGGCTCATATGACCAAGCCTAAAGTGCCAAAATGGTGTATCTACTTCTAAAGACACAAGCTTACAAACATTAGTGCTATAAGTGGTTAAATACAAGGTTCCAAACATCTTACTTACTCTTTCCACCACAAAAGCACCCTTAGTAATCTTCCAAGAGTCTATTTTAAATATCATAGTAAAACCATCACTTTCTAACCGCCATGCCGATCCCAAATTTCGTATTAATGTAGGCGGATGTCTAACATCCTTCAAGATATCTAAGTATTCCCATTCTGCATCTTAACCCTAACAAAACCTTTTCCAACTATGCTAAAAGGCTCATCGTCACCAAGAAAAACATGCCCAAAATCTCCTTGAAAATAATCAACAAAATAATGCCTATGTGGAGTAGCATGGAAAGAAGCCCCCAAATCTAAAACCCAAGATTCAGTAATATTATACAAAGAAAGAATCAAAGCATCCTGACATACATTACCCATTGCCACATTTTCCTCCTTGTTTTCTCCCTGTTGTTTCTTCTTGTCCCAAAGCTCCCAACAATCCTTCTTTGTATGCCCATACTTTCCACAGTGCCAGCATACTATCTTGCTTTTGGATTTTAAACTTGCATGATCCTTCGATTTTCCATGGCTTCCTCTATTCTTATGTCTCCCTCTAGTTTCCATTGTCGAGATCATTCCTTGAAGTAGAAGATTCCCTAGATATTTTTTTCACATTTCCTTGTTAAGAATCGCTCCTACAACATCCTCAAACTTCAACTTTAAGTTAGTTTGGAACCAAGTTGCTTACTACCATTACCAGGATATTCCAACTCTCAGGTAAAGAGCAAAAATTTAATAAAGCCCTAACTTCTTCACCAAATTCTATTATAACCAAAGATAGAATATTTACAACCATATTAAAATGATTTAAATGATCTGGTACTAAACCATTCTCAGACATATTCATATTAAACAAGTTTTTCATTAAAAATATCTTGTTAGAGGAAGAGGGTTTTTCATACAACTTCCCTAATGCATCCATCAGTTCTTTTGTAGTCTTTTCCTTTGAAACATTAAATAATATCAAAGATTCAAGACACAGACATATTATCCCAAGTTCCTTCCTATCCAGAAATCCCATTCTACGCATCCATCATGCTTGAAGGTTTGTTCACATTCTTAGACAACGGAATATAAAGATCCTTCGATAAATGTAATATTCCATCTTCATTTTCTAAAGATTGAAATTATGCCCATTGAATTTATCAACCCTTGATCTTCCATCATCTATCATAGCTCCCACTTAAGCTAAAACTTTCCCTACGATTCAACACTTCAAAGAAACCAAACTAGGATTTGATACTAATTGTTAGTAAATAAGGTATAAAATATGTGGAATAATCCCTCACAGAATCACAACAGTAGAAACTAATATGCAAAAAATATTACATATCTGAAATAAAAGTACAGAATCATAAAAGAACAACATGAAGAGACAATATTTAACACGGTTCACCCAATTTGGGCTACGTCCACCAAGAATCACTTGATCATATTTTATTACAAGCCGCCTCTCTCTCAATACAATACCCAGATGTATATGGAGATATGCTTAACAAACTCTACAAAATTCACAATGAATTCGAGACACATATGTAATGTTACATAAACCCTAACATATGCACAAACCCACATAAGTAGACATCTGCTTTAGTAGTTTTACAAAACCATGGGCCAAAACTGTCCCATAAACCTATGAGTAAAAAATCCTACCCATATGAGAAAATCATATTTCTCGGTATATCGGACACATTTTTTTAGGCTAGAAAATTTTTCTTGGGGGCTACCAACCCCGAGGCCCTACTTAAGGCCCGACCTAGCCTATAACCCCAGGGAGATAACTATGGAAAGTGTATATTACTCTTAGTGCATAGTCTTTAAAATTTTCACACATGAAAATAGGATCCACAACCTAACAATTTCAAAGGAGGGGAGAAGCGTCAGAAACATGGAAAAGAGTCTAGGAGGTATTTTTGGTCTTTTTGGCCAATCAATGTTTCTGAATGTGGTTGCCATCAATGAAAAAGGGGGATATTGGTTGAAATTATGTCTTAGTGTTATCATTAATGTTAATTACATTGATGGTAAACGGTTTCATGGTGTTTTGTGAGTCTCCATGAGGTATCTTCAAGTGTCAGAAGTGAAGGTTGATTGGTAGTGTCATGTTTGGTGTTTTCCATTGTTGTTCTGAAGGATGATTTAATGTGCATAGTCATAGTATGAGCTATCCTAAAATGAGTAGATTTTTTCATAAGGGATATCATGGTTTGTATGAAGTGTTAGAGGTGTATGTGTGTCTCATGAGATATAATTCTTAATGCTTGAGTCTCCTTGGTTGCTTCGGTGTTAGCATGAAGTCATTACTATTTACTTTGGAGTATGAATGTTTACTTCAAAGTAAGCATATTTTTCTCTCAGAGTGTGGAATGAATGCTTTATAGTTTTTCTAAAGGTTATGTTAATTTTATTATGACATAAATTCAAGGTCAAAGAGATATATCATAGGTGTTTCAAAGTGTAATATAGGTTAATTCAGATTTTGTTGGAAATCTATTTGCTTGAGTCTAGTATGTTTGCTTCATAGTTTATCCTAAGCTTATAATGATGACGTACATTTAAGCATAAAAATTAGTAAAATCATGTGAGGTGTGTTATGATGTTACAAATTAGATGTATAATATGTACAAGGTCAGTTTTAAGAAATACAATGCAAGTATAACGTCCTTTGGAAGCAAGTTATTAAGGACAAGGCTAGTAAGCACAAGTAGATGACATTGAATGGAATTATTTAAATATGAGAATAAAATTATAATCTTTGAAAATGATGGGGAAGGTTATCCTTGAGGTATGGATCACTTTTTAGATGTTGGTTTGCAAGTATTAGTAGGTTATGAGATTTTTTCTCTTACCGAGTTTAAGGAAGTAAGAGTTTATGTTCAAAGTTGATGTTCTAATGCTTGATGAAGAATATAAACTTTTCATGAGACCTTGAATATTTTAGGGATGGATTACATGGATTCAATATGACATAACAAGTGGAATGAGGTTATTTGGACGTCATAGCTTTATGAATGAATTTTAAGAAGTTAGACATGTCTAAAAACCTTGTTAAACCCTAACAAGAAAGTGATAGAGGAAATATGATTGTTATGATCTGAAAATTACTTATGAAAGATAACTTGATGAATCATGAGTATAGATAATTCATCTATTCTAATTTTGGCATAGGTTTCATGTTCCAGTTGTTTCGGGAAAAGAGAGAAAACCCCTAGTTTTGTGGCTTTTTACGAGCTTTGGGGTTGTGATGAAGGTTCCAAGATGACAAGTGAAGTCTTACAAAATCCTTGGGAGATGTAATACATAGTAGAGAAATTTTTAGGCATATATATTGGATAATTTGTGAGCTACGGATGCTCAAAGGAGCACTATCGATTTTGGCCTTAAAGCCTAAAATGTTAGGCTTGTGCTTTGGATTGAGATTGATCATTTTTCTTATTTGTGCTAATATGTTTGGTCATGGATAAATTTTTGATACTTGGCATGATGTGTTTGAGCTTGTGGTTTTATCATATGAGGTGGTTTCATTTTGAAACCCCAATGGCCTAATTGGTCTTATTGGGCTTTCTTGAGAAAGTGACTGAAACAGATGTGTGGGTAATATTTATCCATGTAGAATATTCTTATTAGTGCTTTTAGATGTTTTTAAAAGTGTACTTGACATGTTACATGTGATGGCTAATCTCATAAGATGATTTGGAGGTATTTGTTTATATTTCTCTCAAGACTAGTTATTGTGTTCTTAGATCTTGAAAGCGCAGTTTCAAATATTAGATTGGTTTAAGGCCTTCCACTATGATATAGAAGATGAAATGAGATGAAATGGAAAATAAAATCAGATACCTTTCCAATGGTATATGTTTTTTCTTTTGATGAGTTAATTTTATGGGTAAACCAGCTCCATTTTGAAGACCTAGTTTTGGGGTCTTGAATTCTATTTGGACCAGTTCCAGAGATTGAGTTGTTTGGAGGTCTTCCAATGTGAGGTGAATGGAAAAATGAATTTTTATTGAAATTAGACTCGAGATATATTTCAATATTATATTAATTGTGTCAAAATGATGAGATTTTATATTTCAAGTTGGTCACTCCTCAGGACTTAATTTTTGGGTGCTTAAGACCTAGTTGTACACGGTTACTTCTTGGTGATTTTCATGGAAGAGATGAATTATTCATAAATTCATGTGATTATTAGTGATTCTGCAGACTTGTGTATAACTTCTATGGAGCTGATGGAGCTTTGACAAATATTTTTGAATACTTTGGAGCTGTTGTAGGTCTCCTAGTACTTGAGAAGATTTTTGGCTTATTTGATAAGCCTTATGTTTCTTCATGGTGTCTTAACCCCTGTGGACCTACTTGGCTCATTTGAGTTGTTTTATATAATTTTATAATTATGTTTTTATATGGCGATGACCAACATACTTGGTCATGTCCGACCTCGGGATGTTATGAGAAAGTTTCATGTATATAAGCAAGTGTTTGTATTCATGTGTGACTATTTGTTGGAGATGAGTGTGCTTGGGTTATGAGAAACCTATAGAGGAGTGAAGAAGAGTATAAAGGGGTTATGGGAAGATCCTAGAAGTGTATTGAATACCTGAAGATGATTAAGGATCATGAGAGGGAATATTTGAGTGAGTTAAAGGATAGAGGATTTTAAAAATATTTCAATGTGTTAGGAGCTGAATTTGGATCACAATTAGTTGTGGGATCAACATACTTTTAGTGTTCATTTATTTTTCAAAATATCCTATGATGAGCCATATTCTTATGATTTCTTTGTAGTGTGTAATATCAACAAATGTTTAGGGGTTGGTGCCTCACTAAATAAATCTCTTGTGATGTGTAATATTCACTTGAGTGCTTAGTTGTGAATAATATCAAAAATGTTTTTAGTGGTTTTTCTTTCCCTTGAGGGTTTCCCACTTACATCTAGTGTTTATGTGTTCTCTCTCTTATTGCATGCTCTTGTGAATGGTTAATGCACATCTAATAAGCTCACATGTGGTTATGAATGATGAATGGTTAAATGAATGTTGAATGCTTGTCATGGTAAAAGAATTTAATGTTTTATAGGAATGATTCACCCCCTCATTCCATTATTCTTCCAACAATAAATGGCTCTAGTGCATTTGATTTCCTGAAAATGGAAGAAACTAGACTATTAAACCTAATTTTAGAGCTTCAAACCTATGTGGTGGTTTCTTTAACTAATGTGAAAATTCTTTAGAGAAATTTTGGAGAGCCTTAAGTGTTTTCGTATTGATATTTATAGTGGGAGCTCATGAGAAGTGAGGTGAGTTATGAAATGAAATTGAATTGTTTATATAGGATTACATAGGATGAAAAATTACATTAATGATGAGATAGATAAAATGGAATGTGTAAGATATTAAAACTAGAAAAAGAGTTTTTATATGGAAGGGTGCAGGATCGTATAAGTCATATAATACCATACTTATTTATCACTTTGAGTTGTGTGGTTTTACACAAAATATTAGTGTTAGAAAAGATAAACTTTGGGAATAACACATGGGGTTGAATTACTTATTTTTCTACACTTTAAGTGTGCAATTAAAAAGACATGCTTAAAGGAAACATACCCGAGTGTGCATACTTTGTCTTCACTTTGACCCGTGGTGTTTTTATCATCTTATTTCAAGGTGAAATGTGAAACACATAGTGTAGTCAACATCTATAGTATAAATTGAACTATAACTTAAATTTAAATAACTCTTGTAACTTTGAAAATTTGAAATCGTATAAAGTAAATTAAATAGATAAAAAAATGTGGAAGGAATCCAACTATTCATATTTTAGATGGAGAATCTCTCATTCTTGTTATACTTTAAATATTTTTATTTGTCATTGAGATGCTAAAGGATTGGGGCTGAATAGTCCCTAATTTTGTTGAAAGAGATGGAGTTGAGTGCACATGACCCAACATTAAAGACAAGATGTATCAAAGCACCTGGTTAGGAGGGAAGAATACTCTGTAAGGTATTTAGAAACAATGATATATTCCCACATAAATATGAAAGATGAAAGGAAGGAAAAGCTATGAACAACTTAACCAATTCGGTACCTTTTAACCCCATAGACCACACTGTTGCAGATATATGCAGGCCTAATTTTATACATAAACCACAAGGTCAAGTGGGAATGGATGCACCATGACCTCACTATGTGTTGTAAAATGAATTTTAATTATTAAAATGTTTAGTAATAAAAATATAAATAACACCCATTCCCCTAAACCTTGTATCTATAATTGAATATGAGTAGTGTGATAGAGAAGGAATGAATTACTCATCCCCCTTGTATTCTACTATGAACTATGTCATATGTGCCTAAATTTTTACCAAAAGTATGTAAATTTATGTAAGAATCTACAACTATTGGAATTTTCTGAAAAAACTTCCCCAAGTTGGAAATATCCAATATGGGGTCTAAACCATAGTACAATATTGACCTTAATCACATGATTTTTTTACCAATGCGAAATTTCCCATTTTTGTAATTTTAACTATATTTGAGGATATTTACCCTATGAAAACATATGTTTGTGTCTTGTAATATAGTTTTATTGGTTTTATATGTAGAATATATCCCAATAAATACCTCCACTTCTGAGGCACATGTAATAAATTATTTAAGTGCACAACTCAAAAGAAATGATGTGTACCCATGTTAGATAAGTTTGATAATGTATATTGGATCAAATGTAAGGGTATAATGGTGGAAATCATTATAATCTCATTCCTATGAGAGGGTTACACATGGTAGAGACATGACACATAGAGAAAACAACATGTAACAAACAAACAAGAGTAACAATAGTAAATGTGTATATAAGTTAGAAAAATGATAAAGATATAGTCAATCGGGTTAACATAAGAAAGAGCATGTAAAATAGCCACATCGGGTATATTTTTAAAAATGTGGGACACCCATGATGTCACAAGATAATCACAATAGAGGAATATTAGGACACATAAATAAACAAGTGCATACATATAAGACAAGCATAAATCCACAACAATGGGACATGTACAATGTCACAATACAATCAACGAATTCATGATACATGTAGTAGATAATCACACAATTAAATTAATCACATAAGGGATTAATATAGCCAAACATGTATAGAAATTGGTAGTGAAAGAGCACATAGATCAATATAGGTTAGCAATGGATAAGAAATATGTGTTATTCATGTTAGCCCAAAATATAACATATACATAATATAAGTAATTGAGAATAACGATAAAATGAAACTAATTGAAATAAAACAATAATACATGTATAGTGTAATTTATATCCCCATATGATCAACATCATTAGTAAGGGACAATGCCAATGTCTTTCATCAAATATCAATTTGTGTATTCCATACATCAAACTCAATATACCCCATGAACACATGTCTATGAATAATATATAGAAAATATGATATGTCTCAAAATAATATGACAACCAAAATTTTATCAAGATACAAACTAAAAAATCAATTGATGTTTAGATATTTGTTTTTTATTTTGGAAAATATTTTAATATTTTTGTATTATGTGATTATTTGAACATTTTTGTGTTGTTGAAATTAACTATGTATAGGGAAGGGGTAGTAAAAGAGCTACCTGATGAGGGTATCATCAAGAGGCAAGGTAGACCCATAGATTGAAGGAGGTTTGGGCCTCAAATATGTCCTAGTAGAATAAGGATAATCATGTATACCCGGTGTAGTAGTCATAGTATGCGTCATAGGATACCTAGGATGGAAAAACTTGCAAGTAGAAACATGTGCACTAGAACTCCTAACAAGAAGCCGAGGGGGATAGACCCATTAGAGGTATGCATGCCATGAGACCCAATATGAGCCCTAGGAGACTGAGAGAAAATATCAAAATTATATGTTATAAAATATCCATAAGTAGGCCTAGAAGATAAATATCCAATAGAAGAATCATGTGTAATATAAGACTTAACAAGAGGCCTAGGTGACGGTGAGTCATGATATGAATCTTGTGTAATATGAGACCTTGTAGGAGGTATAGGAGAAAATGAGTCGCTAAAGGAATATTGTATAATATGATACCTAACAATAAGCATATAAGATAAAAATTCACTAGAAGAAGTATCTGCAGATGTGTCACATGTAGCGATGAGAACCATAGATTTTAACTAAGCAACTTAGGTATGGGAGCCTCATATGGGATTACTTTGTTGTGTATGACATCGATATGGAAACCTAATTAATTATTATTATAATTAGTTTTAGTCACGCTTATTATTTTTATGAGATTTATTTGAGTTATTATTTCATACATTTATTAGTTATGTGAAAATAATCTAATTTAAAACATCTCCTATTTTATAGTTAGAAGTGCCGATTATAGAGTGAAATTCATTAAATGTTCACTTAACTAAATTAAAATAATTATCCATTAATCTCCAAGATGTGGGGAACCATTTATAACTATATATGATTAAATTTAATATTATTTTATTACAATTTTATTTTTAGGAGAGTTTGGGGTGCGTAGTTTGAGTAGTGTGCATGATGGTTGTTCTGTGTTATTTTTGATAACGACTTCTTGCATGTTGACCAGATATAATAAGTGGGTGATGCATGTAATATTAAGTCTATTTTAGTTTTATTTATTTGAATTTAGTTAACTTAGGGGTTTTAGATGTTATTTTAGTCTTCCACTTATCATGTAGAATCGGACAAGTTTAATTGTAATGTTTAATATAGCTTTGGCTTGTTTGATAATTCAATATGTAATAATGGGAAATTATTTTCTAAGTGGTAATATTTTTTGCAATGATTTTATTGTAGGTATTCATAAATGAATACCATAAATATTAATAATCCAATTCAAAGTTTATTCAATGCATAATTTGGCTATCAATTATACATATAAGTACAACTACTTAATAACTAGTTATTCTAGACATAATGGATGATCCATGTATACACCTCATTTTTTATGCTTGCTAACCATTTCTATTGTGTAGGGGATACTGATGCATTTTACTCTTGAGTGATTTCTTAAATAGGCCTACTAGGATTAGGGTCTTATTAGACTTGGTCATGTGGGCTAGACTAAAAAATTTGACAGATATCACTATTATGGTATAGTTCCCTTAACCTTGCCTCATTTCTTCCATTTATTCACAAATTGTACTCATTTTGTTTACTTACCACCATTATGCTAAATTTTTATCAATAATTCATGTCATTTCACTATTTTTAGTCATATAAAATCTTCATCACAAATCCATTATATATTTGGCTTCCATTCCTTATTTTCTTACACCTTGGACCTTATGATTTCGCCAAAATCCAACATCATCGACCATTGTAGATGGTGTTTGTTTTTGTGATTGTGATTTCTTAAAACATCAACCATGGCAGATGGTGTTCAAATTTTAGTGCCAACAACATCAACCACATTCGATGTTGTTCGGTATTTATACTCTATAATATTTTATTTTTAATATCATCATCATCCATTATCACTTGCACACTTCACATTATCTTGCACTTATTTTTTGGAAGTTAGGTCTTGGATATTACCTTCTTGCACTTAGGTCACCATAGTGAGTTAGTACTAGAGGTATTATTATTGAAATTTCCCCTTCTCTACCCATAAAAATTATCTCTTAGTGTTTTTATCTTTGGTGAGGATCATGCATCAACTATCACACTTTATGTAAGAATTTGTAACCCTCTTTGTCCTTTTATATTACATTTATTATTGTGTAAATTATTGATCATTCATTTATATATATTAGGGTATATGTATGTTTAATTTGATATTTTTATTTGTCTTATTATATTATACCCCTTGGATTTATCCATCGTCGATATAGTCTTATCTTGAATCCTAGTAGGATACCTATATTTATCTTGGGTATAGGCCTTTGAAACCTATAGCTATCCTAGGGTTAGGGTCACTATCTTCTATAATTACAACATTAGTAATCCTTGAGTACCTTTATATCAACATAATGTGTTTAGAAATATATTTGGTCCCTATATTTTAGAACCTACACTGGGAGCCTATATTTTCCCATCATACACTCTGGTGAATCCGATGTGAATGTTACTCATTCTTATGATTGTGTAACATCCTAAAATTATAACCTATTTCGTCAAAAGGGATAAATCATAAATAAAGAGTGGGTTATGAAATCCAATGAATAAAATATATTGTGTAGTTGTATATGTAGTCACACATTCATATACATATCCTAAAAAGGATACACACAGCATTCTTGTAATTTCATGTACAACATGAAACAACATTTTTCATTCAACGCTCATAATGAGCTTAACATTTACAACATATTATTGTTTTTATTTGATGTTTGTCTATACTTACCTTTATATGTATGTTGATGTGGTGAATCATTGGAATGTTGGTTATGATACTTTAATAAATATTATTGTACTCCATGCAATGTTGTGTGTTATGATATACTTACTTTGTTAAATGTGATTAACTTGAGGAAATTGGATAATTCCATGGTTGTTTTACATTGATAATATTAGTTACTTTCTTGTTGAAAGTAATGACTTGCAAAATATGGTGAACCTTAACATACTTGCACTATATTATTTTTGTTATGAGAAAATAATGGTAAATGTGGGAAGTACTAATTCTTTTGATAGAGATACCGGCATTGATCATACAAATAGGAGATGAATTTTGATCAGATTAGGTAAATCAATTGATTTTCTAAGATACAAGTTTGATTATATTTATTACAAAAATGATGGTACAGTTATTTGAAATGTGAAGGATTATGCCTAACTATAATGCATTATTTGGATAACTGGAAATATCGATGAATGTTGATAAGTTTCTAACTATTTTATTAGCTTGGCCATAATGTAGAGAACATGTAATTAATGATTTATAATCATGCATTATGCTTGAATTTTTGATTCAATTCATTAATCTTGGGTACTTATTTGATTTCATTAATAAGCTTAGTCGTTACGCATATAGTGTGTGACCAGGTGATTGGTAGCATCACTATGAAATATGAATAAGATTGGTTAGTTTTATTCTTGTCCTGGGATCAATTGTAGTGCTAAGCTAAGTATGCTGGTCTTAAACCTTGAAGAAAATTAAAAAATTTGGTTACTTTAAAGGCCATTGGCCATGTCTTAGACATATGGTATGGTTTCTTTGTTACCATTAAAACATGGTATTTTGCATTCGATTGTTATGCATTGCCTTAGGAACTAAGGTAAATGGTGGATTATATTAATAGAGTCTTCGACCATATTCATTGGTCTTGTTTTATTAGGAATCAATATGGTTTGACCATACTTGATTATAAATTGATAGGATAGGAAAATACCCAAAAATATGATTGATTTTGGAAAAATCATGATCATGATGTAGTCTTTTATCATCGAGATGAGTTGATGAGGTTATAATGTTTTTTGATTTATTCCTATATACAAGCATTGGTTAGTATTATGATTAGTTTGATTATTTTTGTGACTAGTAAATAGATGTACATATAAACAATAGAAACATAACCATTGTTGATTTTAACCATTATCATGAAAACATTATGGATTATTTTTGACAATCTTTGGCCACTCCTAACTATAAATTTAGAGGAGGAAGCATTATTAAAGGGCCACTATGTGGCACCAAGACATTATTAAATGTTGTTAAACCCTTGAAAATCTAGAAGCTTCCTTGAGAAGCTATGTGCATGTGACTAGGTTCATTTTATTTTTCATTATTTGCTTTGAAGTTGCATTCTCCTATGATATTTGCATGAAAAAGGGTGAGGGATACTTTTATATTAGATAGATCTATTCTCATAGGAATTTCTGTAGAAAATTAAGGAGGAAGTTTTAGGGGTTTCTATTGTGTGAGTTACTTAAATCTATTGGGAGAATTTGAAAGGAGACATTTTTGTTCTTGTTGCTTGAAAAATTAGGAAACCTTCAAGGAAGAAATTTGGAAAAAGTTACGAGAGACTATCATAATATTAGACATGGTTTATATTTATCTTGTCTTGTTGTTTTATTACACAAAAAATAAACATGTTTTTCTAAGCGTATGGTTTGAATGATTGTTCAATAGCTAATCATAGATTAAGATGGAAATATTATATCTTTAACTAGGTATTATTTATATTCACTTGGATGCTGAATTTAGTTTTGAAAATGGAATTTTTATTTAAAATTTATTAACTCAAGTTCATGTATGTGTTTCCTTCATTGTTAAGAGTATTATGTGGAATGATTGAGAGGTGGGTATTTTTCATTTTGGTAGATTCAAGCTGGAAAGAGAAGTTTGTACAGAGAGTTAGTTATGGCTTGATTAAATTATAGGTGGTATGTTAAATCATCATGATTGCATTCATTCCATCGAGTTACTGAGAATCCCTATTAGATTATGCACTTTTGATTAATTATTATTCTTACCCAACCTATAGTGTCCTAGGAAAGCTTGAGTAATCTAGGAAAGTTTTCTCTTTTTGTGATCTCGGGACTGTTATCTAAACTAAAATAGTTAGGTATTAACCGAATATTCCTCCCGTGATCAAATAAATAGTTTCATTTGCATATGGGATTGAGTCTCTCAAAAAATAAAAAATATTAAAAAAACTTGTCTAAGTCTTGATCCGGTAAAATATTATACATTAGGTGTAAGGTTTTAACTTTCCATAGGATTGGATGATGTTTAAATCTTTGAGTAATTTCATTAGGGAATTAAAGGGGCATGATGATTTATTCGAAAGGATAAAGATATGAACAAGTAACTTAGCCTTGAAATCGAATATCAATTACATGATTATTATATTAATGTGTCTATAATATACGATGTGTAATTATAATTTGGGTGAATGTATAAAGAAAATTTGAGTCTTATCTATGAGAACTAGAATTTCTCATACTATATGATAAGTTTGGGAACTGATATATAAATACATTTTGCATGCATATGATACATGATTTTTTTGATTAAATAATGTTATGGGAATTAAGTGAGCCAAATATTGCTTGATATGCTTTAATTGGCTTTATGTTAATCATTTGGATTAATTAATAAGATTTCTATCTTCCTTCTTAATTGATAACTAATATGCTTATTTAGTAGCACTCGGGTTATGTAAAGACTGAGAAGTGATTCTTAGTAGAATAAAAGAAGGAATGTTTATGGATGAAAATGAGTTTTAATTCAGGATAATGTAATGAATGAGTTACTAATTGGAGTATGCTTGCAAATTTTCATTATTTGGAATCTATTTAATATTCTTTGACCTATTAATTTTAATGTCCATAGTTGATGATTTTGTTATCTTAAAATCATATAGGTGGATGTTCATTTATTTTGTAGTAAAACATCTAGAAATGGATGTATAATCCATGTCAGTTCTTTGGAACTTGCCCATGTACATTGTTGTATTTTATCTTTTTCAGATTGTAGGTTTGTAAAGTATATTGAATTGGATAAAAGGCTAGTTACGAAACTTTGTGATTATAGTTGTACTATTTCATATGAATGTAATAGATGAACTTGTATCTATTTAAAAGAGAAATTATTACTTCATTAATGTACAAATAAAATGAGCTTCTTGTATTAAAAGATCATCATCGATATTCTTTATCAAGACTATGTACTTTTATGTCAAATTATGAATATAAAGTTGACTGCTTATATCATTATGATGGTGTTGATACAACAATGTTAATCATTGTTTAACAACATGGTAACCATTATGAATTGATGAATAATTGAGATATGATAACTTTTTATAAGATGTCATTATAAACTATTAAACATAATGAAAACAATAATTACAAGCAAGGACATATGAATGAGTACTCAAAGAAATCATTATAAATGATGTACCTATTTGAGAGATAATTAAGTTGATATAAATAGCTTTATGTATGAAAAAGTAAAAATTTCTACCTTTTTAATAACAAAATTTCACGTTATGAAATAAAGTGTGAAATTATATTAAAAACTCATGAAATGGTACTGATGTACTTATCTACCTTAAGTAAACAAAAATAGGCCTAGTATCAATTAAAGGGCATTAATGACGTTAGTTAATGCTGTGAAAAGGTTTCAAGTATTTTACTTGACTATACTAGTCTCATACTTATATAATGACTAATGGAGAACATTGCGTACCTCTAACGTGGTTTGGATATCATCTTGAAACTTAGTTAACCTATCCATAGAATGACGATTTACATTGTTGTAAAGGAATGAACTAAAATGGTTAACTATGAACTTAATACTTTATCAACGGAAAGAAATATTGATACTATTTTGAGACCATTTTATGGTGAAAGGAAGGAAACATTTCATGTGGCTTATGTGAAGTCATGAAACTAGGCTTGCTAGCACAATGCCAAAACTATGTACATATTATTGCAAATAACCGATTGAATTTTTTATCACCATTTCTTAGTTTAAAATGTGTTGTGAGTGGGAGGTTGACACTAAGAATATGCACATGGTTTTGATTACCTTTAAAAAGGTTTAATCAAATGATATATTGGGTATATTGGCTTGTGTAGAGCATTGAAATGGGATCAAGTAGGATCTCAACCCTTACAATTGCACATGGTTATCATAAGTTGTCAAGATGGATTCTAAACATTAATCAATGTTGGATTTTAATTACTACATGTTAAAATCATTAAAGGCATCAAGATAATTAAATGGGTAAAAAAATTCCCTTAGTTTGATGAAGCGTAATATTGAGGTGTTACATTTTTGTATCAAAGTTGAAGGTTGCAATATCTTGGACTTATTGGGTCCTTACGTTAACTGAATATATTATTTTGTTAATAAAATACAATGGATATGTGAAGGATGAACCATGGAGAACAAACTGGACCATATTATGTTGTAGGTTTAGCTACAAAAAGAAATTAGATAAAAATTTATGAATCCTTCATGACACATGAAACTGGAAAGTTGGTGGGAGCAATAGGTAAAGTGTGAAAATGAATATTCAAGGTAAAATAATTTGAACTATTAGTAACAATCATCAAGGGAGTTGTTTATTTATCAATATATCTTGATGGAAAATTTGGAACTTGAATCCATCATGAAATTAAACCCAAAAAGGGTATATGAATTAGATATGTGTGGACTATATAATGTGGAAGTAGCATGCAAAGAAACCTAAAGGATATAAGAAAATTTGCAGTCAAATTCCAACTCAAAAAAGAGTAAAATTATACAAGAGATTTATCTTTTCTTCACCTATAAATTTAGGAAAAGTGGTGGAAATGATATGGAAAAAAATGTGGACTATCAGGATGAGTAAAAAATAAGAACTTGTTGTAATTTCCAACAAAAAGGAGCATAACAACATTGTAGTGGATAAAACCATGAAAATGAAGGATAAAAACCATGAAAAGGAACAAGTTATTCCTAACAAGATGTCAGGTAAGTTATGAAGGACTTCCTAATGTTGTTTTAGTATAACACTAGTATGATTGAGTTTGTTGTATCTAGTGATTAGATGAAAACAGAATGAGAAATCTGATTTATCTTTAGCATATGAAAAGAAATTTGTTTAAAACTACAAACCTATGTCTATTAATGCAACATTGATGTTGCTTAAGCTTCATCATGGAAATTGGAGTTATAAGTGAGTTCATTAAAGGAATTAAGACATAGTGAATAATATTGACTGTCCCATGTAAGTCAAAGGTTTATTGGTATGAAATACAAACCAATACCTGGAAGTATGTGAAAACAACAATCCTAAAAGGAAAAGAAAGGAATAATTTAAATGATTTAAGTAATCATTGGCAATGAATCAAGGATGAAGATATCCAAAGAATGACAACCATAGATATATTTTTGTAAAACCAACAGAAAAAAGAAAAATTATTGGGTTCATTACAAAGAAATTGGGAATTGCAAAAGGCAAAGTCTAGAAAGACAAGTGTAATAATGAAATAAAACAACTTGAGAAGATAGGGTGGAGTTAGAAACAATGTTTTCCTTGTTTTTTTCAGCTATATATAACTTATTTTTGACTATTTGTTATATATATTAAATAATATTGCATGTTATAACTGGTTGTAATGATGAAAAATTATGTCATATTTTTTACTTGTGTGATAGTTTTTCTAGTTGAAAGGTTGTTATAGCCAATAAATTTGAAAATAGATAGACTAAAATTTGGAAAATTGTAAGTTTTTGGATGAAAATGTTGATTGTTCTCCTTAGCTATTAGATATAACTATGTGATTGATTATTCGATTGCGATTAATGAGTAAAAATCATTGAGACGATGATTCATTAAGGGGGAAGTATGTCACATCCCAAGATTTCATTTTGTTTCATCGAAAGGGATAAGTCATAAATGAAGAGTGGGTTACAAGAGTTAGAGAATAAATTTTTTTACGAGGATGTATATATAGCCACATGTGCGTATGCATATCTTGAAAAGGATATGCACACTTACTTGTAGTTGCATGTACAACCACATAACAATGTTTGTCATTCAACACTCGTAATGCACTTAACATTTACGACATTTTTTTCTTTGATGCTTTTCTATACTTACCTTGTTGGGTATGTTGATGCGGTGCATTATTGGGTGTTGGTTGTAATACCTTTAATAAATATTACTATGTACTATGAAATGTTGTGTCTTATGAGATACTTACTTTGTTGAATGTGATTGATTTGAGGTAATTGGATACTTGTGTGGTTATTGTACTTTTCATTGATACTTTTAGTTACTTTTGTGATAAAAGTAATGACTTGTAAAATATGATGAACATAAACATAGTTGCTTTATATTATTTTCATTATGAGAAAATAATGGTAAATGTGAAGTAATTTAAATTTTTGATATAGTTACGATCTTTGATCGTACAACAAAGAGATGACTTCCAATTGGATCAGTAAAGAAACTAATTTTCTAAGATATTATATTTATTATGAAAAAGATGGTACTGTTATTTGAAATGTGAAGGATTATACCTAACTATAATGTATTATTTGGATAACTCGGAAATATTAATGAATTTTAAAAAGTTGCTAATTATTTTATTAGCTTTGCCATAAAGCAAAGAATGTGTAATTAATGATTTATAATCATGATTTATTCTTGAATTTGTTGATTTAATTCATTGATCTTAGGTACTTATTTTACTTGCTTTAATAAGCTTAGTTGTTATACATACGGTTTGTGACCATTGATTGGAAGTATCGCCATGCACTCTGAATAAGCTTGGTTGGTATTATTATTATCTCGGGATTGATCTTAATGCTAAGCTAAGTATGTTGGTCTTAGACCTTGTAGGAAATTAAAAATTTTGGTTACTTTAAAGGTCATTGGCCATGTCTTAGATATATGGTATGGTTTCTTGATTACCATTAAAACATGGTATTGGGCATTTGATTACTATGCATTACCTTGGGAACTAAGATAAATAGTATCTTAGATTAATAGATCCTTCAACCATATTCATTGGTCTTGTTTTATTAGGAATCAATATGGATTAACCATACTTGATTGGAAATGGATAAGATATGAAAATACCTTACCATATGATTGGTTTTGGAAAAATCATGATTAACATGTGGTCTTAGACCATTGAGATAAGTTGATGAGGTTGTAATGTTTTGTTTGATTTATTCCTCCATGAAAGCATTGGTTATTATTACGATTAGTTTGATTTTTTTGACTAATCAATAGAGCTCCTTGCAAATAATAGAAAATTGACTATTTTTATTTTAATCATTATCATGCAAAGATTATGGTTTATTTTTACAATCTTTGGCCACTCGTAACCCTAAATTTAGAGGGTGGAAATGATATTAATGGTCACTACGTGGCACCGGCATTATTAAATGTCGTTAAATGCCTCAAAATCCTGAAGCTTCCCCACGAAGCTATGTGCATGTAACTAGGGTTCATTTTGATTTTGTTTTTTACTAGAAGTTACATTCTCCTATGTTACGTGTATGAAAAAGGTGTGGGATACTGTTAGATGGAGATATTATTGTGGGAATTACTATAAAAATTAAGGATGAAGTTTTGGGTTTTTATATTGTGTGATTTCTGATTTCTTTTGGGATAATTTGAAAGGAGATGTATTTTGGTTCGTGTTGCTTGAAAACTTGGGGAAACCTTGTAGGAAGAAAATGGGAAAAAGTTGAAAAAACTATCATAATCTCAAGCATGATTAATATTTATCTTGTCTTGTTGTTTTATTACAAAACAGCTTAAACATATTTTTCTAGGTGTATGATTTGAATGATTGTTTGATAGCTAATCATTGAGTAAGATGGAAATCTTAGATATTTAACCAAGTATTATTTCTATTCACCTAGATGCCTGAATTTATTTTTGAAAAGGTTAGTTTTATTTACAATTTATTAACTCAAGTTTAGGTATGTGTTATCTTGATTGTTAAGATTGTTATGTGGAATTATTGAGAGGTGGGTATTATTCGGTTTTGGTCGATTCAACCGAGAAAGTGAAGTTTGTATAGAGATCCAGTTATGGCTTGATTAAATTCTTGGTGGTATGATTACATTCATTCCATGAGATCCAAGAATCCATATTATATTATAAACTTTTGATTAATCATTATTCTTACCCAAACTATAGCGTCTAGGAAATCTTGAGCAATCCGGGGTGAGTTTGGTACAATGATCTTAGGACTTACTATCCAAACTAAAATAGTTAGGTATCAATCGAATATTCTTGACGTGGTCACACAAATAGTTACAATTGCATATGGGATTGAGTCTCTTAACAAAAATATATATATATATATATAAATCAAACATGTCTAGGTTTTGATCGATAAAATACTATACATGAGGTGTAAGGTTTCAACCTCCCATAGGATTTGACGATGTTTAAATCCTTGAGTAATTTCATTATGGAATTAAATGTGTATGAGGATTTATTCAAAAGGATCGAAGGTATGAACAAGTAACCCAGCCTTTACATCGAATATTAATTACATGATTATTATATTAATGTATCTATAATATATGGTGTGTAATCCTATTGGGTGCATGTATAAAGTAAAGTTGATCCTTATCTATTATAAGAACTAGAATCGCTCATACTATATGATAAGTTACTTAACTAATATATAAATACCTTATGCATCCATATGAGACATGCTTTTTTGTTTAAATAATCTTATGTGCAATTAAGTCACCTAATATTGCTTGATATGCTTTAATTGTCATAATGTTAATCATTTAGATTAATTAATAATATTTCTATCTTCTTAATTGATAACTATTATTTTTGATATTTGGTAAAAAGAGGGTTTTGGCAGGGACCCTACCCTATTACAAAAAGGATCATCAATCCAAATGTGTCCATAAATATTTTATGAAACCAAAAACATAATAAATATCAAAAAATATTGGTGAAAGAGAAGAAACCATCAAAAAACAATGAAAAACTAGCAAAACACCTACGGGAAGTCGACATAAATCCAAAGAACCCCATGATCTAGTCAACCAACCCAACAAGAACAAAAATCATAGACCTCAAAAAGGATACAAGATCACTTAAAGGCACCTTAGTTTTTCTCTTTTCATTTTCACTATTTATGACGGCTAAGATCTTTGGAGGAGTGTTGTCAATCCCTATCCAATTTTGAAGCTTATCATATTTCACTCCAATATTTGTACACAAATTAGCAACCTTATTTCCTTCTCTAAAGGTGTGAGATATTTCATAACTTGAGAAGTTATTTAGGATGAGGATGGAGTCTTCAATGATTTTTTTAAGTTTCCAAGTTGGGGAGGATTTACTTTGTAAATAGCTCAGAATGTTCATGGAATCCCCTTCAACCCAGAGGTTAGAAATATTTAGAGAGTTGGCAAGTTGAATTTCCCAAGAATTCACTAAGGCCTCTGCATAAATATTAGTTATAACACCCATATTCCTAGCATAGGCCATAATGAGATCACCTTTATCATTTTTGATGACTCCTCCTCCCCCAACTCTATCTGGGTTACCTTTTTCTACCTCATAAAAGTTTAACTTGTGCCAACATTCTTAAGGATGTTTCTAAACCTCCCTCCTAGAAATTTTATCCTCTCATTGCTTAGGATTTTGGTCAAGCTGTAAATGCCATTGTTAATAAATTTGATGTCTAAATCCTTTAGGCTACCTTTGTTGCATTTAATGGAAGTTTTGAAATTCTCAGTAATCAACCTAATCAGATTTTTGAATTCAATGTCCACCTTTAACACTTTTTCTTCAAAAATCATCTAATTCCTCTCTTTCCATATAACCCAAACCATGTGGGGAAGGATGAGGTCCCATAAAATTCTGACTAAGAGATTTTTGTATGATAATACCAGTTTTCTTTCAGGTCTTGCACTAAGTTGGGGTGGACCCATTTTAATCCAATTTTGTCAAGAATGAAACGAAAGACTCGTAAATGAAATTACAATGTATGAAGATGTGATCAATAGTTTCTTCCCTCTCTTTTAAAGGATTCACATGTTGATAATAATATGTCCTTTTTCTCGGTTATCAACCATGAGGATCTTGTTTTGTATCTCGAGCCACCAAAAGAAATTAACCTTAGGTATCATTTCTTTGCACCAAATTTTTTTCTAGCAATTCCGAGGATTGGGTGTTTGATTCTGGCTATTGTATCCAGATTTGACGTTGTAATTTCCATCCCTTGAATCTTTCCATATTAGTTCATCCTCAACCTTTTTGTTAGGAATATAAATGTTAGAAATCTTTTTTTGAATTAAAGCAAGATTTTCTCTTTCCAATTCATTTAGTTCCTCAAGTGAGAGTCTTCTCCAAGTGGTTTCCCCATTTCTTCTTATTTAGTAGCACTCGAGTTATGAAAATGATAAAAATGATTTTTAGTAGAATAAAATAAGGAAAGTTTGTGGATGATGTAGATACCTAAAATCCACTTTTGTGGTCTTATTGCTCAAACCAAGCTAATTACCCTCATTCTTACCATTTCTATTATAATTAGTGATTTCCACTAATTAACTAATGTTTCCCTCTATTTTGGTTAATTAACAATGCTTTGTTGATTAACTAACCTCTATCACATTCTAGATGCCAATTGATGACACATTGTTAGTTATTATCCTCTTCGAATAAATAATTAGTGATTATTATCTAATTAAGCCTATTTACCCTTGTATTTGGTTAATAAACCCTATTATTAGCAAAAACCCTCTTCCAACCATTCAAAATCACCCCATTTCCCTCCAATACATCTCAAAAGGATTCAAAAGCTTATCATAGCCTCTTAATTGATCCTAAGTGGTTAATTAAGGCTCCTCACATGCTAATAACTTGTTAATTCACTAATCATGATTAGAAAACCTTAATCTACTTTATGTTTTTAGTCCCACATGCACCAAGATGCAAGTTTTCCTCAAATAGAAAACTACAAAAAGGACCAAGCTCCAACCTTAAAACTTTACACCATACTTTTATTAGTATATCATATAACAAATATGATTAAGAGCCTTACTTCCTTCTTGGATTAGCTTGCTCAATCTTTTCATCCAAATCTTCATGTTGGTTAGTAGAGGGATATCTAATATGGCCTTTTAGCCATTGTTAGAGAGATCCTCTCACCAATTGTGGAGTAGCAACAACCATACTTTTATTTTCCTTAGATCTAATTAGGTCTATGTTAATTAGTAATCATCTCACATAGTAAGGATGCTTGTAGATTAGATGTTTAATTTCATTTAGTTTCCATTAATGCATGATTTTAAGCTTTGATCATGATGTTTCATTCTTAAACTTAAGCTTGGCTCTAGGCTACTATGGTGTGACTGTTGAATTCAACATTCTTTTCAAAGTTGTAAATTCGACATTTGTGTTTTTATTGGTTACAAGTTTCTCTAACTATTTTCTGCAAGGTTTTAACATTTAAATTATATTTTCTAATGAATTTAATTAATTTTTGATGAATAATTTGGTTTCCATGTTTTTATGAGTTTGGGATAAATTTTGTGTATACTCTTCTCATGCATCTTGTGTGATCTTGAGAATCAAAAACAACTTTAAACCTTATTTTACTAACCTTAGAGTAAGTGGGAAATTTCATTATTCATTTTTATGCTTAAGGGAATGAACTTTTCATTTGGCATGTGTATGATCCTTTAGTTTAAGATATTTTCATTTGATAAACAACTAAGGCTAAATATTGTGTATGCTCTTCTCTTGCACCATTGTGTGATCTTGAGAATCAAAAAAAATTTAGTTATTCACTAAAAATCACTTGGATTAATTGGGAATGAACCTTGATTTACAAAGTATTATGGTTATTTGATTTAAAAGTTTTTCATTGTTATATAGCTTTGTTTTTGTTGTGTATTATTTTCTCTCGTGTCCTTGGATGATCTTGAGAACCAAAAAAACATTTAATCCTATTTTTATGATATTGTAGGTCTTTTTGGACAAATGATAACTATTTGTGTGTAGGATCTAACGATTTCCAAACAAAGGAGAATCTACAAAAACCTCTAATTACATATGTGTTGCGGGTTTCCAAATGGTGTTCTAAAACCACATTTCATAATCTGAAAGATAAGAAAAACACACCACATTATTCAACACACTATATTTATAGGCCTCGATTAAGAGCTACGGTTCATTTTCTTTTAACTAAGAGAAGTTCCCTTTGGCATAAGCCTTAAGATAAAAAGAGGGATGCTCCTATAAACCCCAAAGTAGTTCACATAAGAGGGAACCTTGTGAATGAAATGGGAAAGTGATCCACTACCCAATTGATTAGTACGCCTTGGAGAGATTAGATTCAAAATTATCTTCATGTGACCCCAATAAGATACAACTAAATGTAATTTATTGCTCATTGTATTGAAGGGGTAAAGTAAATCTGGATACTCCAAGATTTAGTCAGTGTGACTTTCTTGAAAAACCATGCTCATGGAGATATTTTGTGACACCTAGAGAGAGAACCAAATAGGAAGCTTATGGCTTGGAGCCAATTTGACTTATCCATCATGTTTCAAAGAGCTCTCACAATGTGAAAACTTTGTTAGAGTAAAAAACTTGTTAGTTGAATAAGGGGAGATTCTCTCAAAGTTGAAACCACGTGTTACTTCATCACAAGACTTATGACGTGTTACTTTGTCCTAGTTTTTCACTTTTCCTAAGACAAGGAAAAACTCTGCCAAAGTTATGCCAAGTATTTCTCATCACCACTTGGTTTACACCTTTGTTTTCTTGTTTCCCATTTGGGACAAAAGAAAACATATCTACGTAGTGCTATTGATTGATTTTGTCCACCACTTTTACACCCATTTACATTTATCCTTGCTTGAGACCTAGATGTAAATGTTGAAAGTGTGTTGGTACATCATTATATCTTGGTAGCCATCATCTCGATACCCATAATTGATATTTCATATTGTAGCTAGGTTTTCTCATCACTTGAATTCCTTTGAGTTTTTACATTTCCCACATTATAGCCATATAATTGTGATACTTACGTCTTGTTTCCATTGTGAAACCTGGTTTAAATCTCTAAATTGTATTGGTACGTTACTTGCATGTATAATAACTTCTTTATATACTTAGGATTAGTTTTTAATTCTAACATTGCCTTAAGTTTTTGAGAGTGTTAAGGTTACATTGTTCACATCACGATAACACCATTTTGATACTAAAATCTTGCTTTCTTGCAAAGCTTGATTAACATGTCCAAATAGTGTTATTACGCTACTTGCATTTATAACTTCCATTTTCAAATACTTGGAATTTTTTGGTGTTTAAAACTAGTTTTAGTATATCTTGTTGGGAGATCGCGTAAAAATTTCCTAGTATTTAGGTCTTTTTTATTTTAAACTTGACCTAAGTGGTGATATTTTTGTCACTATTTTCTTTAAACCTATCTTGGAAAAATGTAGGGAGTAAACTATTTTTGTGACTGAATTTTAGTCTTGTGCTTAATTGTCTTGTCCTAGGTTCTTCTCATCATATATTACCTTGTTAGTGTATATCATTCTTTAATATTTGGTATCCTTGGGTTCATATTTCCTTTTGGACTTGTTACCATTCTTTATTTTACATTATTTGTGATGATTTGACGTCGTTACGCTACTTGCTTTGTCCTAGGGCCCATATTTTCAAAATGTCTAGTTGGTTGTCGTTATGTTGCTCGAATTGACATAGAAATTTCTTCATTGTAAATTATTTCAATAACCATATAGGTCTAGGCATTTGTAATCAACAATGCCAACCACAACTGATTATCACATGGTTCCTCATACTTATGACAATAGGGAACCTAGGTCTCGACATTCCCATCAAAAGATGCCCATCATGACTAGACCTCATTTGGTTCTTAGCACTAGAGAACCCATTCTAATTTACCTCTTTCTCCACCTTCATCTCATAGTCGGTGGTATGATTTTGATTCTTTTGATTCCTCTCGATCTTCTGAAGATTCCAATCCAAACTATTCTTTTGATTCCCCTCAATCTTCTGAAGATTATAATTTGAAATATTCATCTAGTTCAAATCTTGAGTCGTGGTCCTCCCTTTCTCTGTAGGACCTCCTTTATCAGTCTCCTTAATGAATTCATCCTCCTCTAAAGATTTATGTGGCTCAAGGTTCTTCTAATCGATCATCCAAGGTGACCCCTACATTACAATACCTTTCCTGGATGACTGATCCTACTGTTCTACTCGCAATATGTCATCTTATAGGCTAACCTATACCAAGCTATTTAGAAGATCCACATTTTTTTCCACTCGTGAGACATCCCAATACAAATCTACTTCATATCTTGGTTCATCTTATTCTATCAATCAGAATCTAATCCCTCTTTAGCCCCTAGGTCATCTTGATCATACCTTATTCCATATTCATCAATCTTCTAAAAATCAATATTTTTGTCTATGTCAAACCATTCACAAGAAACGATGTGCTAATATATATTTTCGATGCACTATCTAATTCCTTTATGGACACAATAAGGTAAAACCTTACCCTCATTAAACATCTTCTAAATATTCCACATTTTCTGGACCTATTTCTTCCAATCAACCTCTTATGTTCAACCAACAAAACATACCAATCGATTCATAATAATGAAGAAGTGATTGGATAATTTATAGGGGTACATGAAGATATTCCTCTAGAAGGTTGCGAGAAAGACCTATCTTTAAACCTCGACACCTCAATGTATTATAGGGAAGAGGTTGATTCCTTTTATTATGAAACAAAGGAATACCCTAGGATCATCACACTTAATCCTCCTCTTATTCTTCCATCTTCACATTCTTCATTGATTCATGAAATGTCTGGGTCTAGCATTGATCCATGACCTAGCTTCTCATTACCCAATCATTTTGTATCTATCATCATTCCTTAATCACAATCTCACCTTGGGTCACCGCTGATATCCCATTGTCTTCTTCTATATGTGGGCCACCTCTAAGAATCCCTTAATCATCTATTTGGGGATCACCTCTTTGTAGCCCATTACCTTCTATTCTTAAGCCACATCCTAGTATCCCTTTATCTTCTATTTTTGGATCACCTTTGGAAAGCCCATCCTCTTTTATACTTTGGCCACATCCTAGTAGCTCTTCATCTTTAGTCTATGGGACACTTGTTGGTAGCCCATACTCTTCTATATTTAGGCCACATCCTAGTATCCCTTCATCTTCATTCTATGGGACACCTCTTGGTAGCCAATCCTTTTAAATTCTTAGACCGTATCCTTTTCATCCATCACATTATCCTTCTATCAATGATTGTGGTAAGCCCACCAACATTCTCACATTAATTCTAAACAATCACTTTCTTCTCCCACTTCTCAGGATCAGACAAGTCACATATTAGCTTATAGGAAACCCAATGATTTCCTTTATCAAGTTAAGATCAAAAATTCCAAGAGCTCCAAAGATTTAAACAATTTAAAAAATAATAAAGTTCAAAATCAAACACGATGCGAGAATTCACACCAACACAACCATCAAGTATGCTACAAACTGCATAAACCTCTAGATAGGGAACTCGCTCTCGCATATGAAATCCATGTTTCAAGATAAATTATAGTCATTTTTTGAGTATGAGCTCACCATGATCATCGAGATCAGAGATAATATGACTCTTGATAAGAAACCACACTTAATATCACTTAAATAGGAAATCACAAACATTTTTATTGGATATTATCACACATATTAATATTGATTGGTTCCAATTTTCTGAAATCTAAAAAAAAAAAAAAAAAAAAAAAATACAAAAAATGAGAAAGCATCAAAACAGTACAAAAAAAATCAAAGGTCTAAAGATCAAACATTGCAATCAGGCATTGTATACACATGGATTTTCTTTCTTCCCTTTCTTATCATCCCTCTATAAGTCACCCACCATTGTTATCCCTTCAATGATATTTTAGTTATTCTATTCACATGCATTTTATGGAATTTATCTCTATGGTATCTGTTTGACCTTGGTCCTTCATCACCTTCGTAAATTAAAGAACGAATGACCTCTTAGAGATCCTATCACTATCTTCATCTAATAATTTTTTTGTGAAGAACTTCTAAACATATTTATTGAAACTAGCCAATTTCGTCATCACAATCACTTATGTATCCTTCCATCAAGCCATATGTGGTTCTTAACCCCTTGTCAAATCAAGAGAGCTGAAATAAATTTTCAGAAATCAAAACAAAATCAAATCAAAAATAAAAAAGCTATAAGAAAAAGAAAACTAATATATAAATCTCTCTTGGGGTATTTCCAATAATCTCTACCGAGGCTATGGATGCCTGATGATAGTAGAAAAATGTTGTAATAAGAATCAAATGCATATCTGTCATCAGGGCTATGGATGCCTTGTTGGCAATGGAGCAATGTAGGGCTCTCCTTCCAAAATCCATTCACAAATCAAATTTGAAAATAAATCATTCCTACACATTGGCTAGGGTGTCTTCACTTGTTTTCTATCAAATGTTCTCTCCAAGAGGTAATAAATTTCCATGTGCACACACTGGATCCTGATGAGTAAACATGATTAGTATGTTACCAAGTGTCATTTTTTAGCCCTTGTTCAGACTCTTACTTTGATTCTGTATCTTTTCTAATGATTTGTGACTTGGGATAATCACTTCTTCATCGTGAGGCTTCTAAGATACTTTCATAGCATGTATGTTTTTCTTCAACTTCATTCAAAACGTCCACGTTTATAAGATTACCTTTTTTCCACATTTGAGGGAACCTTTTTCCCCTTTCACAAAAGAAATCTTATACTTTTTTCTATCATGTGCTTCTTAGATAGCTTACGTTTGGGGCATCACCGCCCCTTCCTAAAAATTTCATGGGTTTAAGTTCATCATTTTGTTGAACCTATCCATATTGGCCCGATCCCTCTTCTATGTGTGAATAGTTTGCATTTGTATATTCCGATCTATCGCTGGGGAATTTTGCATCTTCACTTTCTTACACATACACGTGGCATTCTTCCCTTGAACATCCCATATGTCTTAGGGGGATCAACATTTCTTTGTTTTCATGTACATTGCTTTAGAAACTTCTAAAAAATCACAAAAACATTCAAATATGTTAAGTAAATTTTTTTTTTTAAATGTTTCAAAACATCAAACACACTAACACCAAATACCTAGTGCAACGCATATATGCCCATCTTCATGCATATGCACTCCTCTCGGCGCATGTGTGCCCATCTTCGTGCATACACGCACCCGTTAGCGCCCATGTGCCCAAGATAAAAAGTGCATTAAATGCACTAGAAAATAATTTTTCTAATTTCTTCTAGCACTCGCCGCAATGATTATTTTTAATAAATAATCATTTTTCACTCGTTTTCACTACACTTTGGGGCATGTTTTTGCTTCTCGGTGACTCTTTCTAGCTACATGGGGCATATTTTTTTCTTTCCAGCATTATTTGGTGATGCCCCATGACATTTTCATTCTTATAAATCATTTTCTTCTATAAAATTCAAAAAACCAAAAAAATTCAAAAATTCAAAAACAAAATTGGTAAAATCATTAAAAATCCAAAACATTGGTAAAATTCACAAAAATCCAAAAAATGTAAAAACTATTTTTTTCAAAAATTGATAAACGACATGCATGCAGTTGAATCCTATATCAAATGCATTATCCTCGAACATCGAAATTTTTCCTATAGAAACGTATTTCTTAGGTTCGTGATTTTCTTGTCTCGAATGACTCACAAATCATTTTGATCCACCTCCATTAACAAAGATGACTTGCTCACTATGTCGGTACTCTCATGCAAAAATGATTTTCTAGAGACTGTGTCATAGTGCACAAATGATTTTCATGGGAATAATTTTGTCCTCCATTATTCCCCTTGAATGTATTCTTTCTTGGGGCACATATTTTTAGCCCTTATTGTTAAAACATGAACATTCAAGAACTGAAGCTCGATAACAAAAACATTGGTGCAATTGTCTTGAATGTTGTTTGTTTGAGTAGATGTAATTGTACTTGTTTCTCTCGTTGGGTTAGCTAGTTTACTTGCTTGCATTGTATTACATTATGTATGTTGCATGGAGTTTCACATTTTTAGCAATTAATAAATGTTAGTAATATAGATTTTCAAGCTATGTTACACTTATGTTTATTTTAATAAGGGCCAATGATTTAGGTCATAAGGGAAACATGATGAAACAAATTTTATTATTGAAAGATTAGATGCAAAATCTAATATTATATTCTTCACCGTCATATCTTATCACTATTAATTTTTCTTCCAAAACACATGGGGCAATAAAAAAATCATTTTTATCCCCATCTTGTTTCTTCTATCCATTTCAATCATATTTTTTATCGTCGATTGACTTATTTTATCAACCCACGTAAACTTAAGGGGCCATCCTTCATTCTACTAATTTTTCTTCAAAAATTTAGTTGTTTATGTTTGTCTACTATGTTTTAAGTGACATCACTTACTTCACCTCAAACAGGGGCAAATGTAGACACCTAAAATCCACTTTTGCGATATTGATGTCATTAGGAAATGGGATTTGAGAAGATGTAAACCTAAGGGTGATTTGGTTATTACAACCATTCCTCAAGGTTTTTCCTTTCCAAATTTAATCAACAGTCAAATTTGGAATTGGTACTTTTAGGTGGGCCTTAGTGCATGGGTAATATGGGACTCTTTTTAAAAGGTGGTACCCAGGTTTCAATCCAAATACTAAAAATATCCACACTATACCCATTTGGTGTAGTCTTCTTGGTCTTCCTCTTCAGTTCTAGGATGATGAGATCCTATTGAATATTGCTAAATCTATTGGTTCTTTGATTGGACTAGATGGGCCTACAAGAAACAGATCTAGGATTTATTTTTCTATATTTTACATCTCATCGAAAATGGAGAAAGAAATTCCAAATATGTCATTCTTCATTCCAATTTTGGCCCATGGAAATAGAGGATTGAATATGAAACTTTTCATTTGAGGTGTAAAAGAGCCAAAAGTTAGGACATTTCACCAAAAAATGTCCTACTCTAAAAGGATCTAAAAACCAACATAAGGAAGAAGGATTACCTCAAGAGAGAATACTTGGTAAAAATCATTCAGAATATGATGGATCTATAGAACCATTGAAAGGAGCCTCTCATGGTGTAAAAGGATGAGGTTAGAGATTCCATAGAGGTTAATCCTGCTTTGATTAAGGGACAAAATAATAAGGAAATAGAAAAAGTTGTTCCAAATCCACCAAATTAAATACAAAAAGAATAAAAAGGGCTTCAAAACCCTATAAGGTGACCACTGGTTTGTAGAAAATTTTGGCTACCCAAGACTCCTACTACAAAATAGGGTGGAGAGGTCTCAAAGGACTAAGGAAATGAGGAGCTGGAAAACCGAGTGAAATTAATTATGAAAGTGGATGAGAAAAGTTCTAAGGTTATTATTAACCTTATAGCCAAGGATCACACATACTTGGAGAATTTGAACACAGATCAGATGGGATTTTCTATCTAGGAAGATTCAAATATTGATGGACAACCACAAATCAACATCCTAACTGAAACTGAGATGCAAGAGATACCATCGAAGGTTAGTATCTAGGATGACTTATTAGAACCCATATTGGAAATTATATCTAATGAAAAAGAGAATAAGACACTGGATGAATGCATGGAGGAGAACAACATATCTTCGGTATTGATGTACCTATATTTCTTTTCAGTGAACAACCTATCTTTAATGACATGAAAACATTTCCACAACCAGATGATGAGTGAGTAATAAGTGAAAAGGAGGAGGGGGAACTAACCCCGATCTCAAAAAGATATCTCTCTGACTGTGATAATGATCTGAACAATGGTTTTATTGAAGTTAAGTCAAAGAAGAGAAGAATGAAAGGCTTTGAGGGGATTCTTGATACCCTATATAATGATAAAAAGAAGAAAATTGGAAACTGGAGGCTTCCACTTCCAGGATAACTAGATCATCTACTAGGAGAGTAGTAAATATTGGTGGTAGTAACAAAAAAGGAAAGCCTTCAAAAAAGGAGCTAAGGAAGAAAGAAACTAAGAAAGATATTGCATAGATGGGACTCAAATTCAATTGAGCCATCCGAAAATGCTTCCCCATTTTTATATAATGAAGATAATTTCTTGGAATATTAGAGGGCTGAATGGAGGTCCTAAAAAAGGATGCTCAAAGAATTCTAAAGATCTAGTAGACTTGGTATACTGATTTTGCAAGAAACTAAAATGAAATAAAATGTTCTTGAGGTTTGTAAAAGGATTTTTGGGATAATTCAAAATTTTTTGCTTTTGACTCTCAAGGAGCATCAGGAGGAGTGGCTATCTTTTGGGACAAGAACCTCTTAACTAGTAATGTGATCTCTGCTTCTAATAATCATTTAGTTGTTAAATTTCATGCTCTAGATAATGACTTAACATGGATCCTCTCAAATATATATGCACCCAACTTTGTTTTTGGAAGAAGGAAACTTTGGGAGGATTTAAATATTTTAGAAGTAGATATGAGAATGATAATTGGTTGGTTATGGGAGATTTTAACTCCCCACTCAACCCTGGTGAAAAACAAGGGGGTAACTCTGATTTTTCTATTGGCATGGATGAATTTGTCTAACTTTGTTTCTACCCAAAATCTTATGGATGTTGAGCTCCATGGAAATCAGTTCACCTGGTCCAATAGGAGAGTTAGGGATGATATGATCTAGGTTAGATTAGACATAGCTCTTATATCTGCTAACTGGATTTTAGATCAAGATTTTCACCTGTCTTCATTGCCCAGAATTGGATTTGACCATAATCCTATTGTGCTAAATATTTTCAACTGGTCCAAGCCCTCTAGCTCCTTTAAATTTGAAAAAATGTGGTTGGATCATGAAGACATTACTGATAGGATTAAAGAGTGGTGGAAATGGGATGGAGAAGGAACTTCTCAATTCAGATTGGTTCAGAAATTGAAAAATGTTAAAAATAGGTGAGAACATGGAATAAAGAGGTTTTTGGTAATATTTTTGAAAAGAAGGAGTTGAAGCAACAATTACAAGATCTTGAACATAAAATATCCACTAAAGGTATGGACTCAACTGATCATCTTTTAGAAAATAAACTTCTTTTTGACTTGCATACCATTTGCAGTAGAGAGGAAACCTATTGGAGACTTAAATCCAGGTGATTTGGCTAAAAGAGGGAGATAAAAATACAAAAAATCCATATGACCACCCTCAAGCATAGAGCATGCAATCGGATTACAGAAGTCTCAAAAGGAAATGACATTGTTACCAAGGATCAAAATGACATCAAAGTTGAAGCTCTTAGATTTTATGAAAATATTCTCACTGGAACAATGTTTGCAATGAAGAGGCTACCTCTTATCTTTTAGAAGCCATCCCTAGAGGTATTATTTCTGAAGAGAGGCTTAAAATTCTTACCAAATTAGTGACTATAGAGGAGCTTCAAAAATTGTATTTTCTCTTGAAGGAGACAAGGCACTAGGACCGGATGATTTTCTACAAATTTCTTTCAAAAATTTTGGGATATTTGTTCGAAGACTTACTCAAGGAATTAATGAGTTCTATAGAATGGGTGACCTTCTTAAAGAACTAAATAACACTCATATTGTGCTAGCCCCAAAAATATGGATGCCAAATATTTCAAGGACTTCCGAACCTATCAGTCTAGTAAATGTGGTCTACAAAATCTTTACTAAGATTCTTGCTACTAGAATCCAACCTATACTTTCTTGATTTGATCTCAAAACAACAAAGTGGTTTCATCAAAGGGAGAATAATTCAAGATGGGGTGATCATGGTTCATGAAACCATTCATTCCATGGATAAAAGCAAAAAATCAGGTATGGAAATCAAATTGGATATGAATAAGGATTTTGATAGAGTTTCTTGGCATTTTTTGGATAAGGTCTTGGCTAAATTTGGGTTTACATAAATTTAGAAAGATCATTCAGGCCTGTATATCTACAACTAGATTTTTAGTTGTGGTCAATGGTGCTCGATGGGATTCTTCACCAGTAGTAGGGGCATAAGATAGGGAGATCCAATATCCCCTCTCCTTTTCATACTCATGGCTGACAACCTTAGCAGATCTATCACTAAGGTTGTTAATGCAAGTCTCTTACAAGGAGTCAGACCCACTTCTACAAATCAGAATAACCTCACATCAACAATTTGTTGATGACACAATTTTTTTACTAATGGCATCCATTCTCAAGGCTAAAGATATCAAGACTATTCTCAAATTTTATGAGGTTGCTTCTAGTAAAAATAAGTTAATTTTGATAAGAGCTCGGTATATTTCTTCAATACCCCTTTGGAAAGACAAAAATAATTGCTCTTATTTTGGGTTGTAAAATCAGCTCCTTGCCTACTACCTACCTGGGGTTGCCTCTTGGGACCAATAAAGTTTTATGACAGTGTGGAATGCCTTACTAGATAGATTTCAAGAAAAATTGGTTGGGTGGAAAGGGGTTGTTCTTTCTAGTGCTGGAAAATGTCTACTTATTAAAAGCACTTTACAAAACTTACCCATATATATAATGTCTATGTTTAACATTCCTACAATGGTTATTGACAGATTGAAAGGATCCAAAAACACTTTCTTTGGCATGGAACTGAAGAAAGATTTAGATATCATTTGGTGGCATGGGATCAAGTTTGTATTCCTAAGAAAATTGGTGGGCTTGGTATCAAGGACATCAAAAAAATGAATATTGCTTTAATTGCTAAAATGGGTTGGAGAATGCTAAAGGAGGAACAACCTTGGATTGAACTAATCAGAGTTAAATATCTAGCTCAAAACAATGTGAATTCATTTCTCTTTGAAGACCAACTTCCCAATGGTTCTATTTTTTGGAACAACTTGCTCCAAATTAGGAATTTTCTCATTCAGGTTGTAGATGGAAAGTGGGCAATGGTAATGATATTCAGTTTTGGAGGGACAACTAGACTAATCTCAGTTTGAGTGACATATTTGATTCCATTAAGGTCATCTTAACTGAGAAATATGGCACTAAAGTCAAAGACTACATTGATATAGAGGGGAATCAAGAGAAAATGGAAACAACTTAGTGTGGATTTGCTAAATCTAAACCTATTTGTCTCTTCTCTTCAAGAGCAGCTTGATCTTATTCCTCTAAATCAAACAGATGCAAAAGATGAGCTAGTTTGGATCAACTCTTTTGATGGTGAATATATTGTCAAGTCAGGTATAGTTCCTTTTTTGAGAATGTTCAAAGTGACTTTAAGTGGAGTAAAATTTGGATGCCCGAGCTAACTCCCAAAGTTAACTTCTTTTTTGGATTTCTCTAAAAGGAAAGATTCTTACTAATGATAATTTAATAAAAAAGGGGTTTATCATGCCAAATATGTGTTGCATGTGTAAAAAGGAGGCTGAGGATGTTAAACACTTGTTGTTACATTGTGATTTTACTTCAAAGTTTTGAGTCTCATCTTCTCAAGCTTTAATATGTGTTGGACTCTACCAAATAGTCTCCTATAGACCTGGAACAATGGGATCCCCCTTATAAGCACTGCATAGTTCAAAGACTCTAGAAGCTGATCCTACCTCATGCCATATGGAGACTTTGGAAAACCAAGAAATGGGATCATATTCAGGGATAGCAGACAGGTTTGTAAAAAAATTTTCAAGATATTGTCATTGTTGTCAAAGATAATATTAAGAGATTTAGACCTCCTAAAAACAAGCAATATCCTAAAAATGAAGAAGCTATTCTTTCTTCTTGGAAAATTGACATTGGAAGTCTTCAGAGACAAGGACAACCAAGTATTGATAGGTCATTAGTTCATTGGATCCCTCCTCCTAATTCATGGTACAAGATTAACTTTGATGGAGCCTCCAAGGGAAACCCAAGATAGTAGATATGAGGAGGAGGAATAATAAGAGATCACAGAGGTTGTTTAATTGTTTCTTTTTTGGTAGAATGGGTCATCAAACAAATCATTATGTTGAAGCTTTATCAACACTTTGGGGTATAAGACTTGCTAAGGAATGCAATATTCTTGAACATTATTATTGAAGGGGATTCAATGAATGTCATCAATCATTTAAATCAAACTCACCCCCTAGCTGGACAATACAAGATTTTATTCATGAATCTATAAGTATTTTCAAACCTTCACTAATTGCAAAATTGTTCATACCTATAGGGAAGGTAATAGAGTTGTAGGATACATTAGCTAATCATGGGGTTAGAAACAATTTAACCACTTGGTTTAATGATGATAATCTCCCTACCGTGGTACAAAATTCCATCATCAATGACAAGTATGAAAGTATACTTGCTACTCAAAATCTTAAATGAGATTCCCTCCATATTTTTGGGAATGATAACTCTCCCATGCAGAATAGTACAACCATCTATTGCCATCTACTCTCACACGCTTTCTGGGTTTGTAAAGGGGCAGTTAAGAAGTGGTTTGGGGAAGCAAGATCATCATTTTCAATTGACACAAGAAATTCAGTCACAGCAGTGATATAATGGGTGGAGCTCCTTTCCAAATCAAACCCACTTGTGACCCTTCCTGGAAGGATAATATAGCTTTATGGAATTTTTTGTAGCTGGGAGGGGTTTCTAACCTCATAGAGAGGATTCAAGGACATGATCAGAATATTTCCCTAAATTTTTCCACTAAATGGAAGAAGAGGACGGTGAAATATGGAGGACATGACATTCAAATCATAGAGGAACTTGTTGCAGAGGTAATCAGTCTTAGCTTGGATGGTAGTAGATTCTTCAACAAAAGAATCATCAAAGAACACAAGGCCAAAAATTTCTTGAAGTGGGTGAAGAGCTCAAGTTTTTCATTGTGGGAATTAAGGTAAACTCCATCCCAACACCCTTTGATGAGCTTTCCAAGATGATGGTCTAGTTTATCACACTTGAAGGAAGGTATATTATGGTTCCCATTAAGCATTTGGTTTTTTTGAATCATTTCCGTAGGAACCTACATGTCTATTTTCCTCACTACATCCTCAATTCTATGGAACACTCCATTTTAGAGTTTCAAAACCACGTGCCCGAGCTAATCCTCTCCATCGGGCATCATTTTCCTCCTTCACCGCCATTTCTCACCCATCACCCTTGTCATTCCTTCAACCCCTGTCATCCACCCCCCTCTTAATCCTTGAACCCTTGCCATTAACCCCACCACCATTCCTTATGAGCGAGAAAAAATTCCGGTCCAAGAACCCATCTTATCTTGGTAATCACCCTTTTCCTCCAAAGTTCTTCATAGTAGTAAGGACATTGAAACTTCCTAGAATCTCCTTCACATTAACAACACAGGGCCTAGTGGCTCTACTTAGGAAAATAAGGAGGACCTTCAAAAAAGAATTGATAACATGGAAAAGGAGCTAGAAATTTTAAAAAGAGACATTAAACAATTGTCAAATCAAAGGGTAAAAGGCATTTGGATGAGGATTCTGAACTTGGTGAAGTCGGTCAATGAAATATACAAAAATCTGAACTCTCTTGGATAATAGATTGGGAATTCAAAGGATAGACATGATTGCAACATTTCTGCCCTCAAGGCTATCTATGATTTCATGGAGTAGCATGTTAAGAGTGTATACATGCTTAGTGATATTCTTGCTGCTATTTGGGAGGAGGACTCAGAGTATGACAAGGTTTTTTCTTAGCTAGATAAAATTGATCCCTCTCAAATCACTTCCTTGGCTCTCTTTAGTTTACTCATAGTCAGTGAGGGACAAGATGACAGAGCATCAAAGAAGTAATATTTTGTGTGACTTCCTAATTGTTGTTTTTTCACTAATTTTTTTAAATTTTTGTCTTTGTTTTGTCTCCTTTATGTAGTTTCCTTTTGACTACAGTTGGGATTTATTGTATTATCTGGATGTTGATCGATTTTTATGCTTTCATTGGCCAATAATAAAAAAATAATGTTTCCCTCTATTTTTGTTAATTAATGATGCTTTTTTGATTAACTAACCTCTATCACATTCCATATGCCAATTTATGACACATCATTAGTTATTATCCTCTTCCAAACAAACAATTAGTGATTATTATCTAGTTAAGCCTTTTATCCTTGTATTTGGTCAATAAACCCTATTATTAGCTAAAACCCCTCTTTGAACCATTCAAAATCGCCCCATTTCCCTCAATACATCTAAAACGGATTCAAAAGCTTATCATAGCATCTTAATTTATCTTACGTGGTTAATTAAGGCTCTGACATGCTAATCACTTGTTAATTCACTAATCATGATTAGTAAACCTTAATCTACTTTATTTTGTTAGTCCCACATGCACCAAGATGCAAGTTTTCCTCAAATATAAAACTACAAAAAGGAACAAGATCCAACCTTAAAACTTTACACCATACTTTTATTAGTATATCATATAACAAATATGATTAAGATCCTTACTTCCTTCTTGGATTAGCTTGATTAATTTTTGCATCTAAATCTTCATGTTGGTTAGTAGAGTGATATATAACATGACCTTGTAGCCATTGTTAGAGATACCCTCTCACCATTTTTTGGAGTAGTATGAAACCATAATTTTATTTCCTTAGATCTAAATAGGTCTATGTTAACTAGTAATCATCTCACATATTAAGGATGCTTGTAGATTAGATGTGTAATTTAATTTAGTTTCCACTAATGCATGTTTTTAATATTTTATCATGATCCTTCATTCTTAAAATTAAGCTTGGCTCTAGGCTACTTCGCTGTGTTAGTATTTATTACTTAGTCATATTGCAAATGTTTATGGTGATCACGAGATGAAACTAAATTTTAAATCAAGATATTTTAATGAATGAGTTACTAATTGGAGTATTCTTGCACATTGTTATTATTTGGAAGTTGTTTAATATTATTTGGCCTATTAATTTTAATGTACATATTTGCTAATTTTTTATATTGAAATCAGATATGTGGATGTTCATTTATTTTTTATTAAAACATCTAGACATGGATGTATAAGCCATGTGAGTTCTTGTGAACCGACTATGTACCATTTTTACTTTTTTAGATTGCGGGTTTGTAAAGTATATCGAATTGGATAAAAGATTGGTTACAAAACTTTTTATTATAGTTTTACTATTTCATATGAATGTAATAGATGAACTTGTATCTTTTTAAAAATGGAAAGTATTACTTCCCTAATGTACAAAGAAAATGGTCTTCTTGTATTACAAGATTATCATCGATATTCTTTATCGAGATAATGCACTTTTGTTTCAAATTGTGAATATAAATTTGTCTTCATATATCATTATGATAGTGTTGATATAAAAATGTTGATTTTTGTTTAACAACATGGTAACCATTATGAATTGATGAATAATTTAAATATGGTAACTATTTATAAGATGTCGTTATAAACCATTGATTACACAATGAAACCAAGAATTAAAAACAAGGACATATGAATGAATAGTGAAAGAAATAGTTATAAATGATGTACCTATTTGGATAGATAAGTAAGTTGATATCAATTATTTTATGTTGAAACAAGTAACAACTACTACCTTTTTAATAACAACATGTGATGTTATGAAATAAAGTATGAAAGTATATAAAAAAATAATGCAATGATTTGATGTTTATGTATGAAACAAGTAACAACTACTTCCTTTTTAATAAAAATAACATACGATGTTATGAAATAAAGTATTAAAGTCTATTAAAAACTCATGAAATGGTACTGATGTACTTATCTACATGAGGTAAACAAAAATAAACCTAATATCAATTAAAGGGCATTAATGACATTAATTAATGTTGCGAAAAGGTTTCAAGTCTTGTACTTGACTGAACTGGTATCTTAATTGGAAACTTATATAGTTGATTATCACTCGAAGTGGGTACATACTTATGAAATGAATCATGGAGATCATTGTGTACCTCTAACGTGGTTTGGATATCATCTTGAAACTTAGTTAACCTATCCATAGGATGAAGGTTTACATTGTTGTAAATGAATGAACTAAAATGGTTAACTATGAACTTAATACTTAATCAATGGAAAATAATCTTGATACTATGTTGAGATGGTTGTGTGGTGAAAGGAAGTATATGTTTCATGTGGCTTATGTGCAGTCATGAAACTAGGCTTGCTAGCGCAATGCCAAAACTATGGCCATAGTATTTTATTTCCTATCACCATTTAATATTTTAAAGCTTGTCGTGAGTGAGAGACCGACACTAAGAAGATGCACATGGTTCTCTAGTACCTTTAAAAATGTCTAGCCAAATGATAAACTAAGTATATTGGCTCGTATAGAGAATTGAAAGGGGATCAAGTAGGATCTAGAACCCTTACAGTTGCACATGGTTATCAAGATGGATTCTAAAAATTAATTAATGATATATTTTAATCGCTGCATTTTAAAATCATTGAAGGCATAAAGATAATTAAATGGGTAAAAAAATCTTCCCTTAGTTTGAAGAAGCATAATATTGAGGTTTTACTGATTGTGTCATCTTCACATTTATTTTATTTCTCACTAATCTTCACATCAACTTCATACACTCTGTTGAACCTGACATGAACCTCACTCTTCCCTAAATTAGGATAAATTCACTTTACTTTTTCATTTTTCTATTCTTTTCCTACATGATTAGCCAATGTGTAAATTCCTTTACTCAATTTATCATGTTTTCTTCCTAGTATTCTTGACCTTATGCCATCAGCCCCTATGTATGCACTTACTATATACACTCAAATTTGGTAATTTACCCTTTGAAATTTATAATTGTGAATGTGATTCTTTTCTAAGATAAAGACCCACATAATATCCTAGTAAGTGAATATTTTTATCTATTTCGTTTGGAATATAATTACAAAAAGATTAGTGTTAAAAATTTACATTATATTGTGTAACTTTAAAATTTGAATCACCTTTTTCCTATTTAAACCTATACAAATTAGATAGGATGTATAATTTGGTCCTAATGAATTGTATGGTCTTGTACCAACACATTTTCCAAATATATTTTGATGCATGAACATTCATTGGGTGTTTTCATCTTCCTAGGTTAGCCTTATCATGCTAGTTTACCTTCAAAATCCTATATAAATAAGTTAATATCACCTCATTTAGTAACATGACACTTAAGGATACCTAAATATTCCAAAAATTGATGCACATACAGTAGGGAAACCAACACTACGCTTATGAAGAACTCGAGATAGGTCAAAGATTCTAGCTTCCCTCATTCCCAAAAAAATTCCCTACTTCAAATTATTAGAAGAGCACAATCGTATCAAGCATCTTAAAAATGGTTCAAGTTACCAACTAGCTACATTCATATAGATTTTACATAGTATGTAGCAAACTATATGTGGTTTTAGGCCTCTTTGGAGTAGTACCGATGTAGACAATGCATGGATTGCAATTTAACCCAAACACTAACCATCCGATAGGGTATTCTACCCATGATTAGGTTTATAACATGATTTATTTGATTACATATGGTTTTAGGATAGTGTGATAACTAAGGTTTGATAACGAGACATTTTTTCATACCATGGAAGGAACCATGAATTTAAAGTCTCATTCTAAGAGGGTCTAAGACTATACCATAGGGGAAGGGATCAATTTTACATCTTGACCAAGTTGTATGGTCCTTCACCATGGTAATGTTAAGTTATTGTATCATAAATAAATTATCTTCAATATATTTACTCTGATATCCTTCAATTTGAGCATAAATATCTCTTTTGTACAATATTGTATAACTAAGTAAATATTTCTCGTACTATTTTCAAGTTTATAGAATATTATAATCACTAACCGCAAGAACCAATACACTATTTGATATGATATAATCAATGATGGAAGTTAATTAATATGAATAGCTCATATTTTCAAACCTTACATTCCTTTTATTATCTTCTATGTCTATAACATTAAATATACTAAGGCTAAAAAGGATATAAACATTTGGTGAACCCAACTTATGATTGAATTTTCAACCTCCTTCTAAACCCTATTTTCCTTAGAGTTCCATTTCTACATTTTATATTTTGATCCAAACTTGATTCTCATCTTTCACATGCCCTAAATATTGTTTCCAAAATTTTCCTAGGATTTCATTGTTGGTCCTACCCTTTGGTTATATTTCTAGTTATTTATAATTTTTGAAACACCTTTCGTCACATATTTTAATCATAATGACTTTTATTTTTTTATTTTTTTGTTTTTGTATATTTAACAAAAATATTTTTCTATTTTCCTAATTCTTATCACAATTATAAGAAATTCAAAATTACTATTTATAGTAATTAGGGTATAATCATAAAAATATACACTTTTGTGAAAATTCTTTGAGTTTTTAGTCCATGTAATCATATTAAAAAATACCTTTTTATTTCATTAAATTCACTTATTATTTTCATAAATGATCATTTTAATAATTTGACAATGATCAATTTTTTCTAAAACATCACTTTTGGGTCTTATCCTTTATAGTCTCTTGACCTCAGACCTCCATGTGTTGATTATTATTATTTCTTACCTAATTGGAGTTTTTTTCTATCATTTTTTATAACATCATAGACCATGCTACGATTCCCAATTTTCCTTATATGATTCTCTCTAATCTGTTGAACAAGTTTCCTTGCTACCTATTTCAGATTAGTGAAATCACAACAAGAGAACAAGAAACTCCAAGTATGAGAGGGTTTAAGGTACCTCTAGATGGGATGGCGATGGATACGGGTGCAAAATGAGATATCATCCTCCTCGTAGCAAGCTATGTGACATGTAAATCATGATAACTCAACACGACAAATGGATTAGTAGATATATGGGTGGGTTTCTTGAAAATGTTAGTCCCAAGAAGTGAAAAATTCCTAGGATGGATTTCAACCCATGTTTTTGATAAAAATAAGATAAAATATTGATAAATTAGATGTAATAGAATCGAGATAAAACAAAAACTCAAATACAATAAAGATAATAAAATGCATATTTGATCTAAGAAAATTAAACCAAACCTCGCGTACGTCAATGGCGGATCGAGACTAGAGTAAATCAACTAAAAAAGTAGAATAAAATTATAGATCCAAGAATTTGGAGGAAGATATGGAGTTGATGATGAGATGAGATGAACAAGATATAAACTCCGCAAAATATTTGAAATTGTATTTGATAGAAATAATGTAATAAAATTATGAAATATCAAGATGAATGCAATGAACACTTATTTCTTCAATGGTGACCTGGTTGAGTTGGCATTGACTCGGGGGCTAGTATAACATATATGAGATGACAGATAGGACAAAATGACAGGATTTGAGGCCCGAGTAACTCAAATATCATAGAGGGAATGATTGGGGATATGAATGAAAGATAGACTAACCAAATGGGATTTGGGTGAATGGCGACTACATAGGGTTAACGATGACTGGGGTTGATCTACGGTTGGATGAAAAAGGATTGGCAAGAATAAAGATCGAAGATGAAAAATGAATACCTGAGAAGGCTAAAAGGAATATCCTAGATGATAGATGAACCTGCACAAGATCTAGTGAAGAATATGATGATAAAATTAGAAGAATGGGCCCAAACATGCAAGAGTGAAAAATATCTCCAAAGTGATGATGGAAGCTTTAATAAAAAGAAAAAAATGAAGCCAATATCATTAGAAGGCTCAAAGTCTCTAAAATTGCATCCTTAGAAAAAGGAGGGGTAAGGGTGGATTTATAGGGTCAACGACGACCTAGATGGGTCATCATTGACCATGGATATCCATATATTTTGGTGGTGGAAATGTGATGACCTCAAGACAAAGATCCCATAAGAGGCGGGATTATGGTTTTGAAGGGTTAGGATGAGTTAGGGTTGCTTAGGGAGGATAAATGGGTAGGTGAGAGGTGAAAATATTAAATAAAGGCAAAGGAGAGGTTAATTTATTAAATGTGGGCCTAGGAAGGATAAAATGGAGGATTTAAGAAGAGAAAAATTAAATGGGGATTAAGAATAATTAGGGATGATTAATGAATGACTAAGATGGGGAATAAAGATAAGCGTGATAAAATAAATTTAGGAGGGAAGAAGAGAATTTGAAAGGGAACAAAGGTATATATGTAGAAAAATACAATGGAGAGTGCATGTAAGGTGAGGGGTAGTGATACCAAAAATTGGTGTCTACATTTACCCCTTTTTATTGGTTTGCATTGGGAAATCCTTGAGATTAAAATGAGAAGAAATGAAAAGATGATTGATGAGGTGCTCCACCTCAAACTAGGGGTTGATAACACAAAAGGAATTCGATCAAAAGTTTGAAAGAGATAGATGATGAAATAAAGGGTAAAAAGGATGATAAAAATAATATTATGAGAGAAGATATCTCAGATGAGGATAAACAAAAACTAAATAAGTAAACAAAAAGATGGCAAGTGATTTTGGAGCCAATGGCCCACATATTACTTTCAAATATGGGGAATTTAAATATGAGACTAGATATGAGCCACACGTGGCATGGAATAGATTGATATGCATTGTTATGATGGTCATCTTCTGCTAAGCACTTCTAGATTAAAGTACGATATTTCCATGGAAACTGGTGGGTGTAGTTGCATATATTATAGAGCATCGATTTATGTTTACATTTGGTCCTGTTTACTAGGGAAGGTCTATCGGGAAGTTATGGATGTATGTGAGTAAGAGGAGTTTAGGATTGGATGTTGGATTCTTATTATATTACTAGGCATATGAGCATATCATATTCATCAGCCACCAGGGCTCCCATGGGTCACAGGGGATCATATTGAGCTTTCTATTGGGTTTCTAAGATGGTGAGCCAATCGGGATCACAAAGATAATAGGCGAGAGAGGAGATGAGTGGTACAAAGAGAAACCGTGGAGTTAGATGTAGGTCGGTTAGATAGTTTCCATACTATGATTTTCCCACATCACCTTGGGAAGATGCAGAGTTAGTTGGGATGAGGAGGATCGGGTGGGTGTAGGGGAGGAGTCCCGAGATGGTGGAAAAGGTTTAGTTTCCATGAGTTATACAAAAATTTGGTGTCATCCATACTATACCCATGGAGCCTATTAGATATAGGAAAGACAAGGATGAGATGGAATTTCCTACTCTTATGATGGAAGACACACTAGAGGATGTAGGAGCACCACAGGATGAGGATGATGATTTGGGACTTTGATTTGGATTCACAGAGTGGATGACAGCTTACATGGGTGGCCCATGTAAAAAGAAAGAGGGCTGAGGTAGGAGTTGATGATGAGGAGGAGGAGGTTCCAAAAGAGGAGGGTATGACATGTGGGTGATGAGTGTGGTGATGGAGTGGTGGTATCGTAGATAGAATGCTTACGTACATAGTGCAATACAACCCACTAGATAGGGATGTGGTATGAAAAGAGAGAGGTGGTGCATCGGAGGCCATAACATTACACCGGGAGAGGTATCTAGTGATCTAGAAATAAGACAAATATAAGATATAGAGAGAGACCTACAAGGCCATATTTGGAGACTTCAGTCCCATACTTACTACAAAGTTTGAGAGTGTAGCATTAGTGGCCTCTCAAGGAGCTGGTAAGATGAATCCACCGTATTGTTCTCTTATAGAAGTACACAGGAATTAGATGCGAGAGGCACACTATTATGATCACATATTGACTTTGAGGCTTCCCAAGACATAGAGATACACCACATATTTATTTGAACAAAGTGGGGTATAGGGGTGCAATATGACCGAACCATTTGGGAGTACAACGAGTGTGGCACAACCATGATAAGATATAGGCCATGATGGAAGGGATGATGCCCGGTGAGATTCTAAGGCACTTGTCCCAAGGGGAAAATATCTAAGGTTATCTCGATGTACAATTTATAGATTTTTATGTCTCAACTTTGAGACAGATCTTAAACTACCCGTCATGGATGTATAGATGTTTTTGGATGATATGTGTGTGTGTGTGTGTGTGTGTGTGTGTGTGTGTGTGTGTGTGTGTGTGTGTGTGTGTGTGTGTGTGTGTGTGTGATTTTCATGTTTCGTGTGTTTATTTTGATTATACTTATGTTATATGATGATGATAGATTTGGTTTTATGATGATTATGGATGTGATTAGATGTAGATGTTGGATTATAGATATGATTTACATGATGATTATGGATTTTTATGTCTTTTATGGTTTTTAAATAAAATATGGATGTGATGTGATGTTTCATGATGGATATATAGATGGTAATAGATGTGATAGATAAATGGATACAAATGATGTGATGGTTTTTAGAAATATGTTAGATATAGATGGTATGGCATACATATTTGTGATATACAAACATGGTGGATGTTAATTGGAAATTTATAATGGATTTTAGAAATATATACATAGTCATGGATGAGATGGGTAGAGAAATATATGATTTGGATGTGAGGAAAAGGGATTCAACTCGAGATAAGGTGACCGAAAAGAGAGGAATGTCACTCCATTATAATAAGGAGAGCATGAAGAAATGATTCTTTAAACCGGATTGGAGGTAAAAAATAAAATAAGCCAATCAAGCGAATGCACTTGCAACAAATATTAGGTGTTAACACAAAACCACCGCTATTTAGTAATCCCAAGGGTCACGAGGAAAAGTATGGAGGATGGAATTACAAACCTAATTTTGACATGGCATAAGGGGTTTCGATGTAAATCATATGTGGGAAAACAGGTTCTCCTTAAGTAGGGTTCCCTACGTCTATGCCCCAACTTGAGCAATATGGTGCAAACCGATCATTACAGAAATTTTTATGGATGAGAAAGTTGATCGATGTAATAATCTTTCTTAAAATTCTTTTTTAAAATTTATGATTTTTCTTTTGAATAGATAGAAGGTTGATCAATGTGAGAAGCCTTCACTGCCATAATATGAGATGGTAGCCATCCTTTGAGGGAGTGGTCTAAATTTTTATTTTTGTTTTTGGATTTTAGATTTTTCTCTTAGATGGCAATATAGAGTATGATAGCTTTCCTTCGAGGGATCGGTATATTATTTTTGATATTATTATTTTATGAACAACTATCTTTCAAGGGAACATTCTATTTGCTTTTGAATATGATAAATTTAATATGAACATCCAAGAATTTTTGAATTTTTATGGAAGATCTAGAGATAACGAGGTAGACCACTTAGGAGGGGATAGTAAGTGTACAAGTGACACCCGTGGACCATTAACATGGTTCCAATAGGTAGATAATGATGAATTGTATGTAATAATCATAGGGTTCCCACCTAAAAGGAGGAACTTGTCCATAAGGAATATGCTATGAGCAGAGTCATGCTTCCCATATGTAAGGTCATATATAGGAAAGTGACGGTAGACCACATAATTTCAAATCATTATGATGAAAGAAAGAAGAGGCTAATGATAGACGGATGACTACTGAGATGACTAATATCACGTTGATATGTATGTTAACAATAGAAAGGCTACAAGTGTAATGTATTAAGAGGTTCTGTTTCTATTTTACCATCAAGAGAATACAAACGATAGGATCCAAATCCATACTTATACATGATAATATAAGTTAGAATCCGAGTTAGGAGAAAACTTTCTGCATTGACTCCTTTCTAGAGTAGTGACATTCTAATTTTATTTAAGGAAAAGGTCACCGATGTTAAAGTCACATTCCTTGAAATATTTATTATAAGCACATTTGATGTGATTTTGATAGACATGACAATATTCAAGAGTAAAAGGTGACATTCATCTAGTAATTCGAGTTGTGCTAGATGCTCTTGGTGATAATCTTCACTATAGATGAATTCGTAAAGATAAACACATAAGGATGGGATTTGGAATTCAATAGAAAGAAAAATTCAAATCCGTAGATGAAAGATAAAGGAGTAGTGCCCATAGAGGTGTGGATTCTAGTATGATATGCCAAAAGAGTGAAGGGGGTGTGAAGATGCCAATTACAACCCAATTTATCAATAGGCTTGGAAAGAATGTTACAAAGGGTTTTGTTAGTTGCTTCATCTTAGACATTAGCTTGGGGATAATATGGAGAAGATAATCTAAGATTAATATTGAATGAGTCGCAAAGCTTCTTGAGGTCTTTATTTTTTAAGGAATTTTTGTTGTCCATGATCATCTTGTGAGGAATGCCAAAATACTAAATGATATGATAATAGATGAAATTAATGATCTGATTATATTTAGTTGTTGTGAGTAGAATTTCTTCCACCCATTTGGTGAAATATTCGATGTGAGTGATGATATAAGGATGGCATTGAGAGGAAGGTGGTTTGATGAGGCCAATGAGGTCAATTCCCCATTACGAGAAAGGCCAAAGATCATGATCCAAATGTAATTCCTATCTAGGAATGTGGATGAGATTGGAACGTTGTTGGAATTTGACACAATTCTTAATGTACTAATAATAATCGCGATTAAGGAGGGGCCAATAATATCTCATGAAAAGGATACACTTGGTGACAACCAGCCAGCTAAATGGCCACCACATATGCCATCATGGATGTCTTGGATAACTCGAGTGAATTCATGAGATTTAAGGCAATGAAGCAAGACACCATCAAAGTCACATTTGTAAAGAATTTCCCCAAGGATGACATAATGGTTAGCACATTGAATAAATTACCTCCTACCATTATTAGATAGGTCACGAGGGGATGATGGATTAAAAATATATTTGAAGATTTGAGAATGCCAAAGATCCTGGAGATTATATCTAGTGAGATTGACATCACGTAATTCACTAAGGTGAGTGGATTTTTCAATATGATGAATGATGATGGTGAGCTTAGATTCTTCCATAGACAAAGAGATTATAGATGTGAGAGAATCCATAGTGTCTATAAAGTAGTTAGATGATCGAGGATAAATTAAAGGGTGTAGAAATCAAATGCTTCAAGAAGGAAGTCAACAATATCCTTATAATTTTGAAGGACCTCATTTTTACATTGATAAATTCCTTTGACTTGATTAATGATGAGTTGAGAATCCCTATATATATCAAGGATTTAGAAACTGATTAAGATGACAATTTGAAGGCCTAAGATGAGAGCTTCATATTCAGCCATATTGTTTGTGCATTCAAAATTAATTTTATAAGTAATAGGAATAGGATTATCCCAAGGAGGAATGATAATGATATTAGTGCCTCCCCCTGTTAACACTTAGACTCATCAAATAAGAGCACCATCTTAAGGGGAGAGAACTCATGATAAATGGTATTGATATATTCATTTGGAAATTATTCATGAGGAAGGAGATTATTAGGAATAGGGGCATCAACTAATTTATCTATGATAGCTTGGCCCTTGATTGATTCATGTGAGATGAACTCTAAGTAAAATAATGTCATGAGAATGAGCCATCGAGTGATGCAGTCATTATGATAAGGTTTGGAATGCATGGTATTGAGAATATGAAATATAGTTATGAAATAATTCTTATGGTTGATAATATAATGGAAAATCTTAGAGGTAGCAAAGAAAATATCACAACCCAAATTTTCAGCTTCAATGTAGTTAGGGATATTTTTAGTGGAAAAGTTTTTAATCTCGTAAAAATCGAGGATTATGGAAATTTGAATTGGTGAATATTATGCGATTCGTAGTTGACTTATTCACTCGAAAAATTATATTGAAATGTCCCTTATACTATTCATTTTGCCTAGATTTTACACATATATAAGATCTTATGAATGTAATTCACCACCATTTTGAATCATTTTGTGTGTATATTCGCTGAAGTAAACATAAGAAACCTTTCACCATCGTCCACTCGAGTTGTCCAACCCTAAGTTGTCCAACCCCGAGCCATCCAACCCTTGACCATCCAACCCCTAACTCATCCAACCCCCGAGAAGTCCAACCCTGAGCCGTCCAACCTCTTAGTCATCCAACCCTTAGTCGTCCAACCCTAAGCCATCTAACCTAGAGCCATCCAACCCGTAACTCATCCAACCCCTTAGCCATCCAAACCTAAGTCATCCAACCCTAAGTTGTTTAACCCCTCATCCCTCTAACCCTTCATCCATCCATCCCCGCCTCCATCCAACCCATCACCATCCATCCTCTCGGTATGATCATTCCAACCCCTCGATTGTCCAAACCTTTGTTGTCTAACCACAAAGCCATCCAAGCCTTTTTTGTCCAACCCTTTACCATCCAACCACTACTTGTCTAACCCTAAACCATCCAATCTCAGATCCTTTGAACATAAGAGTTATCCCTAAGCAATCATGGATACTAGAAATTAGGGTAAGAAGGTTACTAATTCAGCCATGGATACTAGAAATACTTTGCTTGGTTATTTTGGAAAATCACAAAAAATGAAGGGGGTTTCTGCATCAACTGAAAATATCAGTATGTGGCATGTGCTATTTACAAGTTATTTAATCTTACAATATTTAATAATTATGTTTTTCATATTGCTCTTGGAACTCTTTATACTGTGTAAAAATTTAACTATAGATAAAATTAATATTATATTTGTAACAATTTTATAGAATTATATGCAGATGTTTCAAAAATTCCTTCACAAAATAATCAATTTAAAGATATCGATGATCCATTATATGTTGAGGAAAACATTATGTCCCTTGATGACATAGAAGTACAAGAAAATTTATCGAATTCTCATGATACACTAGCAGAGGAAGCTTCTACTCCAAGGTATATTTCGAGAAAAAGGAGACATGAGAATGAAGATATTCTTGCTTAGAGCCCAGATGCAGTGGTTAAACCCCAAGGAAAAAAGAAAATAGGTCAAAAGAAAGAGCACAAACTAGAATGATAGGAAATAAGAGATAAAATATGCGGAATAATCCCTTACAGAATCGCAACAATAGAAACTAATATGCAGAAAAATATTATAGATCTCAAATAAAAGTACAGAATAAATAACACAACACAAAGAGACAAGATTTAACGTGGTTCACCCAATTTGGGCTATGTCCACTAAGAATCACTTGCTCAGATTTTATTACAAGCCTCCACTCTCTCAATACAATACCCATATCCGTTCAGAGCTATGCTCAACAAACTCTACAAAATTCACACTTGAATTAAAAACACATCTCGCAATACATTTCTTTTACTCTATCATATGCATAAGACCATATAAATAGACAATTGCTTAAGTAGTTTGATACAAAACTATGGTATCAAAACCATGGGCAAAAACCGTGGGTATCAAAACCATGGGCTAAAAACCATGGGTATCAAAACAATGGGTACCGAAAAACCATGGGCCCAAAATAGCCCATAATGGTTACTTCCATTACCCATGGGTTAATAAAACCCATGAAAATTTTCTTCAGGGGCTTCACCTTCCTCGAATCCCCCTAACTCCCGACTCTGATCGGTGAGCGGGACCGCCGTAAAAATACCCGAGTGTAACACATGTATGTGGTGTACCACTCTCTAACATGAAAATAGGCTCCACAAACATAACAATCTCCCACTTGGAGACTGATTTCCACTGAGCAAGCTTCTCAACCCTTCACTGTCATCCATGAAAGGCCAACTAAAGTTGAACATAGCTTTAGTTTATCCTCAGTGACCACCTTTGTCATCATGTCTCACAGATTTTGACTGGTATGAATCTTCCAACTTCAACTTATCTTCCTCCAAAGCTGTCCCGATGAAGTGATATCTCAACTATATATGCTTCATCCTAGAGTGGAAAGCAGAGTTCTTAGCTAGGTGTATAACACTCTGACTATCACTATGTAGCTTACATTCCTCCTGCTTATGCCCCAACTCCTCAAGCAATTGTTGTAACCAAATCATCTCTTTACTTTCCTCTGTGGCAGCAACATACTCAACCTCCATGGTTGACAAAGCCACCATCTTCTGTAGTCATGAAATCTAGCTCATTGTTATCCCACCTACATTATAAATATAACATGTCATGCTCCTCCTACTGTCTACATCTCCAGCCATGTCTGAATCTACATAACCACGTAAAGTGGTGTCTGATCCACTATAGCACAAAACTGTCCCCATGGTCCCTCTCAAATACCGAAGGATCCACTTTACTGCTTGCCAATGCTCTTTACCTGATCACTCATAAATCTACTCACAGCTCCCACTGCATGGGCAATATCAGGCCTAGTGCACACCATAACATACATCAAACTACCAACCACTGATGAGTAAGGTACCTTGGACATCTAGTTTCTTTCCTGCTCTGTCTTGGGACACTGCTCCTTTGATAACTTAAAATGGCCTGCCAAAGGAGTCCCAACCGGTTTAGCATCCTACATGTTAAACCTATCCAATACCTTCTTAATGTACTCTTCCTGAGATAAAGTCAGCTTCCGTTCCTTCCTATCCCGAGTTATCCTCATACCAAGGATTTGTCTGGTTGCCCCCAAATCCTTCATATCAAAGGATTCACTTAGTTGTTTCTTGAGTACTTTTATTTCCTACATGTTTTTACCTGCAACCAACATGTCATCAACATACAAACATAAGATAATATAACTTCCATCCTCAAATTTCTTTGTATACACACAATGGTCAGAATGACATCTAATATAACCTTGCTCCATCATGAAGCTATCAAACTTCTTATACCATTGACGTGGAGCTTGTTTCAGGCCATACAAGCTCTTCTTCAGTTTGCACACCATCTCCTCTTTACCTTTGACTTCATATCCTTCTGGCTACTACATATATAGCTCCTCCTCCAAATCACCATGGAGAAATGCAGTCTTTACATCTAACTGTTCTAAGTGCAAGTCTTCTTTGCCACTATTCCAAGAACAGTTCTAATAGAAGTCATTTTTACTACAGGAGAAAAGATCTCATCAAAATATATACCTTATTTCTGCAAACCCTTGACCACCAACCGGCCTTATATCTTTTCTTTCCTCCTTCTTCATCTTTAACTCTATACACCCACTTGTTCTGCAATGCTCTTTTACCTTCCGTAGCTTCACCAAATCCCAAGTCTGGTTCTCCATGAGAGACTTATGCTCCTCATCCATGGCTTACTCCCACTTCTTACTAGCATCTACCTGCATTGCTTCATCAAAGCTCTCTAGCTCTCCACTATCAGTGAGTAATAAATAATAAAGAGAAGGAGAAAAATGTCAGGTTCTTTTCTTACCCTAGAAGACCTCCTCACTGTAGGAGTTTGGGGTTCCTGTTGAGTAGGTTCCTGAACTGATTCATGGGTCACTGTCCCATCCGAAAGATCCTCTACCACTGCATATTCTTTCTTGGATTCTTCCTTGTTTTCCTACAACTGTTGCTTATACATGACTTTCTCATTAAAGACCACATCCCTAGACCGAATGATTTTCTTTTCCTTAATACTCCAACATTTAAATCCAAAGTCATCACCACCATAACCAATAAAAGTGCATTTTTCTTATTTAGCCTCTAGCTTGGTCCTATCATCCTTGTCAATATGAACAAACACCTCACATCCAAAGACTCTAAGAAATGAGTAATCAACTTTCTTACCATACCAAGCCTCCTCAGGTATGCCTCCATCCAAGGCACTTGAGGGTCCTCTGTTTATCAAGTACACAAACAGTGCTCACCACTTCTAGCCAAAAATAAAGAGGCAGTTCTCGCATGTATCCTCATGCTCCTAAACGTTCCATTATTGTTTTGTTCATCCTTTCGACACCCCATTCTCATGCAGGAGTTCCCGAACTTTCTTTTTCCCTCAGATTCCATTCTTAGAACAATAATCATCAAATTCATTGCTGCAATACTCCCCTCCATTATCTGACCTAAGACATTTTAACTTAAGACCTATTTCATTCTCTACCAAGGCTTTCCATTTAACAAAAGTATCAAATACATCATATTTGTTTCTAATACAATAAACCCAAACTTTCCTTGTTGCATCATCAATAAAAGTAACATAATAACTTGAACCCCCAAGAGATGATACCTGAGCCGGCCCCCACACATCAGAATGTACCAGCTCTAACTTACTCTCTTTCTTCATAGGTCCAACCTTGAGAAACCTTACTCACTTTTGTTTCCCATATATGCAGTTCTCACAAAAATCCAAACCTATTTCTGTATATCCAGGAAAATTCTTCTTTATGATGTCCATGCCCTTATGGCTCATATGACCAAGCCTATAGTGCCATAATGTTGTATCTACATTTGAAGCCACAAGATTACAATCATTAGTACTATCAATGGATAAATACAAGGTTCCAACCTTCTTACCTCTTGCCACCACAAGAGCACCCTTGGTAACCTTCCAAGAGTCAGCTATAAATATCACAGTACAACCATCACTTCCCAATTGCCTCGCCGATATCAAATTTCTCCTTAATGTAGGCACATGTCTGACATCCTTCAATAGCCATGTATTCCCATTCTGCATCTTAACCTAAACATAACCTTTTCCAACTATATTGCAAGGCTCATCATCACCAAGAAAAACATCCCCAAAATCCCTTGAACATAATCAACAAAATAATGCCTATGTGGAGTAAAGATGAAAAGAAGCCCCAATCTAAAACCCAAGATTCAAAGAATATTATGCAAAGAAAGAATCAAAGCATCCCGACATACATTACCCGATGCCACATTTGCCTCCTTGTTTCTTCATTTTGTTTCTTCTTGTCCCAAGCTCCCAATAAATCCTTCTTTGCATGCCCAACTTTCCACAGCCCAACATACAATCTTGCTCTTGGATTTTGACCTTGCCCTATCTTTCGATTTTCCACGGTTTCCTCTATTCTTCTATCTCCTCTAGTTTCCACTTTGTCAAAGCATTCCCTGAAGTAGAAGATTCCCCGAGATTTTTCTTCGCATTTCCTCGCTAGAATCACCCCTACAACATCCTCAAACTTCAACTTCGAGTTAGCTGAACCGAGTTGCTTACCGCCATTACTGTGCTAGGCTATTCCAACTTTCAAGTAAAGAGCACATAATTAATAAAGCCCTAACTTCTTCATCAAATTCTATTATAACCGAAGCTAGCATATTCACAACCATATTGAAATCATTTAAATGATCTCACATCAAACTATTCTCGACATCTTCATATTAAACAACTTTTTCATTAAAAATATCTTGTTAGAGGCGAGGGTTTTTCATACAACTTCCCTAATGCATCCATTAGATCTTTTGTAGTCTTTTCCTTTGAAACATTAAATAATACCAAGATGCAAGACACATATAGATCATTCCAAGTGCCTTCCGATCCAACAAATCCCATTCCGTATCTGTCATACTCGAGGGTTTGTTCACCTTCTCAGTAAATGGAGTATAAAGATCCTTCTGATAAAGGTAATCTTCCATCTACATCTTCCAAAGACTCAAATTCTACCCGTTGAATTTATCAACCCTAAATCTTCCATCATCTTCCATAGCTCCCACTCAAGATAAAACTTTCCCTGTGATTCAACACTTCAAAAACCAAAAACCAGGCTCTGATACCAATTGATAGGAAATAAGAGATAAAATATGCGAAATAATCCCTTACAAAATCGCAACAAAAGAGAAACTAATATGCGTAAAAATATTATAGATCTCAAATAAAAGTGTAGAATAAATAACACAACACAAGAGACAAGATTTAACGTGGTTCACCCAATTTGGGCTACGTCCACCAAGAATCACTTGCTCAATTTTATTACAAGCCTCCACTCTCTCAATACAATACCTAGATCTTTTGGAGCTATGCTCAACAAACTCTACATGAATTCACACCCAAATTCAAAACACATCTACAATACATATTATTATCTACCATATGCATAATACCATATAAATAGACAATTTCTTAAGAAATTTGATACAAAACCGTGGGTATCAAAACCATGGGCAAAAACTGGGTATCAAAACCATGGGCAAAAAACCGTGGATCAAAACAATGGGTACCAAAAACCATGGGCCCAAAAACTTTATCCATAAAATGGTTACCATTACCCATGGGTTAATAAACCACCCATGAAAATTTTCTTTGAGGGTTTCACCCCAAACCCCATGACCGACTCACCGAAAGTGGGACCACCAAAAAATATCCGAGTGTAACACATAGAAGGTGTACCACACTCTAACATGAAAATAGGCTCCACAAACATAACATAGACAATTCAAGGAAATTCTAGTTTGAATGGGATGTAAAATATTCATTTATTAAACCCGTGTACACTACAAATGGTAATGATGTTCCAACACAATGTCGATGCAAAATATGTGGTTGGAAATAGGGGAAGGATCACATGATGCAACTCAAATTGGACACAATTGAAAAGCATTGTGGGAAAATATACATTTCCCAAAAGTAAAAGGATGGCAACATAGTCGAGAATATAAATGGAAAGATGCAAAATATTGTCTACATGTCAAATACAAAGAAGAATATGAAAAGGAAAAAAACATATGAAATAAGTGAATGAAAAAGGTAGGACCATAGTAGAAATATTAAGCAAAGTTGTGGAAGCAGAAATTCATGCAAAAAGTATTTAGTTTGCTACCGTATTCCATATATTGAAAAGGGGAAGACCGATGTCATATTTCAGAGAAAATAAAATTCTATATCAGGTTATTGGTGTACAGAACGTTCCTCAATCTCATTGGTCAGATACCAGTAGTTGGGAAATTGTAAAATGTCTATCTCTAGTAGAAAAGGAGGATCTAAAACTGTGTGTTCAAAAGGCTAAGTATATTTCCCTTTCAATAGATGAGGTTACTAAAGTTGATAATACTTCATGGATTTGTATTTATGTTTATATATTTGCTAATGAAATAAGAACTCCACACCTCTTAAAGAATTCATAAAATGACTGAGAATGTAATTTTGAAAATATGTATAAATTGGTGATCTCAAATCTGAAGGATATCGCCAAAATGGATGACTTTTCCATTGCAAAATATTTAGTTTGTGTCAGATGCGATGGTGCAGTGTAATGTAGGGAGCCAAAAATGGTCTCTACATTAGACTTCAGACAATTGTTGCTCCATATATGGTTGTTGTCCATTGTATGGCTCACAAAATGAATCTGGCTTACAAAATTGTGAGCACATTTGAAAATGTAGCTAGAGTGGAGGAATTGATACATGAGTTACATGCTTATTATTCTAGTAGTCCAAAGAGATTTTTGGAATTTCAAAATTTACAATTGGACTGACAAAGGGAAAAAATATTCTCAAAGATGTAGATACCAGATGGATATCTATGTATGAACCTTCTTATAGAATATTTGATGAATATCCTTCATTGACATGATTTATGTATAAATACCATAGGGATGTAGATAAAGCTAAAGATCTATTGTGCCATCTAATAGACATAGAAAATTTAATCACACTCTGCGGTATTTTTCCCATGTTGAGGGAGCTTAATATATTAATGAAGCATGCACAAGATCATTCTTTCTACATAACAGACTTCATAAGACTTAGAAGACGTGTGTCTTGGAGTCTTGAAATTTTATATATTTTTGATGGGATTTTTTAGGGTGCTACTTTTGAAAACTAGAATGCATTGACAGATTTGAAAAAAACCCAGGTGCTTCTTAAAATACAATATACATGATCATCTATGTATAAAAACACATGGAAAAGAGATTTCACTTCATACATTCCAAAAAAGGGTTAATATGGCTATCTCAGAAATAGAAGAAGTAAAAGTGATACGGAATTTATATGATGCAATATTAATGGAAACCAGAATAAGTTGAGAAATATATCTGAATCGTTAGCTAAAGAGATCTGGAAAGATTCAAAAATGATAAAAATACTTGAAGCAATGGGAGTTGTAAATCCACAGTTTTGGAATTTGTCTGGGGGAAAACCTTATACATCTATCAGTCCTTTATTTTTCAAAAACATGAGTGATCTAACTAACCATTTCTCTAAGACTGAAGAGATAAATGGAGTTTCTGTAGAAGGTATTTTACAAATAAAAATACTTAGTTCCCAGTCAATGGATTTTTCTAATACTATGATACGACAAGTTCAACTTCTACAAAACCCATAGGATTATGGTGTCATCAAAAGGATTTGGAAGGATATTTGTTCCAATAGTATTCTAAGTGAATATTTGAGTGAGTATATTAAGTTATATGAACTTTGTCAAACTATGATTCTAGGTTCTATGGAAGATGAGAGGGTTTTTAGTGCACTATCCTTTTTAAAATCAAAAGTTCAAAATAGATTGGACAGAATCTAGAAAGTTGTCTGAGGTTGTATGTATCATGTTACTCAGTGGAGTATTTCCCTTATGATAGAGGTCTCGCATTATATAATTAACTAGTAGAAAGAAGAGGAGTTAGTAATATTTTTCCTGACCCAAGGGATGGAGACACATCCACAGATCATGCTATAGTTGATTTCCAAGACACGAATGAAATTTTTGATCCAGGACTGTTTCAATTCACATAGATTTCATTACAATAATTTAATGTAATAAATTATAATTGTTGATGCATTTCATATAGAGATTTCAATTTTCAATAAATTTAATATTAAATATTTGTTTTTTTCTCCCATTTGGTTTTTAAATTGAAATAAGAAAATATCTATCTTTTATATTTGTTGATTGATTTATTTTACATCTGCAAGAAATCATAAATGCAAATATTTTAAACAAACAAAATCAAGTAAATTTAAGGAACATTTATGTAAACAAAGAGACAAAAACATCATTTCTATTATGTAGAAATCGAATAACAATATATAGTTACAATTCCAATTCCCAAAGTACTCTTGAAATCATTCTCTCATGCGGTGGATTACTTTATCAAGAAAAGTAAAAATTCATAAAGCATTGTTGGCCAATATAATTACAAAATAGGGGTTGTGAATAAATTTCAAAGTTTCCAGAAAAAAAAATTCATATAAGGACACATTACGAGATCATCCTCTTTTCTTCCTATGATTATGAATCATATTTATCCTTATGTCTACCTCACGGAATAAAAACAAAAAAATTGGTTGACCACTATCTTTTAATTCCTACACTAGTGTCAGAATTGTGACAACACACCTATCACATGGTGAACTTCACTAACATATTTAATTTCTTATGTAGAATGAGAAGCTTGATCTTTTTCTTTTGTTAGAGGTGGAGGAATCTTCTGTGTTTGTAAATAGATATCTTTTATAACTCCTGATGCATGTAAATCTCATGCAATGGTATTGATATTTTCAAGAATATTCAACACCTCCTTGCTACATCTCTTTTCCTTCACAACAAAAGTGTTGCATCTTCATCTGTCTTTTCCTTTAACTTCAACTGTACAAACGAATTCAGGATTTTGCGGGCATTCTTTAAATGTGCTTCAAAAACAACTATTTATTTCTTTAAATTTCCATATTTTTCCTGTAAAACATAAATAACAAATTTTAGTTTATTAGATAAGTTAAAAATATATATTACAGTTCTTATAATATTAGGATTTTGCATGTAAAACATAAAGCCCACTCACCACATCTTTTTCTTTTTCAGCATTTGCTATTAAAACATTTGTCTTGTCTTTAGCCCATTTGTTGTAGTAAGCATGTGCTTCAACATTCAGATTCTCCAACCTTTTTAACATTATGTCTATAATTTACTCGTTGTAATTATTAGTATCGGAAATGGTTCTTGACTGAGCTTTTTTAGCAAAACATCTTGCCTTGTCGGTTGGCTCTCTACGGCAGTGAACAATGAATGCCTTTGAGCACGATTATGGTATCTTGTATTTATTTCTTTTATAATTTTTTTCTCTCCTCTCCCAAGACCCCACCAAATCCATATCATACATTAAAATCTCTTGAATTGTTTCCCTCATACTATCTCATATCACATTTTCTAATATAGAATGTGTCTTTTCATCATCTATTTGTGGAGCATTTGTTGGAGGACGAGGATATTCATTGTCCTCTACATCATACACATTTTGTTGCTGTTGTGGTTGAGATGGAGGAGATTGAATCATATCATGAGTGTCAAAATATTTTCCCTTGTCAAGCATCTTCAGAATCAAATCCAAAATAATCCTCGTCAAAGGTGATATTGTTGAAAAGTTGTGAGGTCATTACTACAGCTTAAAAACATCCTAGTGAGAGTCCATGAAATGTTTTGGTTATAGGATGAACTATTCCAATTGTTTCTCGCAAGAAACCTTATATTCTTTCCTGCGATATTATTTTTGTTTGGACTATACATGTTGGTAGTATTGGTGGCCCCTATGCAAGTGAAATGTGCTCGAAGATATATTATCTACAAGATGCAAACAAAAAAATTTAGAAGCCATTATATGGTTAGGAATTGTAAATTCTTAAAAGTAGTACCATAATAAAACATGATAAATATTAAATATTACAACTTACCTTGCATATTTGGAGATGCAAGCGTAACATTTCAATCTTGTGCATCATAATGATTTTGATCATCATCACCCATTTCGATAGTTTCGAATACAAAAAATGTAAAAAAGTAGACTAGAAATATTAAAATGCAATGATACCTACATAATATATATTAGATTTTTTGATTAGTTAATTATATCAAAAGGAAAGTTCATACCTGTAGTTAAATGTGATGGTAGACGTGACGCACATAATGACCCCTGATGATGAGGAGATCTTACTAGTGTTGATTTTGCTAAATCCATGTCGAAATCAAAGACCTCTGTAGGGGATTTTTCTCGAGTAATTGCCTCTTTATGAGTTGTTGCATAAATAAATCTTCTTCGTTAAAAAAATCTTACAATTATTATTTTATTGAAAAATATTGAATTTGAAATCGTTATAACAAGAAAAATGTAAAAGTAAAAATTACCTATGTTCTTCAATAGTGAAACCAATCATTTTATCATTAATTGCAGTTGGAATTTTAGCTTTCTAAAATTCATAGAAAGATTCTTGATAAAAAGCAATAATAAAACTACAACAAGAGAATATAGTCTTGTATTTTTTCGATTGATTGTCATTGCAGGCATGAGAGACATCTATTTTTATTCGGCTGGAAAAATATGTGCACCAATTGAATTGTTGACCCGTTAGTGTCCGCAGTAAATATTGAACCGCCCAATACAGATGTATGCGCAGATCTTCCCTATAATAAAATCATGTCTTGAAAAAGTGACACAACTGCAAGAAATAATTAGTTTATAATACCTTGAAGAAGTAGACCTCATGATGAATGATTACGAGGAGTTGCAATAATAGAAAACATGTTAGAGGCTTGGGTGGTGGAAAAATTTTAAGAGAAAAATAATTTGAAAAGAATAAACATACCATCAACTCCGCACACTATAATGAGACTAGAAAAACTATTTGTCTTTCCTCGTGAGGACAACCTTTGTAGTAACATACGGCTTATTTTTGAATGGTAACCCAGTTAACCGATGTACATCTGCAGGCTCAATTGTGAATGAAATTTGACGACGTCTCGGATGCACCAGAGAATGGAAAAATTTTCTATAGTTATCGTTGTGAGAGTCAAGAAGGTAATCAAGCACTGAAGTATTAGTATCAAATTGGGGCATGTCCACAAGCTCGATAAATTATAATTTTTCAAGCCAATCCTTTTATGCATATTTTTCTTTCAGAAGGGCTAAAATCTATGGGCACGTGATGTTTTTTTGTATTAGAATTTGGGTGTAGGAGTAGATGTGGTGCTTTCCATTGTTGAAATTTGGAAGAACTTTGAAAATTGGAGAGCTCAGACCACTAGGAAATTTTCGTAGAAAAGTGAAGAAATGAACCTTATAGGGGTATTTATAGGGTTCTAAATGGGTCAAAGGACATGTGGTTGAAAATTATTGGCTAGCCAAGGTGGCCACCCAACCCATAATTAATAAACCCATCCAAAACTTAGTCATCCAACCATTAGCCATCCAACCCCTCAATTGACCAACCCACCATCCAACCCTTTTCCGTCCAACTCCTTAACCATCCAACCCATCAACCATCCAACCCACTCACCCAACCCTTAGCCATCCAACCCCTCACCATCCAACCCATCTACCATCCAACCCAACCCCAACCATTAGTTTTCCAACCCTCAATTATCCAATGTCTTTAACCATCCAACCCACCCGTCCAACCTTGAGCCATCCAACCCCAACCGTCCTACCCACCCATCAAAACCTTGGTTTTCCAATCCTTAATTGTCCAACCCTCAACCGACCAACCATCCCATCTAAACCCATACCTATAAAACCCACCTATCCAACACCTTACCCATCCAACCTACCCTTCCAACCAACCCATCCCCCCGCCTACCCAACCCCTTAACCATCCAATCGACCCATCCAACCCCATAGTCATCCAACCTAGCCGTCTGACAACCCTTAGTCGTCCAACCTGCAAATCTAACCCTTTGTCATCCAACCCACCCATTCAACCCTTAGTCATCCAACCCTTAATCTTCCAACCCCTCAACCATCCAACCCACTTGACCAACCTTCCCTCCCAACCTACATGCTAACCTTGCCCGACCTACTTTGTGAAACTAGGGAAAATTTCTCTCTATGAAATTTCCTTTTCCACGAAACATTTTTTTAGAAATTCGCCAATGATTTAAAAGTTAATTATTGAGATTCACCACAATTTATAAACAAATTTTTTAGAGTGACCTTCTTAAAATTAACCCTAAGTGTAGTGAGTCTCATATTCATGAAGGGTGTGACTGATGTAATACATAGCCTACTCTTTTCCTTTCTCATCACAAAGGCGCCAACATGGATTCTAGAGCATGATCGGAGGAAGAGACATAGAGATATAAAGGCTTCTCCTCATGTTTAGGGGTAAGCATAGGATAAGATAAAAGATACTAGTTGAGATCATCAAAATAATTTTGGAAATTATCATCCCACTTAAAGTTGATGTCTTTGTGAAGAAGATGGTTGTATGGTTGGAAACAATATGAGAATTACGAGATAAAGTAGCAAAATTATTGGATTTTTCCTTGGTGACTGTGAATCTAATTTATATTAGGAGGAGGCATCTAAAGGATGACCTTGAATTTAGTGGGTTCAACTTCAATACCCCGATAGAAACAATAAATCCAAGGATTTTACAAGTTAGCACTCCAAACACACACTTAGTTGGATTAAGACAGAGGAAGAAATGGACAAGGTATTCGAAGAGGACTTAAATGATGGCAATATGGTCATGTTAATTTTTGGATTTACCCAAAATATCATAAATGTAGTCCTCTACAGTCTTATGGATGATATCATGAAAGATGTACGTCATTTCTCACCGATAGGTGGCTCAGATATTTTTCAAACCGAAGGACATAACACAATAGTAGAAAGTCCCACAAGGATTGAAAAAGAGTTATTATGTTAGTCTTCTAATGTGATGAGGCTTTGATTGTATCCATAGAAACCATCCATAATAGAAAGAATCATATGGCCTACAAAGTGAGGTCTACGAGTTGATAAATGTTAAGAAGAGGAAAATCATTTTTACGGAAAACGAGATTTAAATATTGAAATTTAATGTAGATGCGAAGCTTACAAGAATATTTATAAATGGTTATGATGATGGAAACCCATTTTGGATAGTTGATAGGGATGATGAAATTATCTTAAAGAAGGCATTATAGCTCATGTTTGACAAGGAGGGAAACTATAGGGTGCATGGAAAGCTTCGCTTAACTAGCTTAGCATTAGGAAAGGTAACAATGTTATGGATGGTAATGAAAGGATTGAGGCCCAACATGTTGTTGTACGATCATGCGATGCTTGGATATGTCTAAAAAGAAAGGTACTGATTGATTCAATCTCTTACAGATGAAGATATTGACCCACGTTGATAATGTGGGGCTCTTACGAGTCCCAATGTTGATGTCAATGTTGGATTCAATGATAAGGGTGGATGTGTCCGATAAGAAGGTATTATGAAGATAAGAATATTTTTCCCCCATGTAAGATAGGATTGAATTGTTGTCAATGCATTAAAGTATGTCAATGGTAGGGAAATATTCCTCTATCATTTCTAGATATTGAAGAGGGAGGAACCTAACTTCACCTTCAAATTAATAAGTGATTGGTCCCAAGGTAATGGTGGATATTAAAAAAATCTAGAGGAGATGGACACAGTTTCATCCATATCCATGACCTCGTGGGATGGAGAAGATGAAGGGGAGAGGATTGGAAGATTTTTATTTATATCCCAACCCAAATTTTTCATGGGGTTTGCAAGATTTATCAATGACGAGGTCATGCATGCCTTGTTCATAACACCCCATTCCAAATCCTTTCCATGTGTAGCAATGAAGATAAGTGTAGGTGAAGGATTTCTTGTAAAGAAATTCAAACCCATTGATATATGGTTTTGTGTGTGTTTGAGTGTCAATGTGGGAGGAAGGGAGATTGATACCACCATAAATGAAATATGTGTGAAGATGAGTTGGAATGAAAGGAATGATATACTTGATTTCGTGTTGATACATTATAGCTTTATCAAGTCTACCAAGTCTATTAGGCTTGGGAAGGGCATTAAGTGTGAGAAGGTAATACTCCCCTAGTGAGAGGCAATCCATCACTTTTTCTAAGGAATCATCATTAGGAAGATTGGATATGGAGATAGATGAGTTATTGGATGCCTCAAAATAATCTTGTTTGGAAATGAGCATTTAATTAGTTTGATAATTCATGTGACATGACTTGAATGAAGGAATCACTATGGGGTGAGTTAAAATATTTCCCTCAGGTTCATACTTGATACATCGATGAATGGTGGAAGGAACACAATGCATGGCGTTAATCAATTGTTTCCTAGGAGGATATTGTATTAAAACTCCCCTTATGTGATATGGAAGACCTCGTGGAGGATTTTTTCACCGACATGGATAGGAAGAATAATTGTGCCCCAAGTGGGGGTGAAAACATCATTGAATGTGCAAAGACCCATGGGAGATTGAGAGACAATGTAATTAGGGATCTTGAGTTGATCAAAGGTATAAGATGAGATGATGTTTATGTTGTCTCCATTATATATCATATAAAAACAAATGAATGTGTCATTGATACACATAGTGATGAAAATGGGAAGGTCATACTCTTCAAGTGTTATGTCAGGAATCTTGGTGTTGTCAAGGTATATGGAAGAGGAAGTGAAGAGTGCTCTAACAAGAGAAGTAAAGGGTTGAGCCTCATCACTAGGAGTAGGGATAAGTTTAAGAGATTCAATGATGGATTTACTATGATCCAAGGAGCTTTGGATGAGCTCATAGAGTGACATCTTAACTGGGATATGATGGAGTTGTTTCATAATACTATTTTCAATAGTAGTAGGTCGAGGGGCAGCTAAGACAAAAATTTATATTTATATGAAGGAGGCGAAATACTTTCATTAGGGCAAGTGGTGACAATGACTTTTGATTTTGATTGAGTAGGTGGTTGGAAGTCATGGGGTTGAGAATGGGTCATAATCCAAACAACATTAATAAAAAGAGGACCTTCTTTGGGAGATTTCAATGTAGGAGGAGAGATGGTGAAAAAGGTCTTATATGAATGAGGGGATTTAGAGATATTGGTGGATGAAGGTTGGGATAAAGAAGCAAGATTGGTTGATGAAAGAGTGTGATATTTGAGAAGATCATTCTCATCAATAAGATTATGGATAATAGTTTGGAGGGATATAAAATTCTTGGTATCATGTTACGGTGCACGATGGTACACACAAATGAGATTAGAGTCAACCCATGAAGGTCTTGGGCCACGTGGATCAAAAGGTTTAATAGGTGGAAGGGTATTTGATAATTCTTGAAGTAGGCATTAAAATATTTCTTTGTAAGAACTAATGGGGGTGTTTGAATAAGAAGTTTCACATGGAGTGGACTTTAGAATGGTGGATGAGGGTAAGAGGGAAGGTTTTTTTATAAGGATTTATTGGATCCTTTGATTACTGTCTTGGTCTTAGAAGAATAAGGAGGTTGTGTCTTGATTTTAATTTTAATGATTGGTGACGACTTAGATGGTTTGGTTTTTATTTGGTAATTGAATATGTGGATGGTTTGGAAGGGGGTCAGATTTGGGAGAAGGATTAGATGATTTAGGCTTCTTGATAATGGGGGTATTGAATGAATGGACTGGCCATATATTGAAAGGATACTATTTTAATATTTATGATGTGACATTAGATTTCTTAGTAGGGTTAGTCTTGTGAGGAGGAAGATCCAAATTTTTGTGTGGATGCATATGGGATTTTTAGATGGGAATTCTAGTGTTCTTAGACTTTGGCATTGAGTATTTACCTTTAGTAGGAATGATGATGAATTCAACTGGGAATATGTAGTCGTAGAGCTAGATAATGTAGATTGCATTGTAGAGGTGGATATTAAAGGTGGAAGTGGTTTTTGTATGATGTGCTTGAATAGATATAATGGGGTGGTATATTGTCTAGGTTTAGGATTCATCAAAGTGGGAATGATTAGAGTTGTAGATGGGGTGAGAGTCTCATTTATAGGTGTGGAAAATCACATGGCAAATGATTCAAGGGATGGTATGGATGTGGACATAGATTCATATTTTTATGTGGGAATGCTCACGGTAGTATATGGGATTGATGTAGGAGTGAGTGTAGATGTAGGGATGTGAGATGAAGATGTTAAGGTGGACATGGAGGTAGTTATAGGTGAAGGACTAGATGTGATAGATGAGGATGTGGAATATATGGATGAATACGTGGATGTAGTTGGGATTGATGGGGAATTAGTAGTTGTGTAAATAGTCGAGGTAGATGTAATGGGTGTGGAGGTAGGTGTAGATTTTTATGAAGTTGGGATCATAGGAGAAAAATATGAAATAGGCGTAGATGTAAAAATTGACAAGTTGATGAGTATAGGTGATAGTTTTAGATCTTATTTTATAGTATTAATTTTATGGGCATTACGTGCATGTGATGTGGAAGGTGAAGTTTGATTATTGGTTGGATGATTGGGAAAAGGTTGTTTAAAGACGTCGAGAGGTTGATTAGGTGGTGCATTAGGATTATCCACTTGGAGGTCACCAAATTCTATGAGTTTTTGGATGAGGTCTTTAAAAGTGTGACACTTCTCAATGTCATGACCATAGACTTGATATTTACTGTAATGTTCCTTATGATCCCATGCTAGTTTGGGTCATTATTCATCATAGGTTCAGATGGGAGGATTTCGAGTGAGATTGACCACCATTAACTTGTCAAATATTGAACTATAAGATTCCCCAAGAGGGGTATAGTTAGGAGGCATTCTAGCTTTGTGTGAGAAGTGGATGTTGACGAGGATTTAACCATGATGGAGTTTGTGAAATTCTTAGATTTGTCACCATATGTGCAGGACTTAGTGAATTTGGTCTTGGGTTTATTTGATCAAATTTTAAGATGGCCTTGCTCAAGGGCACAAAGTTAAATTTTTTGAGCCATACTAAATGACTCTTTATAGGTTTGGAATGATTATATTTGAATAGTAGAGGACATATGTTTCACACAAGACTGTGAGAAGTGTTTGATGAATTTAATGTGTGGAAGGGAGAATGATAGGTTGTTGATTATGCCTTGTCATTATACGACAAAATCTGTGATAGATTTTTCATCATACTATCTAATGGTGTAAAGGTCCATGATAGTGATCTTACATGTAATATTGATCAAGAAATGTTCTAGGAATAGTTTCACGAGTTGGGTGAAGGAAAATAATGAATGTTGTGGGATGTTTTTGTACCAATCCAATGTTAATCAACAACATGGGGAATGTGTGAATCCTAAGTTCTTGATCATGAGAAATGAGGTAACATGAATGTATAAAAGTGTGAAGGTGTTATTGTGGGTCCTCCTTGCTATTGAACTTAGAGAATTTTGGTAATTCCCAATGAGGAGGATAAGGATTTATGAGAACTGATGGATTGATAGGTTCGTTACAAATTTGTTCATATGAGAAGGTGGTTTTGGATTCCAAGTTAGCGGCATCAACATTATCCATTCTAATAAATAATGCTTGCATAGGAAGGTTGAAGGATTATATTGTGATGCATATGAGGTACATGGATTAGGTTGTTCATAATGTTGGTATTTCTGAGGATGAGTAGGTTTTGGTGGAATTGGTTGATAAGGTGGAATGTAATTGAGAGGTTGTGATTGAATGGTTTGAGATAAAGGTTGTTGTTGGGAAATGGGAATGTGATTAGATTCTTGAGACCAATTTGGTTGTCGAGATATGGGATCATTTTATTAATTCGGGGTTGGTTGAGACATTTTATTTGGTTGATTGGGGATTATGTAGCGATAGACACCTCGAGGAGGAGTTTGAAGGGTTTTAGTTGATTCGAAGGATGAGGTTGTGAAGTGATCACATTTGCATAGACATGGGAAGTGGAGATAAGGGGTAAAGCTTAATTGTGTTGTTTAGTTGGAGGAATAAGCAAGTGAGACTATTGAGATGATTGGATGGGGGTACAAGTGATCATAGTAGATGATGAGGTGATGGGATTAGAAGTGGTGATAGTTGTGTTCACGCAAGGCAAGTTAGGAGGAATAAGGACCACCAATTGAGTGGTTTGGTGATTATGAGGGATGGTGGAAGAAGGTGGGTTAGGATTAAGATCATGTTGGGCCATGGAAAGTTCATTCATAGCTCTAGGGAAGAATACAACAAGTTGTGATGTGAGAACTTGTGTAGATTCAATATATGAATGGTAGGCATAATTTTTTTGTAAAGGAGGTACATTAATGGGGAGGTTGGTAGTCTTACAAAGGATTTAATCATGAATGGTTACCGGATTAGAATTGATAAGCTCTTGAATTTCACACACCCACGAGGGATGATAGGAGGCCCAAAAACTTCAATAGAGATATTAGAAAGGGGGTTACCGATCTAGATGGAATGAATTGATGACAAAGGAAGGGGTTGGTTTCAACATGAGTGTTAGGTTGGACCAACCGGGATTCTTAAAGAGAGGAAATTTGAACCATGGGTTGAGTAACCATCGAAGAGGTTATCAAAGGGGTGGAGGTAATGATAAAGAATGCACAAGTTTTTGGGAAGCAAATATAGAAGTTGGAATGTTGTTAGATGACATGTTTTGTTCCATTTTTCTTTCTTGGGATTGTGTATTACTTGGAATGAAAAATAAATAAAACAAAACTATGTTAATATTCAATTAAATAGAACAAATCACACAAAATAATTTTGATTATCTTGATTTTTAGATATGTGAAAGGAAATGAAAAATGGGCTTAAAATGAACCTAGGAAATGGCCAATTTATGGATGGTTTCAGGTAGTTCTAGCTGGATTTCTTGATGTATCCAAAGGTATGTGAGGCATAAATCTATTATGACTATTGGTACAGGGCTTGGTATTGGGGCCTACCCCCTCAATTCAAGGTCCCACAACAATAAGGGAGTTACATGCTTAGCCAATATACCAATAGCTAAAAAAATTGTAATGTGGCTAGAACATCATGGTGGAATTCCTATTGGGTGATGAAATCCCAATATTTCCACCTAGGAGGAAATGTTTTATATGTGTAGTTTTGATGCATGTCTTTGCATGTGTGTGATGATAGTTTATGCAAAGTGTTTTTTTTTTTTTATTAAGGGTAAATAGTTTTGAAGGGACTATACCCTGTATACAGAAAGGCTCAAAAGCTAGATATCAAAATAGGTAGAAACAACCCAAAAAGAGCAAAACAACCAACACCAAAGGGCTCAACAGCCAGATAAGACAACATAGTAATAAAACAGATCAAGACATACAGTGATCTGAAAAGTAGCAGAAGAGACAAAAAACTAACAAGAGACTGGTCATCTCAGCCAAAAAATAGCACCAAAACCACCAGATAACAGCAACTTCACAGCCAGTAAATAGTAATAGAGCACCGCTTCACTTGATAGCCCAGTCAATCTTGGCTTTGATCGTTTGAAGTGAGACAAAGAATGCAATGGTGGTGGCCTGGGAAGGGTCTTTCAGATCCACTTGAGCAATTGCAATATCTCTTTTCTCCTTGGAGCCCCAAATGTCCTCAGTAATCCCGCTGAGACTGCAGATACTACGAACGTGCTATTCGATGAAATTTTAAATACTTTTAAGGGAAGAGAGGATACAGTCATTAAGGGTAAATAGTTTATGCAAAGTGTTAAACCCCTTAATTAAACTAGATTTCCAAGGAAATATGAAAGGTTTTTTTAGACCCAAAATGAAATAAGTAGATTTGATGAAATTAGTAAACATGAGTTGTAATGAAATGAAAGAGAGATGGGTGATAAAAATAAATAATCCTTGGATAACACTTTTACTTTTTATTTGATTTTTAATTTTTAAGTGAGCAAACAAATCCAAGAAAAGAAACCCACGCACGTAAAAAGAAAGAAATTCTCCTTCCCGCAAGGTTAATAGAAGATGGATAGAAGAAAATAGAAATGAAAGACAAATGAAAATAATAACCAATAAAGGGTGGTCCCACCGGCATGCCGAGAATGTTGAACAAGTTTCCTCAATGATTGTTTCGATTAGTGAAATCGAACAAGAGAACTATCAAATCCAAGTATGGGATAGTTTAAGGTACATCTAGATGTGATGATGATGGATACGGCGCAAAATGAGAGATCCTCTTCCTCGAAATAAGATATGTGTCTAATAAATCAAGAGAAATCAATAGAAAATGGATTAGTAGATAGATGGGTGGGTTACTTAATAATGTCACTTGAGAAACAAAAACTTCCTAGGATGGATGTCAACCCATTTTTTTGATAAAAAGGATAAGATATTGATAAATTGGATGTAGCAGAATCTAAGATAAAACAAAAACAAAAATACGAAAGATAATAAAATGCATATTTGATCTAAGAAAATTAAACCAAACTGTATAGGTCAATGGAAACTGAATCAGTAGGGGCCCAGGTCGATGGCAACCGGAGTAGATCAACTAAAATAGTGAAAGAAAATGTAGATATGAAGACTTTTGAGGAAAACCTAGAGCTAGTGATGAACAAGATAGGAACATGCAAGAGATCTGAAATTGGATATGATAGAAAGGATGTAAGAAAATTATGAAATCAAGATGAATGCAATGAAGACGGATCTATTTGACGATGACTTGGATATTTCAGCGGTAATCGGAGTTGGTAAAATAGATATGAGATGATAGAAAGGATATAATGATAGGATCTCGAGGTCTAATTAACTGTAAGATCGTAGAGGGAATGACTAGGGATCTGGATGATAGAGATAATAACCAAATGAGAGTTGGGTTGATAGTGACCAAATAGGTTCGACGGTGACTAGGGGTGATCTAGGGTTGGATGAAAAAGGATCAGAAGAATGAAGATCTTCAGATGGAAAATGAATACCTAAGAAGGATGAAATTGAGATCCTGGATGACAAATGAACATAGAGATCATAGAGATCCATCCATTTGGGTGGTGGAAATGTGAAAAACTCAAGACTAATAGCCCATAAGAGGTGGGATTAGGGTTTTAGAGTTAGGAAAAGTTAATGTTAATTAGGGAAGATAAATGGGTAGGTGGGAGATGAAATATATTAAATAAAGGCAAAGGAGAGGTGAATTTATTAAATGCTAGACCTAGGAAGGATAAAATGGAGGATTTAAGAAGATAGAATGAATTAAATGGGGATTAGGATTAATTAGATATGATTAGGGATGATTAATGAATGATTAATAAGGGGAATAAAAATAAGTGGGATAAATTGAATTTAGGAGGGAGTAAGATAATTTGAATGGTAAGAGAGGTATATATGTAGAAAAAGATGATGGAGAGTGAATGTGAGGTGAGGAGTAGCAATACCAAAAATTGGTATCTACACCAACATTATCGTGCATGTAAATATACTCTCTTGAAATTATTCCAAAAATAATTCTCCTTATCGATACACCAGCCTCCCATATAGATTCAGTTTCGATATGCATTGTAAACCTTTCTATTAATAATGATGACATCTTTCATAAATCTATCTTAGAGTCTATTCAAGCATTATATGATTTTCAATCCCAAATTCAAGATACGATACTAAAATAAAATATCTCAAGGATGATATAATGAATCTAAATGATTCTTCCAATTCCCATGCCAATAATGTCTCTATTCATCATGATAAACATATTTCTAAGGATATTGAAGAGAAATGTTATAAAAATATTATGAATATTACATGTTCTCATACAAGTGAATAAACAAAAGATTACAACAAGGAAAATAATGTGTATGTCCCACAAGATCAATCTCGAATACTAAGGAAACTACAACTAAAATAATTGTGAACAACATGATATTATATGATCTACTTGATAATCGATTAATCACATCGTTACCCACTAATTAGTACCCCCACTATCTAGTTAAAAACTTAAATAATAACCACTTTGTAGTTATCATGGAGTTAATGTGCATCGTGACAAGAATTGATATGATTTACAACAAACAATCCAAAAATTGAGTGTAAAGGATTTATTTACTTTATACATGGCATTATACTATGCAATCATCCCAAGTCCTAAAATCTTAATGGGTACTAAAATCAGTAACAACTATATCATATGATCATACTATATTACTAAATGATACACCTTTGGGTATATAACAAGAGTCAAATAATCACAAAGAGGATAATATTGCAATACATTTTTGGTAAATCCACTCTCAATGTTATAATTACATCCTACTATTGTACAAACAAAAATGGTAGAAATACCAATCCAACATGAATAATTTCCCATGGATTCAAAGCACTTAGATCATACACAAACCCAATTAAGGGGAAATACAAAAATAGATTCTAAATATATATACTCATAAGATATATTCTTATTAAAATGATGATATTTATGGGGATGCTAAGTACAAGGCATGTTATTATAGATACTATGAACCATTTGATATGTCGATAACATTTGTGCATGTTGTATTTGAATCCATTTAGGGGGCTGAATATGATATTGATGCCAATGATGGTGAAAAAATTGATACACTAAGTCATCCTTTTGCATATGCCTCTACTTATCCATAACAAGATGGGATAAATCCTAACTGAAATGATGATACTTATTTCAATGTACATATAAATGATCCTATTCATGTGCCAATTGCTAGTAAGGTGACACATATTATGTATGAATGGAATTATACATACATACATACATATATGATATTGATGTGCATATATCTACAAGCATAGTAACATACCATCTAAAGCCTAATTTTTCTTATAAAAAGTCTTTGCCACCACTACTCCCAACCATAATGGGAAACATGAAAAATAATCTTACGGATAGCATTGATTTCTCACTAATATTCAATTTTGATGATAGATATGATTTTGATATTAATTACTATTGCGATGAATATAAACACCTTTATATGTATGATGAGCATTTTTAATAATTAAATCTCGAGACTATTGAAGAAGAAGAGAAAAATATTTCAATAGAAGCACTATATATTTCCCATCATCTCACTACCAAGTATATGGCTGAAAAAAATAGCCAAATATAAAACCTAAGTAGATCCACCTAGTAATACTCGTGATGAGTTTATATGGTAGTACCTTTGTGTCAATATTCTAAAAACTTTAATGACACTAAAATTCAGGAACCTAACATTACATTTGATACATTTATATAATTTTTCATGACATACCACTTCTAGTGGCTCCAATAATTGTCATATGATATTCATTCTTTGGCTCAATGCACCAATGTATCATACCTTCTCAAATACTTGAGGGAATATGCAAATATCCCTTATTTTCCAAGCATAAATTTCCTTGCACTATATGCCCTTGTGTACTTTGGTACATGTGATGCTTCTAATATGTTTGCTAATACTTATAGTGTTATTCTTGATTATCGTATGCTATATCATATATATTAACGATAATGGGGTCTCACACATACATCCAATTCCATACAAATATATTAATTTTTCTATAATCAAAAATATCAATTCAAATCCTTCTACCCATATTATCTCTAATGATTATATCCCTCATCAAGATTATATAGTTTCTACATCTCCGAGATAGGCCTTATTACAAATGTGTTATATCTTGTGGCTCTTTCCCTCTTATAATTCCTCATAAATTAGTGCACATATTATCTCTAGTGGCTCTCACCCTCCTAGTTTTCATCAACAGTCTTCTATTTCACAAATTATCTTTAGTGGATCTATCTCTCCTATGCATCCTAATAGATATTATAGCGCATATGCTATTTCTATTAGCTTTTTCCCTTCTACAATTCCTAATAGGTCTTCTAGTGCACATCTTATCTATATTTCCTCTAGATTTTCTATTCCTCATCACAAGTCTAATCCATTGAATATTTCCTCTCATGGATCTAGTCCACCTCAGTATTCTCCAATTATTTCTATGGCACAAATTACTACCTCTATACCACTCGCATATAAACATATTTCTTTGGAAAAATTGAGGCCCATGCTTCAATTTTTTAAATTTAATTTTCCTCCTTAGGAGGATCTTATAGGGTATATATTTTTCTACACATATTCCTATACATAACTATATTCAATAATACACAAAAATTCATAGACTACGAAATACAAAACCAAGTCCTATACAGATCTTGCATTATTATCACTTTACATTATATATGTTGTTTGTCAATATGGTTTGATTGATAACATATATTTTCTACTCTTTACACACATGCATTCACAATGTATATTGAGCCTTATGTATGACATAGATCATTACATGCCAATCATAGCAATATTGGTTCCTTACATTACATCTCTTAGGGAAATCCTTCCATAGTATACATGTGTTATCATTTCATTATAAATCCTTCCTAAAACCGATTACGCTTGATTACATATATCATGTACATGTTATTTTTCAAACTAACATATGTGTTTTGCACAAATGCCGACATATATTTTTTACATTACTTTATTACTACTTATTGCTCTTATCATTTTTTTCTACACCATTTATTCCATTTTCTTGTGTTATGGTTTCATGCCAATTTGTAGCATGAAAAATTCAAACTTTTAAGCATGACAACTAAGCCAAATTTGAAAAATTTGCTCCCAAGTCTTCTCAAAACCCTCTCCTAGTCAGTTTTATGTTGTGTCATGTCCATATTAACCTTGTACTTATTTCAAAGATGATGAAAACCAAGTTCATATATTTACTATGTTGTGATAAGGTCAGCAATTTCATTTAGTGAAGAAGAACTGGAGACTAGCTCTCCAACAGGATCGAAAGGCTAATTTTGTCCTTCCCATGACTGGTGTGCATCCTCTAAGATGTATATGAAGGCTAAAACACATCTGGATGGATTATTCAACATATATAAACATGTTGAAACTGATTTATGAAATTTTAGGAAAGTTTTAGAGGTTTAGGGACAAACAATGCAATATCATGGGTTTTAGGGGTAAGGATCATGCAGTCAAAACATGGACCTAATATTCTATGAAGGATTTTAGGAGCTTTGTAAGGAGTTAGGATTCAATAAAATAGACATTGGAAAGCTATAATAATTATATACATCATGTAAGTTTAAAATCTTTCACAAGACTCGTGTATCTCTCAAGTAATCTCAATCTATGAAGGAACACTCTTCTATTACGAAGAAAAATGAGTTACTTAAGGGATTTTTAGGTATAATTTAAGGTTTAGATCCATATCATTGTTCTTGTAATGATTTCGGGAGTCAATATCATATAGTAATTCATCAAAAAATACCTTCTGGATCTTCGACAATTGCTTCATCGAGTTCCCTCTCTTGTAGGTTGACTTCTTGTAGTTAGTCATTTCTGGAGTTGGAAACATGTCAACACCTCCTTCAGTGCATTATTTATCCCTCTTATCCTAATTCCCAAGGGGATATGGTGGAAACAAAAATCACCCCTCTCTAGCTCCTCCTATGGTATTCCATGTGACCAACTTACACCCCCCAAAGTGCTTAGCGGTTATACCCTACCTTCCCCATATTGCACTTGTGCTTGACACTTGGCATGATTAGGCTGAGGTGAATTTTTGTGCACCTCTTCTCATAATTCCCAAGGGGACAAGGGTTACACAAAAGTGTGCCCCTCTTCATCCCCTTTCATGTCTCTTCATATAACCTCAAAATAGCTCTCGTGTACTTGAAACTATCCTTCCTCCATCTGCCCTTCATCCAATCTCACCGTGAAACTCATTGGCACCAAAATAAGGCACATATTTCTTCCTGTCATGTCACCATTCCCAAGTTGATAAATGGGACAAAAAAATTCCTCATGCCCAACCATTGCAAAATCAAGATAACTAATTGTCAAACTTGTTTACTCACCTAGTTCAACCTTTACTACTACCATTGAAGCCATGAAACTTGCAATTGCATTAAAACACATTAATTATACTTCCCATAACATTCCACATTCACCCATGGTTGTAAGAAATGAATATTTCTTCACAATTATTCATTCGAAATTTGGTTGCACCAAATTTTTTAACTAATTTTTCTTCCCTTCAAGCTTCTTATGATCAACTTCAGACCTAAATTGTTTTTAATGAATTCCATCACATCTTTGGACATGAAATAATATCCTTGGAAAGTTGTTTTGATTTCTAAGAGTTCCAGAGGGCAAAACACAATGAAAATTGGAGCACGAGATTGCAACGAGGAGTGAATTCAAAAATATTTTTATGATGTCAAACAAGGCTATAATGACCACTTAATAAAAATAACATATGTCATGTCCCTAAAATTTCAATCTCAAATCACCCAAAACACTTAGAAATGGTGCAAAATGGTAGGCACGGAAAAATTGACAATTTTCTCAAAATAGCACTCCAAAAAATGTAACCTACTAAAAATAGAAAAATTCTAAAAAGGGTAAAAAATCATCAATAGAGGTGAATTGAATGTGTCAGGAGACTCAAAAGATCAAATTTGATCAAAAGGGAAAGATTTCCCAAAATGGTAAGTCCTGGTCTAACTTTGCCAAAAATAGAAAGTCTCAATTTTGGATGTAGAAAGTTATAGTTTTCACTCATCTTACTACTTTTTGACATATTCATATGGTTGTAATATGATCTCATAGATTTGAAAATGAAAGAAAACCTACATAAGGATCTTGAAACATTTTCCGATCACAATTGTGTCCAGGAGAAATTTGGAGCATAGCGAGGCATAGAAGGTGAAAGTCGAGATACTATATAACTAGAAAAGATTAAAAAGGTGTTAATAGATCCATTAATTGATTAGAAGTTATCATCATGCTCATCATCTATTATAAAATCCATAATCATCTCATCAATATTAGGAGGTTAGAGTGAGATGGTTGAGTTGAGTGAGCTGAGCTTCATTGAGCTAGGTTAGCTAAGTGAGTTGGTTGAGTTGATCTCGATGAGTTGTGAGAGTTGGGTGAGTTAGGTGAGTTAAGTGAACTAGTCAAGAACTCATCCTTTCCTATAAGAGGCACACGAAAAGTGAGGTATAAAAACATCGAGATACTCTTAAGTTAAGAAAGTTAGATAAGTGATTTTCACTTAAGGCTCTATTGAAATCCAAAATAATTAGGGGATATCGTCATCATCTTGAAAAGTGAGCTAGTTGAGGTGAGCCAAGTGAGATGGTTGAGATGATCCAAATGAGTTAGGTTAGATGCTTGAGCTATCCAAGCCAAGTGAGCTAGGATATATTTCATCTTTCTTCCTTTAGGATCTCACATTTTCCAAGTCGGTAAAGGTATAGTTTTCAATGTTACGGGGTAGTGTGAGGGACAAGAACATAATAATCAAGAGGTTTGTGCATTGTGAGTGAAAATTTTGAAATCCTAAGGAGAAAACTTGATTTACCCTCACTCTCATTTATATATTAAAGATTCATCATCATGAGTGATGCCTATGTTCATCTCAAGATCACATCAGAAGGTCTCACAATAGTGTTTCTAAACACTCATTTGGCAGTTTGAGGTGTCTTTGCATCTTTCAAAAGGAGTAGATTGTGACCACCATGCCTCAGATTAGAAATTTTTACCTCGAGAGGATATTCTTCAATAGATCATTCAATCCTTTTCCCTTCTCCTCTTCTATCCCTTTATTCTAATTCTTCATTGTAAGCAATCATGACATTTTTTCTCATTCACTTAAGTGAATTTATAAAGTTTAAATGTAATAGTCCCTTTGATTTATAAAAAGGGAACCTATTTTCCTCACTTCCTAGGAAGATTTAAAGTTACAAGTTAAGTGAGAATTTGAAGGATCGTGTGGGGGGTAGATGAGAAGATAATTCACAAGGATATAAATTGGAATGGATTCTACATTCCAAAGGATCTGGAAAGTCATGTTTTTATATATCAATTATGGATTGTAGTAAGTGGTTGAGATTTTTATCACCAACACACAAGAAATAAAAGATACATTTCTTCCATTTCCCTTGTTTATGTTTTCATCTACCCTCTCTCTTTTATGCAACTTTGTAAGTATGGTGATCAAGAAGGAACTTGGTGTCCTTGATAGATGAATCTAAAGAACTATGTGTCTCTAGTTTTTTAGTCTCACTAATTGCTCACATTATTGTTTTCCTCTAATTGAATTTTGAACTACCCTGGTTATTTTGTGTGAACTCTTCTAGTGCCTACTCACAACAATAGCCTAATATTTCCTAATTTCTCTCTTTCAACCCTTATCGCTGCAAATTCCTCACATGTACCCCATACAAGCACCTTACCACAAGTTCAGTGAAGTGTTCCTATGTGATCCCCGACCTATTTTTCCACCCCGTAATAGTTATATAGAATTAAGATAATTATATTCAGTAATGGGAGCCTCCCATACATAAGAATGAGGGGTGTAGCCCCACGGGAATTAGTGTAAACACATAATTTGAAACACAACAAATTATTTCACCAATATATTACTACTTGTTTGTTTCACTGTATGCGGCTTGAGTGCCTTGTTTTTCTTGTTTCACCGTGGATTTCCCATATTTTTGTATCTATACCTTCTTACGTGACATTTATTCTCTTGTTTATGGCCTAAATACCTTGATTTTCTTGTGACACCATGGGTATCCCATGTTTGTAGATATATTCTTAACATGAATATTATATACATGTTATTGCTTTTGTTCTCTCACTTGATTGCTATTTTGTCTCGTATACTAGCTCTATTGCATCTACATTTTTGCTACTATTGTTTCTCAATCTATCACTATTATTGTTGATCTTCTTAATATGGTTTTTTGTCTCTTTGTAAAGCATGGTTTAAACCATGTACAACCTCTTTGTAGGTACACATTCTTAATGGTGGTCACTAATTTAGCATTCCACATTATCCTACAAACTCTTAGACATATAATAAATGGGCACACATCTATTATTTTAAGCCACATGCTCAAATACTTTATCGCATGCACCTCAAAAAACTAGGAATTCATTGGGATATATTCTACACTTATAGGCATAATTCTAAGTTTAGACACATGTGTTCATAGGGAAAAAGTACTCAATTTTTTTTTTCCAAATATCAAATTTTAGCAGGAAACACACAAGTTCAAGACCATATAAAAATTACAAGACCATACAGACCTTCTTGACCCTACCATACATTTCTGGGGGAAGCTACAATAGAATTTTTACGCTTTAATATTTATCACCATGGATACAAGTTTTGCATTATATCATACTCAAATGACAAATTTTAGATCAATTTATAGGGGGCATGAATATTTCACTCCTTCACTTCGATGCTCAGCCCCCGTCACAAAATACATTTGTTTTAGGGAATTTTCCTATAATTGAGAAAATGTGGAAATAAATTTCTAAATATGATTGGTATTTAGTAGTAAATAAATAGATAATTTTGCATAAAATAGACCCAAGAAAATTAAGAAATTAAGTATTAAAACCCTAATTGTAAATATGAGATAAGATGACTTAGATGTTTTGAAATTAATCTCAAACTATTAGGAAGTGATGATCAGGTGAAAAGAGAGGGAGAAGTGTCACACAAATCGTCAGAAAAATGTGTGAGTTGACGATCTTTCTGGAAAGGGGCAAGGGCGCTTGAGGGTGCCTTGGACCTATTTTTGGGCACATGTGACTACTAAAACACTTACAAAAAATCCTCCACAACATCATGAGATGTTCATTTTCCTCCTTTGGTCAATAGTATATCACATAATGATTGATGAGGCCACTAATAACCCAATAAAGAATTCACGATCGAGTGTTGCACTACATTTTAGACCCAATGTAGTTTTAGGTGTGTGTGTGTGTGGGATTGTGCCCTAGGGTACTCTTGTGTGTGTCACACTTGATAGTGAGAAAGTAGATAAATTTATAAAAATGTAATAGATGTGTGCATGGAATAGAATAGACTTCCCCTCATATGAAGTGTATGTAGAAAAATGCAGTCCCTTTCCCTTGAATGGATGCTTGAATGCTCTTGAATAGCATTTAGATGAAACCTTAGGTGGTGATAGGTAATGCTTAGATTTTGGTTCCTTATTATGATCACATCACTTTATATTTATATTATTCCCTTGTTTTAATTTTGTAATTAACCTTGAAAAGGTCAATTACTAAAGAGATAAGATGCTCAAATGGCTAGAAAGGACCCAAAAATGTGAACAAAGTACGAAGGTGTTGAGGGATCCCGGAGGGGACAGACACACCTAGAATTGGAGTCCCGACTAGGTTTTGGTGTCCATGATGATAAATTATAATGTGTGAGAAGACAAGTTGAGCTAAAGAGAGTGTAATACCAAAAGTGGAAACAAAAAGAAAGCAACGATGGCCAAATACATGGGTTAATTAGTAATTTTCTTACTTAGGAATCATATGAATATTCATATGTGATTAGGATTAGATAATTATCTAAAGTTTCATAGTTTGTGTCTATAGTCTCATTCTTCATTCATATTTCCTATACTACACACTCTTGCTCAATAATACGATACACATGAAGAGTATAGGGGCACTCATTCTCTTTTATACCTTGTGTCTATATATCCAAACATTAGGCCTAGATCTATCTACAATAGTGTGGTTCATGGGGTTTGGAAAGTATCAAAGTGGCTTAGTTATTCATAGGAATTATTCCCTCTCCCCATTTCAAATTGGAATATATAAAGGTTACTAAAAACTATGATACACAGTGTTATTCTCACAAGATGCACTATTACATCTCCCTTATTATCTCTCTATCTTCTATTTGGTGTTGGGTTACATAAACCCAACACTCTAGCTTCTACTTCAAATACATTGGCAAATGATCACACAAAATCCTTCAATAAAGTTTAGAAATCACAATCCCAAATCTCATATTTCAAGCAAGGAACATTATATCTTCCCTCTATAAAACAAAAGGTGTATTATTTCCATGCTTTGCATCTCTTGATTTCACTTTATGCAAGTTCAAATTCAATATTTATAATTGAATTATAGTTCAATTTTTACTATGGATATTGATTACACACTATGTCGTAGGTTGCATCATAGAGCATGAAAACACCAACACATCTAGACAAAACAAACTATGAGTGAAGATAAAGTGTGTCTACACACTCATGTATATTTTCCTTTAAGCGTGCAATTTTCATTTCATCATTAAACAAGGGAAATTTAGATACTCAAATTTGGCAATTTACCCTTTGAAACTGCTAATTGTGACTTTACCTCTTTACTAAGTCAAACATCCACATCCTATCCATACTTATTATATATTTCTATTTCTTTCCTAACTTGTTTATTCCCACACACTGATGTGTAAAAATTTATAAATATAAATACATAAGATCAATGCTAAAAATCTACTTTCCATTGTGTAACTTTCAAATTTGATTTACCTTTTCCCTATTTAAAACCATATAGATTGGTCAGATGTATAATTTGGTCTTGGTCAACCTATATGGTCCTACATCAATAGATTTTCCAACCGTGCTTTCAATGTAATACATTTTTGGGGTTTTCATCTTTCTAGGATAGCCTTATCATGATAATTTACCTTTGAATCCCTATATAAGCAAGTTAATATCACCTCATTTACTAACTTATCACTCTATTTGAGTCCCAATTTCAAATACATGTAAAAGGAAATCAGTTATACTTAAATATTCCCAAAGATGATGTACATCTATTAGGGTAACCACTACTACGCTTATGAATCACTTAACCAGTAAAGGATTTTAGCTTCCCACATTTCCAAACAAACCAAGTTCCCTACTTTAAAGTCTTAGCAAGAGCACAATCTTGTCAAGCATGTTCAATGTGGTTCAAGTTGCCAACTAGTTGCATTCATATGGATGTTACATGTAAGGTACATAACTACATGTGGTTTGAGGCATCTTTGGATTAGTATTGACACATCTAGTGCATGCATTGTAATTCAACCCAAATGTTAACCTTATTGTAGGGTATTCCACTCATGGTTAGGGTTTTGGCCTAATTTAGTTGATTACAAATGGTTTTGGGATTCTATGATAACTAGGGTTTGATAATAAGACACATTTTTAAACCACGAAGGATCCAAAAAGTTATAATATCATTCCAAGAGTGTCCAATACTGTACCATAGGGGTAGTCACAAATTTAATATCATGAATGAGTTGTGCAATCCCACACTAGGGCAATATCAAGTCATAATATCATAAAAAAATAATATTTAGTCTCTTCACTCCCATATATTCTAGTTGTATCAATATATATTTTGTATATTCCTCGTATAGCTAAGTACATATTCCTCATTTTGTTTTCAAGATTGTAGGATATTGTAATAATTAATTGCAAGAACCAATACATTATTTTGATATTGTATAATTAATGTTGGAAGTTAATTAATCAGAATAGCTCCTAGATTAAAACATTGATTTCCTTTTGTTGTTTTGTCAGTCCATTTAACATTATTTCTATTAAGGTTAAAAGGGTGTTAACACTTACATGAAAGATATCATCAAGTTATCTTTCCTAACTCACATACCCAAATTTATGATGACATCTGTGATTGTGCATCTCCACATGAATGATCCTATTAGGATTTTGGGGAAAATTCTATCTTTTATAGGAATATATATATATATATATATATATATATATATATATATATATATATATATATATATATATATATATATATATATATATATATATATTTCTTCATGTCTCTTCACAATATTTTCCTTTCCAAACTCAATCTACTCAAGTTTCCAATGGTTTTTTCTTTCACTCTCTCTTTTATGCCATATAGTTTCAATGCATGACCAACACTATCTGGATGCAATTTTATTGAACCATCGAGATTGAACCCATTATCCATTATGAAAATATTTTTTTCTCCTCCTAATGCCATCAGTCAACATAAGAGATAAAAAATTATGTCATTTGAGACCATTATTTCATCCATCTAGATTGAAAAAATCAATCACCTTGTGCATACATGCCTAATCATATCTAAAAAAAAAACCCTCCTAATTCTGCAATCCCTTGTAATCTAACACGATTCATCCCATCGGTGCCTAACCTTAAATTTTACTATAATGTGGTAGAAATTAAAAAAATTATCATAGGAAATACATAAAAATATGAGTAATAATGAACATTTCACACCCAACAAGGAAGGGAAATTAATGAAAGTTTCTCAAGATAGAGATATAATGGAAGACTCAATCCTAAAACCTTCCTTAAAACCCATAAATCATTCAAAACATCATATTAATAGATAAAACATTAATTAATCATGACAAAATACTTTATAAAACAACAATACCAAGGCTACTTACTATAAGATTGTTCTCAAGAATCAATATGGAACCACGTGCACATCGAAGAGGTTGTACTTCCAATGGTGACGTGAATGCTCCAAGTAATCAACAAGAAATTGAATCACAAAGGAAAATCAAACATGAAAGAAACATGTCTAACATTCTCATAGATAAAAAAAGAAGGTACATATATGAGTGTTATGTAACTCCCGTGTATGACACGTGGACACATGAAACCCTAAATAACCCTAATGACATATGATCTCACTATGTGAGATGACTAACCGTATGTGGTGGACAAGATGCCAAATGATGACGAGACAAGTCATATACACCAACACCCCCCTTCATCGAAGTTGAGGTAGAGGTCATGGAAAGTCCGAAAAAATAGAACGCCCTAGTAAACTAAGAAATATGTATCAATGGGGCCCGAAAATGAATTCCCGATAAGGTACCCATGTACAAATAATGATATTTCTAGAAAAAGAAGAGGAGAAGAGAAAATCTCTGGAAAACTAAGTCGGATGAGGTACCCATATAAAATAAGGATCTCAAGTTATAGAGGAAAACCATAAGGGAAAAAATAAATAAAAGACTCGCCCCTAAATAACCTAAGAAAGATGCGTCAAATGGGTCCCAAAACTAAAGGCATTATAAGGTACACATGTACAAACAATAATCTTTCTATAAGAAGATGATGATGAGGGGAAAGGAGACAATACAGATAGAATATGTGAAGCCATAGCCAGATTTTAAATTTGTAACTCTATAAAGTATCTAAATAGAGTGTTGATGATGTGTTCTTCTTCCCGTTAATCAAGAAGATCCATCTCGCACTTAAAAATGTTCCTACCCTTAGGAAGGAAAAAAATAGATTACTAAAAGTCTTCTTGCTCCATGAAGGAATATGAATGAATCACTAAGAAGAAATTTGAATCGCCCACTATAATATGACATAAGTGTAGAAAATGAGTGCACAAAACCAAAGGTAATGCCGCGAACGTAGAATTGTTAGAGTATGAGAGAGTAACATATGTCAAAAGGATGCCCAAGTGAAGTGAAGGTAAAGTAACAACCCCCACAATATTATAAAGAGGCTTCACAATAGGAGGTGGATCGGTGATGGTTTCCAAAAAAAGTGATAAGAGTCCCTAAAGGGGGAACTCCCAACAAGTTAGATGAAGGAATCCTCCAAAAACTTGTAGAAGGAAGAGAAACTCTTTACAATGCATCACAAATAGGCACTATGAAGAGAAAACTAAGGTCTAGAAGATACTCATCCAAAAGGGGTGGCTCATCAAATAAAAGAGCAATGTCTGACATGTATGAATCATCAACATATGAAGGAGGGGGCATGGAGAAGGCCTCACACACTAGAATTAGAATGGAGGAAGATGTAATGATTGTATGAGGTTGGGTACATGACTATAGGATGTCTTATGAGAAGGGAGGGATGTCAACATTCTCTGAAAGGTGGCCGAGAGAAAGAGGAGAGAAGTCCTCATTAGTACTCTTATCATTAGAACTAGAAGACTAATCCTCGTCATCGGTATAGAAAAAGAAAATCAATGTTAACATAATTGTCATCAAATGAAGAGGGAAAGGAAAAAAATTGTATCAATGGGAGAATTAGCAAAGGGAAATCTCAAGGATCTCCAAATAAGGATTAATAATGTTACAAAAAATGTGAGGACACTTTGTGTGCACCACATGATGGTGGAGAGGCCTATAAATATACGTCAATAAATAACCAAATACCATGATACAAGTTTCAATCTAATCAGGGATCACCGAGGGAAGGTACTCGTCCATACAATAATAGATAAAGGTGATCGTGAGTAAAAAAACATTTCATACTCAAATTCCATAGTGCATAGTTAGCCCTACCAAGAAGAAGAGGTGGAGGTCAGTATTGCAAAAATGGTCCTATGAAGCATAAGTTTGGAAATAACATCCTCCATGGTACATCCTTGAAAATATAAATAAGTGCATAGTATTAATAAGGAAAAATAGGCTCAAATGGATGTCAAACTAAGTTTATAATGCATCCGTAATGCAAGAAAAGAAGGGTGTAAAATATACACAAGGTCAGTAAGACACCAAAATTAACGAGAATGTGTCTACATACAATACAACATCCAAGAACAATGATAAACCCTTTGTTTTCATAACTTTATAAGTAGTGCATTGATTACAATAAGGTGTGTTCATAGGACATGGGAAAATTGACCACTCACCTAGTAGTAAGCAATAAATTGTACAAGAGTGGAGGCCATAGTAAGTCTCAGTTGGAAGCAGAGAACAACATGTAAACAAACATAAAAGGTTGTAAGTAAGGAAAAAAGGGAAAAATAGTGATCGATGTGAGAAAAAACATCCCATGTCATTCAAGGGGTTCTCTTTCCACAAGGTCGTGGCAGATGCACTCATTAGCTCGCAAGAAAAGAAGAGAACTACAATGCAAAAATGACTCAAAAAAGTTAAGGTGGTCCCAAAATTCCTAAACAACCACCTAGAAATGCCAAAAATGGGTCCAAGCATGACCTACACACTCCTGAAAGGCTAGTCACTCCCATAGAATAGTCAACAAAAACACCCAGTAACCCTAGTTTTAGAATAATTTTCACCCAATTTTGCTTAATTTTCAAATAACATGAAAAAAAAAAAAAAAAAGCGCTATAATAAAAAACTAAGATTACATTAATTAATTTTCTAATTAATTTACCTTCTAATAAATCACTAAGACCAACCTAGATTAATATTAAATTAGATCCTATTAAAAATATCTAATATAACATTAACCTTACCTTTATTCAATTAAGCCCTATAAAAAAATTTAGCTTACAAATATTAATCCTAAGTTTTAATGTTGAAAACACAAGATCGAGGGCGAGAAAGAGTGTGGTCAAATGGAGAATGGGCTCAGGTGATACACATGGTGTCTTAGAAACCCGAGGAGGTGAGGGTGAGCACATGGAGTGGAAGTGGTCATGAGCATGAAAAAGTAGATGGGTGACTTGGCACATGATTAGGGTTGACCAAAGAAGAAAGCCGAGGATTAGATGTTGTGGCATGCAATGAGTGAGCTCTATCAATACGAGGCCTAATGTAGGGGTGAATGATATGAAAACTTGGGGAATTGCACATGTAATGCATAGGATATGGGTTAGTGTGGAAGGATCAACACGAGCGATACAGAGAGTTAGTTGAGGGCCCGATAGGGAATCTAGTGGAACAGAGAAGTAGAGGGTGTAACAGACTTGGCAAGACACATGAGAATGGTAAAGAATGGGCATTGGAGATCTTGTGCAAGGTGTAATGTAGGTCCATTGGGATGGGTGAACCAAATACACACAACTCGAGAGAAATGAAACGCACATGGGATGGAACAACCAAGATAAAACACATGCAAGGAATCCAGATATGAAACGAAAAACACACAAGAACGACACAAACGTGACCCAAAAAGTAACAGGTAGGGGTTGAAACACCTCGAGATCCAATGAATATGGGGAGCAAGGCTAGTACAATGGGAATTTTGGGCCAACCCAATGCAGGAGGTGCGAGGATCAATATGCATGTAAGGGCTTGATGGAGCCAATGCAAGGAGAAATGGTATTCGAGCAGCATGGGGATGCAAAGAAATATCACGGGGTGGTTAGAGTGAGCTTCGAGCAGTAATAGCCAATCAAAATCCCAAATATAAAACCATCCCAACCAATGACTATATAGAGTATGACCCACTTAATGAAAAAAAAAAAAAAAAACCCAACATGCACAACACAAAAGCCAAGAACCCAAACATGCACAACCAAAATTGAAACATCTAGCTATAAAATACAACTCATCTCGTAGATGAAAAAATGACTCGGAAGACAACCAAATTTCCTAAGAACTTAACTTTCTGATTAGAGTTGAGCTAGCATGAGCTAGGTTAGGAAGAATAGGGTGAAGGTAAGAGTAGGCGGAGGAAACTACAAAATAGAGCAGGGTAGGAGGAAGGAGGAAAACAAAAAAATTAAAAATAAAATTCACTTTTAATTAAAACAACTGAAAAAACCAAATTGTAGAACCCACCTCCAATAGAGATCCCCTCTAAAGTTAGTCAGATAGAGCTAGATCTTGTAGTGAAAACCTGAAACCCACACATGCACAACAAAAAAACCAATACAAACTCCAAAAAATGAGATTGTTAAACATGTTTAAAATATTCCAAAATATTATCAAAAACTTTCATGAGAAGCACAAAAATTGAAATAAAAGTAATTAGCAACTTAAACAAATGAGTGAATGATTACTAAACAATATCTTTAATACCATATGATATTATTCCATAAGGAGAAATATAAAACCACTGCACATTGAAGTAGTTTTACTTCCAATGGTTATGTGAGATCTCAAAGTAATCAACAAGAAATTGAATTACAAAGGAAAATCAAGCGTGAAAGTAACAAGTCTATAATTCTCATAGATCGAAAAAATGAAGGTAGATATAGGAGTGTTGTGTAACTCCTGTACATGACAGGTGGACACATGAAACCCTAATTAACCCTAATGACCTATGCTCTCACTAAGTGAGATGACTAACCATATGAGGTGGACAATACGTTGAGCGATGACAAGGAAAGTAACATACACCAACACTTACTCTAGTGGCCCTAATCCACCACTTGATCCTAATCTCATGATTATCAAGTTTTTGGATCAAATGGCCATCATGTAATCTTCTACCACTTTTAACATGTTTCAAATGTAAAAGAGTATTTTTAAAATGGCTTCTCAATCATCAAAAGTCCTTATAGGTCCTAATCAACCTTCAATACCTCCTTTTCCTTTAGATGCTAATGGGAATCCCATCCCTCTTCCTCCAATCCATAATAAAATTATTCAAACATTATAAAACAAGCCTATATCTCTTCACATAGAGTTTATGGATATAGGGTAGATAACTCTTACCATTTATTATAATGATTCAATCGATCGTGTTATTTATTTTAAGGTTTTTAGAAACATCTATAAAGAGTGGATCCAAACCAATACCTATGCAAAAAATAAACTCATGGAAAAATTTTAGGAGATGCTTTATAACAAATAATCAAATCCCTTCACATTCAATTTTTGATATAGAAACATTAGTCCAAGCCTCATCAAGGTATTAGTGTAGAATTTATTTTCCTCGCTTTATTTTTATTATCCTACTCGGGATATTCCACCTCACTTGGATTTTCCCTACACTTATGGGATATTCTTTCTTAGGTGTACACTTGACTACACTATTCTAGGTGTTGGTTACCACTTGACTACACCATTCTAGGTGTTGGTTACCACTATTCTAGGTGGATATTTCCATGATTCTAGGAGGAGGTTACACATTCACCTCCTATATGTATTTCTCTTGCATTATTCTATTTGATTGTATCAAGTTGGAGCTATTTTTGTTATATTGAAATTATCTCTCTTTTACTTTCGTAATTTTTCAGTATTTTATGCTTGCATTGTTTTATCTTGGAACAATTCACATCTCTCATCATTCACGTGTGTATTCTTCAAACCAGTAAATCCATGGCACTTTTCTAATAGTGGTAACCAATACCTAGAATGGTGTAGTTAAGTAGTAATCAACACCTAGAATAGTGTAGTCAAGTGTACACCTAAGAAATCATATCCCATAAGTGTAGGGAAACTCTAAGTGAGGTGGAATATCCCAAGTAGGATAATACAACATGATCTTCCTAAATAAACATTGCAAAATTCATTAATTTGAGATAATCCCATAACAACTCAACTCATGATTTTATCAAACAATGAAAATTTTTATCTAATGAATCCAACCATCATATTACTAATCAAATTATTTTTTATATATTCCTTAATAATCTTATTCATAATCTCCAATATAAGATTTGGTACTTATCTCTTACCACATTAGAAGAGTCTCTTGAACAATCTAAGTAGCTGGAGTACCTTATGTGAAAAGTTTAGCAACCTTCCATGCCATCGAACACCATCAAATATATGTCTAATTCCATCAACCCTTAATCCATTTCTAAATAAATATATACCACACATTTCTTTTTAAACAATAATAGTCATAGAGTTATTTCTCATAACCCACACCACCCACCTTTATCACATGGTGAACTATTATAATTTCTCTCAATGCCTTATATTTTTCCTCCTACCAAACAACCACCGAATTCCTTCAATCCCGACCATTTTTGTTGGTTGCATGCCACTATCATCTATTCTGTCAAAATTGAGGATATAAATTAGTATATTAAATATTTATTAAACAAGCATTATAACAACCATTTAAACATGAAATAAAATACAGTAAAATAAATTACACAGAGGTAATATTTAACATGGAAAACCCTCAAGGGGTAAAAACCAAAAATAAAGATATTTCCATTAAATGAGAAACATAATATAGTCCATATATCCCTCCTCACTTCTCTCTCGAAATTCACCGATTGAATAATCACAATGACCCATGGTCATATTTATTCGACCCCACGGATCACGAACCATATTAAGTGGCGGGGTATGATTAAATCGTACTCCTGGATTTAATATAAATTAGTTACTAAATAACCAATTAAACATAAACATAGAGTTTATATTAAATAATTAAGAATATAACCTATTCTAAATTATTTAATTATAAACTAAAGTTTATAAGCACTTAATATTACCTTCTAACACTCCCCATTAACATTAAGTGGGAAACCATATGCAAACATTACCTATTTGTACAATAGGATTTACAAATCCATAAACCATTAGTGAATTTTAGGATAAGCATACAACTTTTGAAGGATTTATACCATCTTCATCATGCTCAACTTACCTTTTGGTACAAAATGATTTGGAATCCATAAATCATAAGTTATGATTTAGGCTAAACATGATTTTTGAGACTATATCTCACACTTTCTCATGGAAAAATATCAAACCACATATTTTGGAGCATTTTATAACACAAGGACCTCTTTTAAAAATAGATGCAACACAATGGAATGTACACCGTAAATTTAGATTGATAAGTTTACAAAATATCATAGAGAATTTGTTTTTACAATGCTTTACAATTGGAGCATAAGTATAGAGGAGAAGGAGATATCAATCAGTTGGCCATTATTAAGTGACATTATCATACACAATCCCACTCAAAGGCAAACCTCGAAATGTCAAGCATGGCACAAAACTTACAATTTTTTACAAAGACAAAATGGCTTGTAAACATAACTGTAACTTGATCTTTAGACAAGTAATACTGAGATCTATATCACCACAAAGGATCTTCTCTCGGATAAGGATCATATGAACATCTATATGCTTCATTTTCTTATGTTGAACTGGATTCTTTAGTAAGAGAAATACAACTCGGCAATCACATAGAAGAGGAATACTTACTTTAGCTTCCATGTATATCTCTTCCAACATCCTCTTTGATTCTTCACTACTTCCATTACACTTATATACTCTACCTCAGTAGAAGAAATGGATACTTTTGGTTCCTTTTTTTGTTCCTAGCAAATGGCACTGCGCACTAAAAAAACTTAAACACAAATCCAAATGTATATTTTATATCCAACACAACATCATCATGGTTAGATTCATAATATCCATATAGACATCATAATAAGCATAATATAAATCATTATTGATTTCAATTTTAACCATATGTAAAAGTTAAACACTAGTTGTATAAAAACTAACATAACAATATGCTTAACAACTAACCATGTTAAAATATGTTGAAAATTTTCAACATATTACTCTTGTAAAATATATATTAGATGCAATCAGTATTGGACATCTCCAATACAAACACAAAGGCATCCCCAAGTGTCATTTGATATGCATATAATAATATTTTAGTAATCACATACTAAGAAATGTTTTATCAACAATGTATATATCTTCATTATCTATTATAAGCCTTTTAAAATGGGTGATAAGACTAATAGATAATATATCTGAATATATAATCAAATCATACAAGAATAATCACAACATTCACTAAAAATGATCCACTAATTGTAGAGATATCCCATGGATTTATGTGAATTTTTCTTCAATAAATGAGTGAAAAGGGTTTTTGTTGATAGCTTACAATGTAATAACCCTTTACACATTTCATACATCGTAAGTTTTAATCTATGTCATACATGATCCTAAATAAATGATCTTAGTATTTCATACCAAATATGAACACTTCCATTTTTGAATAAACAACTAGGAGGCTGAAATAATAACATTTAAACACATATAAGCCATTCTTTTGTATGCTTTCAACTATAGTGATATCAAGTTCATTCTTAATAAACCATTTATCTTTCAATAATATTACACTATAGTTATTCTGAGTTAAATGTGAAAGAAAATTTTGTTTTAATTCAATATCAAAAAAAAAAAAAAAAACATTGTTTTTTTCATTAGTAGTGACAGATGTAGTTCATAGAGAAACTATATTATATTTTTTATAATATAATCATTATTATACCATCATCCATTGAAATTTTTCACAAGAACACAAAGGAGAGGTTTTTTTCACATAAGGTACTTGAACACATGATCAAGGAGTGGGGATCTCGGGGTAGAAACCCCCATTGGGCTCAAGGGAAATGCCCCTTGATGCCAAACACAATTTATAGTTTACTCCTTTGAAATTGAGAAAAATTAAATCTCTTTGAGAAAAAACCATGATTATTACAACAATTTGTATGATCAATTTTTTGATAATAAATTAGGTTTTGCAGAGGAAAAACATTACAAAAAGAGTTTAGAAACAATCCCCTATATTTCAAGGTATGCCAATCATATTTCAATGGATTCATGTCAAAATAGACGTTTCAAACAAAATATTCTATACACAATATATTAGTTTGACTATAACGCAAATTCGTTGAAATGTATGTGATTTTTTTAGTTTTTCCAAAATAACATGATATACTTAACTTGTCATAAAATTTATTATTTCTTATTTTAAATCATTGAAAAAAGACTTTAATACAAAGGAAACTTTTTTTAATAAATTTTTCACTATTAAAAATAACTTTAATAACTTGATTATATGTATATATATAATTGGAATATAGATCCTATAAGGGTTTATGGAATAACTTGATTTAGGTCAGCCGTGTTGAATTTATCAACTTGACAAGTTAAGACAACTTATGAAATTGATCTCACTAATGTTCCACTTTGCCAATTCATTCAATCAATTCACAATAACCAACTCTTATGCTAAATGTCATCGCGGGAGACTATATAACCAAGCTCATATTATGAGCCACATTTATTCACCGATAAGCCCTTTGGGGCTCAAAAATAAAATAGGGGTGGTGTGACCGAATTCACACCACCCAACATTTCCTTCGAGGATGTTAAATCCTTTAAAAACAACCATCCCACCAACGTCTGACAAAAGTACCAAGGGAAAAAAAATATCCTGCAACCAACTTCCCGAGTGACAACGGGAGATATAGATGTGGAAGGTGCATGGGGAACAAGGTTCCATGTGGTACACACAAAATAGAAGATGGAAAATGTATCGCAGTGGGCTCCACTTGGGAGGAGCATGGAAGGTCCTTTGGTTGCTAGCCACATGGGGTCCAGAAAGGAGGTTTGAACAAAGCATTATTGATAATTTTAAATGTGCATGAAGGAATTCCATTCTCCCTAATTCTATAAAGGCTTTTTCCACTCCCATTATTTTTAAATAAGTAGTGTAAAGATGGTGTGAGACACATTTGTATTGTTGTTATTTTAAATACCGTGGATTTTAATAACATCTATATTTTTCAATTCTTTTATCATGGCCTTCATCATGGAAATAGTGTACATCATCATATCAATTCTCATTCTCTCAGTAATAATTTTATGCTTCGTGGATTCCCTATGAATCTTCAGCAAATAGGCACCAAGAATCGATCATAAATTATTAGCGACAATAGAAGTGATATTTGAAGAAATACTCGATACTTCTGCCATTGAATTTTGAAAATGGGACCCATTTGTTTATATAGTGTAGTTTCCTACTTCAAAAATTATGTCGATTATGTCAATAATGTGCTCGGAAAAAATGGTAGTCACCCAAATTGGATGGATTTTTATCATCAACTTTATTTCTTCCACATCTTTCACAGTGCAAGGATCTGAGCTTGTGTTGTTTTTTACAGATGCTTTACCCATAAACTTGAGAAGATGCATGTAAGCAATGGGATATTGGCACTAAGCACATGGAACATATATGATCTTGTTAAGCCTTTGAAAATTGTGTCTATTTTCTACCATTTTATTTGTTAAAAAAATGTGTTGAATCAACTTAGTCTCCATTGATTCTATTTTCATTTTCTTTACCAATAATAACAATATTCTTACTCAAAACTTTCCCTTGGGACTGTCATTATTATTCAAAAGGTTCAACAGATGAATAAATTATGCCTAATTTCATAAGCTTATGTGGCACATAGTTGATTACATAATTAATGATTGAAAAATGAGATTTAACAACCACACCTTAAGTTAATATTGGACTTGTCTATGCTCTACGTTGGATAAATTACTTGTTTTTAAATACCACAAACATAGTATATAGGCTATATTCTATATTATACATAACCTATAGTTTATATTTTAGATGTAATATTTCACATAAATGTAAATTATACTATAGTTTTGTGATTTAAACCAACCCTTAATATTAAAGGGGTCCTTTAGAAATAGGTTATTATTGTTTTTGAATAAAATAGTTAAAAACTAATCACTCAAGGGTAAAGGGGTCACAATAGGATACCCGAGATTAAAAAAATAGAGTGAATTGTTTGTTAACCGGAGCCAATAGGAAAAATTAGATTCCTATTTCTATGGAATGTTGTCTCTCTGAAGGAAATCTTGAATTTACTTGATTCACTCCACATAATTACTTCCACCTGCACACACATTAGAAAATATAGAAACTTTAATGAAATATTTCAAATAAATTAACCCTTACCTTTATTTGCAGGGGCATGGGAATAAATTTTCACTAACCAAACCTTGTTCACACAAAGGGTAAAATAAATTGAGAGAGATTTGACCTATGTGCAATGTAATATATACCCGAGAGGAGGGGTTATTTAAAATAATTATTTTAACCAACCAACCAACTATCATTTGATTTGAAAATTAATTAATAAACCTTAGTACGTCACTCTGGTACCATGTTAGGACCGAGGATATAAACTAGCATATTAAATATTTATTAACCAAACATTATAACAAACATTTAAACATGAAATAAAATGTAGTAAAAGAAAGTATATAGAGGTAATATTTAATGTGGAAAACCCCGAGGGGTAAAAACCATGGAATAAATATATTTCCATTAAATGAGAAACATAGTAAATTCTAGATCTCCCTCCTCAATTCTCTCCCAAAATTCATCGAGTGAATAATCACAATGACCCATGGTCATATTTATTTGACCCCATGGGTCATGAACCATATTAAGTGATGGGGTATGATTAAATCATACCCTAATTTAATATAAATTAGTTACTAAATAACTAATCAAACATAAACATACAATCTATTTTAAATAATTAAGAATATAACGTATTCTAAATTGTTTAATTATAAACTAAATTCTGTACACACTTAATATTACATTCTAACACATTCTTATGAGGATTGTATTTATTCCTTGGGCCCCAATTTGAAAATGATTCTATTATCTAAGAACGTTATGGGAAATATCAATCCATTGTGCAAGCCCATGAGAACCATCAATCTAGGACCAACCATAATAAAGAACCTATGAAAAAAATTAGGTACTATTGAAGGGTCTTATGATCATAACTAAATTAATTCAAAATATGTAAATGTGCCTATAGTTAACTAACACCATAATCCCATGCATAAGGATCATATCCATTAACGTCAAAATACTTCTCTTAGTGACCAAAATCTCACCGATACTTCTTACAAATAACCTAATGATAATATTTATCCCTTTGTCAATACTCTTTCCAAAACCACACTAGAAATCCTATCTACAACATCTTTTCCTCTACCCTCATATAAGGTTTCTCAATCCTACAAACTTCATCTAACCGTGGATCCCTCCTCCACTTATCATCCCCCTAGATATTATTATGGTAGTTATTCTATGCTATAATGGATGTTACTAGATGAACTCATTTGCATGACTTTTATAATCCATTTGATGGAGATCATATGTACTTCTCCATAACATCAAAAAATAATCATGTAAATGTTGAAAATTAGGCACTGAGGGGGGGGAATCAATGTTAATTCAAACTTTACATTATAATTCAAAACCAATAAATTTGTTTCAACTTAAAATGAAAGAAGAAACCAAACAATTCACATGAAATCAACCAGAAAAACACATGAAGAGTGGTGTCCCCAAGATTTCACCCTGAAATCTGGGACTACCCCTTTTTAACAAAATTATTCTTTTCAAAGTAACGGGTTTTTTTGTGTTTTTTTTGTCTGCAGTTGTTTGCATTATTCTAATGTATCCCCAGAGAGTCATAAAATCAAAATTCCCCAAGTACCCACATGTTAAAACTCATTCTATCCCTTCGTCAGGTTTTGTTAGAGACAATTTTATTTATTTATTTATTAAATAAATAAAGTTATTTTAAAAATAGATTGAGATAAAATTGGAGAATTTAGGTTATATAAAGCACTTCACCCCGCCATTATTACCATAGAACATTCACCCAAGGGGAAGAATTTTTTGCAGATCAGCTAAGTGGAGAAATTTTTCTAAAGAATTGCCCGAAGTTGTTTTTGTTTTGTTTTATTTCTTTTTTTTTGTGTTTTGGTTTGTTTTCTCTGGTAATTCCCACAGCCTATTCATTCTTCCAGTCGGACCTTTTCCTAGGCCTTGGGTTTTGAAAAGCTATCCAAGATTTTTACTAATTTTTCTAAAGGTGATCAAATCTCAAGATTCTTTTAGGAGATTAAGAAATAGCTTAGTTCAAAAAGGTGCAAAAATAGATTTTATGAAAATAAGAAAAATATTGCCATCAATGCATAGAGCTCAAGAAAATATGCACTTTTAGAGAAAACGACACCTAAAATAAAGCCGCGGAGAGAAAGTTATGTCACTTGCAAGTTTTTGTTGCTACATCTTCCTAGACCCTTTCCAAAACCTGGAAACATTTACAAGTCATCAAAAATCTAAAAATAGAAATAAATTACTATTAATGTGTTTTCACGTGACTTTAAAAGAAGAAGTCATGCAAGTCGTACTTTTTGGAAAGAAGCTTTCTTCCATGCAAGTCACATTTTTGGAAAGAAGCTTTCTTCCATGCAAGTCACATTTTTTGAAAGGATGGTTTTTAAGTGCTAGTGGGAATTTTGGCATTTCTGGAAGGTGAAAAATTCCCATGATGGAAGTCAAGTCACTTAAGCTACCAATGGGAATTTTGGTAGTGGCAGGCAGGTGGGAATTTTATGCCTACCTGAAGGTTGTTTTTTCCCATCATTAAAGTCAAATCACTTGAGTTGCCAAGGGGTTTTTTGGTGGTGGCAGGCAGGTGGGAATTTAATGCCTGCATAGAAGGTTGTTTTTCCCATTATGAAAGATAAATCACTTAAAGTACCAATGGGAATTTTAGAGCTTCTAGGAAGGGTAAGAATTCCCATCAAGGAAGTTTTATTCACCCATGCAAGTCGCATTTTTAAGAAAGAATCTCTTTTTATGCAAGTCGCACTTTTTGGAAGGAAGGCTTTAAGCTGCCAATGGGAATTTTGGTAGTGGTAGGAAAGTGGGAATTTTATGCCTGCCTGGAAGGTTGTTTTTTCCCATCATTAAAGACAAATCACTTAAGTGAAGGATGGGATTTTTGGAGCTGCTTGCCAGGGGTAAAATTTCCCATTGCTTTGACTTCTTATTTTTAGCATATCTTCTAGCCAAAAAGTGCAACCCATTATGGCATAGCTAAATGCCTAAAAGCTGACTTTTTTAATTTTTAGAAGCATCCGTTTTGGTGCCTATGGTTGGAGAAGCTTTATTTTTATTATTTAAAGCATCTGCATGTTGGTATAAGTGCTCAGGTGAATAAAATAATATTTTTAGTTTGCTTGGCATGCAAGCAAAGTCTAAAAATAGAGGGCAACAGGCTTTATAATCAGATCTTGGTGAAGAAATTAGATATTCATGCTATGAGCTTCATGTGTGTCTGAATTATTTGTAGGAATACTTCATTTATGCCCATATTGGTGAAGAAAGCAGAAGTCAATGTCTGATACATTGAATATATCTTCAGAATCAGAGGAAGAAATAGATCCAGCTCTCATAATTGCAAAGACTTCCAAAAAAATTCATTCTCTTGTTTCTAATGCAACCCATGTGGAAGTCATTGCATGGAAAATTCCTTTCAAGAGCTTGTGCATGTGCTCCCAATCTTCTAGTTGAATCCTTCATTGAATTTACTTGTATTTTCCTTCACTTGAAGTGTTTTCTAGAATTTAAAATTGCTTATATGCAATTAAAAATAAAAGATGATGAGTTATTTCTGAATTGATTATGGAAAGAATTTTATTGGTGCACGTACTAGAGAAGAACTGTAAAAGCTTCAAGGATAAGAGGGAAAACAAGTCAGAGGAAACACCCACAAGAAAAATCACAGTCAACTACTTCTAGATCCAGTTTGGTGAGAATCAAAGGAAATGATTCAACAACATATGGGAGAAAAAGGCATCTCAAATTCAAGGTAGAGATATCATTTAGATCATTCATTGCTGAAATGAATGAAGCAGTATGCAATACTGAGTTGGATCAAAGATGCGAGTAAGGAAGAAGAAGAACAAGACTGGGAGTGTTGCAGCAGATTTCTTCTAATTTCTTCTCCTTTTTCTTCTTCTTTCTCTTATTTTCTCCAACAAATTAATTGAATAATCAATTAAATTGTATTACTTAAGTGATTGGTTTAAAATTCGTTACTTCAAGTTACTAGAAGAATTCAATTACTTGGAAATAGGTGGTAGACATGTAAGATGAAAGGTTTTATTTTCGCTATAAATCATGCATGTCATACAAAGAGGAATTCCAGAGGAAGATTTCCATATGCTTTTGTTTTTCATAGCTTCCACATGTGGCAATTCATTAAAAATTTCCTATTTGTAATTTCCCTCTATACACTATAAATAGAGGAAGAGCCTATGGGTTAAAGGATCAGAATTTATAATCAACATTCTTGAGTTCCAAACTTTGTGTTGTAACCTTTGATGTCTTTTCTGTGAAAGATGAGGAATTGAATAGAAGTGGATTTCCAGAGAACTTTGTGTCAACGGTGCATTACTTCTTACTTTTGTGTGGATTTTTAGATAAACTTTGTGTTATCTAAGGTTTATATTAGAAGCTTTTCCTTTCCTTTTCTTTACTTATGTATTGTGAGATCTATTTTTTTTGTCTATGTGTATGAGACCAACTCTATAAACTATTGGTCAGATCACACATCTTCCTTTCTTCTTTCCCAAACCCTATCATTTCCCCCTTGGTTGAAAATACTTCATTAATGAGATACTTACTTGCTGTATAATTTCTTAGCTATGGTTCATGAGCTTTGCAATTAAAGTAAAACCCATAGACAATTATTAAGATCCATAATTGACATAAATCTTACACGGGAGCCTCACCGGTAAATGAGGGAGATTTATCTCATGACTACCTAGGTTTTCGGCTATGTAGAAAATATAGCCAAAAAGAGACATAATTTTTAAGTGGGAAACCCAAGATGGGAGAAAACCCACTGAACCAATGCCTATGCTTACAAAGGTTACAAATTTTTTGTGAACCAACTCAACATGAAGCACCAACTTCAATATGAGATCAAGCACCTAATTGACGCTTTTGGAGTTAAGTCTAAATAGGATCTTAGCTTATATTTTCTAAGCTCATACTTATAATTAACTCCAAATTTGTATAACTCACTTGACATAGTTGTTAAACAATAGATAATTATCCTAAATTATCTCATACATCTTCATACAACACTCTCAAGTGTACTAGTTTCAATACATAATCATCTTTATCACTCCTTAGACCTTATACGATCAGTTATCTCATACATCAACAACATTTTCATGTACAAAAATGAGATTTTATAAACAAGATAGACTCATAAACATGAACTTTTCCCTTCAGCTTCAATGACTCTTCAAATGACTTACTTGACTATACATATAAGGAGATGAAAAACACTACAAATGAAACTACCTCTAGGGTCATTAATGCATCTAAAAAGATTCATTTATAGCTTCATAATATGTAGGATATATCAAGTATTATTTGAAGTCAAATTATGAGGAATGAAGGCTCATGTAATCCCTAACACTCTTGCCACTATTGACAATATTCCATTCAGACCTTTGTGAATTATTTTGTAACAGTTAAACAATCCTTGTTTTATTCTCTAATGAGTAAAATTTGTCTCATATCTTAATAGATACCCCTCCATGTGTTTCCAAACTATTTTTACACTACAATAACTCCTCAACTTCATTAAAAACCTTAAACCGTCTTCTCCATTTAGTCTTCTAATCTCATAAGAGCACATATGAGTGCATTAGGAGCTACAAATAGTCATCATAGTTTTGAATCCATAAGGAGAAGTAGGATTAAGAACACACATAAAGATGGAAATTTAGGAACACCAAGTCTATAAAAATCCTATATCAACAATGATAACTTGGGGATCTTCAAAAATTGAGAAATGATCATTTCACACACTCTTCTTCACACTATCAACAAACAGTCCTAGTGAATCAGGATCATAGTCTTACATGGGCTTGGCATACTACAAAGATAATATCTTCAACAAGTTTCATAGCTTGATAATAAATATTTGAGAGAATTTTTTCATCTAAACCAATCAAGAAGAAATGTTACTATAAATATTATCCATGAAACATGCACTCGGACAGGTATGCCGCTTTTTATAAACACATACTTGTAACTTTAAAGATTTAGTTGACACCGCATACATTATCAATCAACCACGACTTCAAAGTGAAATATTTTATGAAGGAAAAGGACTTGTAAAACTTCTCAGGTCCATGGTTTATCCGATATCATTCTCACTAGATCAGATTATCTTAATCTCCAAACTTTACTCGCTTAGGTTTTTATGAATCAAACTCTGGTCATATATTTGAAGGATCTTAACACTTTATTCTTAATTTTTATGTCAATAAAATTGTAGATTGACTTCATCAGAAATTACTAATATAGGTTTAAGCCTTATTTTTCAATTATTTATAGGATAACTTCATGATTAAGGGTATTGTCACAAGTCGTTCTAGACTGTCACAAGAAACCATTTTTGAGAAGGAAAGGTGTTTTCCTATGAGAACCTCTTTCCATAGCATTTAAGGAACCTTTTTGAGAAGATAATTTCCTTAAGTAACTTACCATTTTAAATACACTCATTAATTTAAGGAATATGGTCATGAAAATCAAGAATTTCTAAGGTTGTGTGAACTTGTTCTTATAATACCATAGACTAGTCTTGACTCCTGAGGCTTCTTCCTAACAAAAAATAACACATATGACAACAAAAAATCAAACATATGACCAATAAATGGAATTAATACCTCAAATGGGATCACCACATCACTTTCAAATTCTTTAAATCATGACTTATGAAGTGAAATTCACAAATTTAGAACTTAGTTTCTCAGTCTTATTGAGTGGAGATACAAAACAAAGAGAAGGGAAATGAAAACTAGGACTACACATCACTTCACCATAGAAATTATGAGCTCAAAAATTCATATTGTACATATATAATCTATTAACATTCATTTTCTCCTCGGTATTAGTTTTATACAAAAATCACCTTTCAAACACCATGACTGTATGCACAAAACTTACAAAAATGAGTTATACTTGTACAATAAAGTCATGCTTGAAGGGTAAAAATGACATAATTTTGACCCTGAAGTAGTATTATTCAAACTTGAGTAGCCGTACCAACTTTAAAAATTGATTTGGAGACTAGAAACCTCATTTCTTGTTCATCTCTCCAAGACGAGGGTTCGGTGAGGGTATGAATAGTGATAGAAAACTAAAGAGAAATTTCTTGTTCTTCCACATTTTGACCTCAAGTTTTTTGCAAAAGTTTATTATATGAATGATATTCAAAAAATCCTATTATTATTTATCCGAAGAATGATTTTCATTTTTTTTTTAGTGCTAAGAAGGCAGGTCACTGTTTTAGTCCTTCTCTCTTAACCCAATTTTATTAAAATTTGAATATCTTCAACAATTCTATTCCTATTTTCATGAAACTTGATATATATCAATAAAATACCTTCCTCTACATTCTCCATATCTTTATTTCTCATAAATGATCTTGTTCAATCAATATCAATCTCATTTATGTATGCCTACACTACTAGTTCTCAAAGGGATTCCTAGTGTAGACTTCAAATTTACTTCAAGAGATGAATTATGACCTATAGTTGTTCATAAATGCTCTATAAAGTGTTCCTATGCTCCTCCCATTATTACATGATATTTTCATGGCCTGATTTTCCCTAATACACCTCATTATTCTCTAAAACTAGGCATAACTAGGCTAGTTCCAACTATGACCTGCCACACATGACCTAATTATCAACCTAGAGGCCCTTGTACATCCTTGAGACACCAATTCAAACATGTGGGACACCTGAGCAGAGTACACCAAGTATCTCCATAGCTCGAATGGGCACTAACCTTATTGACCAAACATGTAACACCCTCAAACCATCCTGAATGTTCAAGAAGACACCATGAACCCACTTTGTGAATACCAAACACCATTGAGAATGAAACAAACTTCATGACATTTAAACCCTCCTTTTCCATCAATGTCATGTTACATCAATGAAAACACCGACCAATGCAATAGGGTTCAACAATATCCCCCTTTGTCATTGATGGCAACAAACTCATAAAACTTGATGGAAAACAAGCACACCAACATCTTCAAAGTATTCAATCCTTGTTTTTGAAAACACTCTCTCCCCCTTTGACATCTATTCTAAAGATTCACACATCCAAAAACATGAGTAACATGAAAGAAAACATTAAAAAATCATTACATTACCTCAAGAAGGCCCCCCTTGAATTATATTGCTATTTTGTCATATAGGACTCAAACAATTGCATGAATTACCTCATCACTTAGATTCAATGCTCCCCCTGAACCTATTCTCTTGAAATTTTGTCTTTTCATCCTTTACATATACCTTTCTTTTGTCTTTTTGACTTGTGCCTTGAACTAGTGAACTAGCTCCCCTATCTAGACACATCTTGAGCCTTCTTAGAGAAACTATGGCACTTGATGTACTTCCCTTGATAATATGAGATATTTAGTGATTTATAGGTGTAGGAATTACCCCCATTTGTATCTTAACCAATCAACAACTACTTTTGGTATAGGTTTGGTCATTATATCAGCTACTTCCTCCTTTGTTGACACATGTTCAAGCTTAATTATTTTCTCATTCACTTGCTCCCTCAATAAATGGTACTTGATTGGTATGTGTTTTGTCTTAGAGTGCAGCACTAGATTCTTGGACACACTTATAGCACTTGTGCTATCACAATATAGAGGTATAGGACCTTCATTTTCAATTTTATAGTCTTCAAGTGTTTTCTTCATCCACATCACTTGAGTACAACATATGGTTGCTACTACATACTCAGCTTCACAAGTGGAAAGTGCTACAAGAGACTACTTCTTACTCAACCAAGACACAAGGACCCTATCTACATAGAAGGAACCACTAGTTATGCTCTTCCTGTCATCAATGTTATATGCCCAATCTGCATTAGTGAAGGATTTGACTTGAAACTCATTGCATCTTGGATACCAAAGTCCATATTCCATGGTCCCCATGAGATACCTGAATATTATTTTGATAGCTTGAAGATGGATTTCCTGGGATCTTCTTGAAATCTTCCAACCAAACCAACTACCTACATGATATCAGGTCTAGATGTAGTTGAATACAAAAGGTTGCCTATCATAGATCTATATAAGGTATGATTTACCTTTGGTGAGTTATCTTCCTTACTGAGTTTGCATCCTATAATCATTGGAGTTCTTATTGGCTTGCAATTTTCCATTTTAAATCTCTTGAGCATATCCTTGATGTACTTTGTCTATGATATGAAGATACCTTCTTTGGATTGATTGATTTGTAGCCCTAGGAAGAATGAAAGTTCTCCAAGAATTGACATTTCAAACTCCTTCTTCATGACCTTTGAAAATCCATGTGACATAGTCTCACTATCACTTCCAAATATTATATCATCAACATAGACAACAACAAGCAAAAATGGCCTTCTTCCTCTTTTATATATAGATTGTTATCAACTACTCCTTTTCTGAAGCCTTAATCAACCAAGTACTTTTCCAACCTACTATACCAAGCCCTAGGGGCTTGCTTGAGACCATATAATGCTTTCTTTAGCCTACAAACATAATCCTTGTCCTAGTTGATAGAAAACCATTAGGTTGTTCAATGTAGACCTCCTCATTCAAGTTCCCATTTAGAAATGTTGACTTTACATCCATTTGATATACTTTGAAACCTTTATGTGTTGCATATGCCAAGAAGATTCTAATGGCCTCCATCCTAGCCATAGGATAAAATTTCTCATCAAAATCCACTCCTTCAACTTGAGCATATCCTTTGCAAACCAACCTTGCCTTATTTCTTATAACTTCACCTTTTTCATTCAACTTGTTTCTAAACACCCACTTGGTTCCAATGATGTTCTTGTTCTTTGGCCTAGGAAAAATCTCCCAAGTTTCATTTTTCTCTATTGGTCTAGCTCTTCATTCATTACATTGATCCAATTTTGGTCCTTGCTAGCCTCCATAACATTCTTTGGTTCTATCTTGGACAAGAGAGCAAGGTTTTCTTGATTTTGGATAATTTTCAACCTTCTTCTTATTTGTATGTCTGCTTCCTTGTTTCCTATGATCTGATTTGGTGGATGATCCCTCTTAACCTATCTTGAAGGGGATTTTATATCAGATCTTTCTTCATCTTCATCTTCTTCTTCTTGATCAACTTCTGCAATTTCATCATCATCCTAATTTTCAATACTTTGTGGAGTCTCCTTAGGCTGAGTTGTAGTCTTCTTTGGATATGATTCATCAATTGTGACATTGGTGCTTTATATTATATTTTTAGATCTTATAGTAGCACTTATATGCTAAACTAATAATTGCATAGTCTAAGAAAATTCATTCATCGCACCTTGAATCAAACTTACCAAGATTTTCATCATCTCTTTTGATAAAACACTTGCTTCTAAACACTCTTAGCTTATTTACGCTATAAGTCTTCCTCTCCAAAGCTCATAGGGTGAATTTAATGATTCATTTACTTATCTTTATAAGAAACTCATCCTTTGTATTATGTTGAGCCATTTGTATCCCCAACATGTATTTCCCGTGATACTAATAGACATTTTCATTATAACTTGAACTCGTGGCATGAATATTAATTAATGTAGTTATTACTAGTTTACTTTATTTTTGGTATTATGAATATGAATTAATTATTTCAATTGTAATATGATGTTAAATGATGTTTTGTATAATGCCATCCTTTTTTGCGAGAAACTTGTTATATGCAGCAACTGACATGCAACCAAAAGAAATCATCTACAATGAAGCCATCGTCTGTAGCAACTCACATGCAACCAAAGGAAATCATCTACAACAAAATGTCTATAGCCAAAGGAGGTCACACACATGAATAACAATGTGATCCTAAGGAGCCTAAAGGATGTGGAAATCATACCGAAGTTTACATGTGTCGACGGAAGAATAAATTATGAGAACTAAGAGAGGAATTAATGCCATCATCTAATTATACATTGTAACTTAACAAAGAACTAGCTTATTTAATTCATGATTTAATAATTGGTTGATCGAACTAATCAATTATTTAAGTTATGTGATTTATATGTAAACACCTACTAAGTAGTTATGTTGCATGCATGTAGTCTATAGATTGTTTGGCTAAGATATTTTACTTAATCTAACTGGAACTCCTAGTATAACTCTTTCTCTTCACGCCTTTTCTGTAATGAAACATATAAAAAGGAAATGTTAATGTTGAAGAAGGGATGGATCGAAAATGGGATAGAGGATATTTTTTTATTTTCCAATTGTAATCTTCATGCTAATGAAATAAAAGTCTGAGTTATGTCTATTTGTTATAGTCACAATCCTTAAGAGGGATTAGCACCCAAGACAGGGCCCACTTGCGGTTTGTTAACCCTCTCCTTTTTCATCGATTTGATTCATTATATGATTAGAATAGTAACACTTCATTCCTTTATTTTTATTTTGAGTTTGTGTTTTTTTAGCCATATTATTTTCTTCTAGGAAGAATCTAGTTTATTTCAAGGATTGTTATTTATTAATTATAGTGACAATAATTTACCTTTATACCTCCCAAACATTTCGAACTATGTATACAACACTAGAACTATTGAAATTCTATGTCCTTTGGTCTAATAATTGAATGGTTTTAGATTGATAAACAACATACCAATTGTTGCAAGTTAACTTACACCACCATTTTCGAGGATACTGCCAAGTTATAAGGTTTTTTTAGAGGTTTTTCATTTCTTATAAGTAGTTTAAGTTTTAATAAATTCACCTCTATACCCCCACTAATATATGTTGAGTGATTTGAGTATTTGATGCATGTACCATCCGAGAGATGCCCATGGTAGATATTTACCCAATCCACAAGTAGCACAGGTTTCCATATCATATTCTGAAGAAAGTATATCTTCCTCTATACAAGGTTTGATAGTAGAATAAAATCCTCCAATTGAAATTTTTGAAGCATCTCCTGAGAAACCAAATATGGTGGAATAAGTAGAACAAAATTCTCAAAATGGGTCAACTACCTTTGAGTTTTCCATAGCCGACAATGATGAAGCTATTGCTATGAAGAATATTTCTCCCTCACCTTCCTAACTTTCATGGATCCATAACTGAAGACCCAAAACCTTTCTTTTTGAGTTTTATGTTTTATGTAGGAGCTATGATTAAACCAAAAATGCACATAAATTGAAGATATTTCCTACTACACCCAAGGATGCATCCTTTAGATGGCTCATGGGTTCGGAAGAAATGCAATAACCACTTGGGCACAGATGAAGGAGAAGTTCCTCAATAAGCATCGAGATTATTGAAGGTTGAGTAGTAGAGGAGGTGATGAAATATATAAAATGGCACAAAATTAGGATGACCCATTGGAATACTATCTAGAAAGATTCTTTTTACACTTGGAATATGAGGCAAACAATATTACCTCTTGATTCTCTCAAATTAATTTTTTTGAAGGGAATCAATGAGGAGGACATGGATGATCTAGATCTGATTGAGTAGAAGAAATTTAAAAATATTCCTTTGAAGAATTTTTTTGAAGCCTACGGAATTACTCAAGAGCTACTATGAAGAGAATAAGAAATGTGAGAGAAAGAGGTGGATCAACTACCAAAATAATTGGGGACATATCCAAGTCAGAGATTGTTAGCATGTTCAAGAACATGAAGCATGATATTTTCAATGACATGGCCACTCAATTAGATGCTTTGTATGCCAAGAAGAAAAGGGAAGATGTAGAGGTAGCACTCATAGAGTTTTTTCATGCATGTAAAAGAAATAAATCCGACTACTGCAGATGCATAGGATCGGTGAGCATTGCAGAAGAAAAGGAGGATTCACCTGAATTTAGGATGATAGAAACAAAGGATGGACAAGTGTTTTATGTTTCTCAAAGGACACCGTGGTCACTAAGGTAAGGAGGTATGTCATAATACCCTATTCCATCATTTCAAAATTGGTCTAATAATCCATATATGCAACCCCCACCTTGGTCTAATCAGCAGAAAGGTTAGGATCCATATCCTAACCAATTTCAAAAATAGTGGAAACCTTAGTTTTAAGTCAATTAGTAATGGAAACAACCCCCTCAATCATGGCAGTAGCATTGGAGAGGATGGCAGCGAGTGGAATAACTGACCTCTTAATTTCAAAAAATACTACAATCAACCTACTTACCCTCAACAACAAGCTCTAATGCCAAACCTCCAAGAAAAATCTCAACCAAAAGCAACTTAGCTACCAGCTCAAGCAGTTTCTAACCCCAAAAATAAATCAACTAAGCCATCCTACATAACTAAACCGGCTCAATACCCTACCTATTTAGTTGATGTTAACAATATCCTCCTCCACTTAGGAAGAGCACTTCCTCCACCAACTGGACCCACCATTACTAAGATTTCTAATGAACCACATATGTTGCAAGTAGATCCATAGCAAAGCAAAAACACTCGCCAATAGATCTACAAGGTAAAAGTAGAAGACATTGCAATTTTATCCACAACAACCTGAGTAGAATTATAGAAGGGATAAAACATGGGATATTTTTCATGTAAAACCTCCTCCATAGTAATGGTAGGATTATGTTTCAATGTTTCTCTAGTGCGCATAGCCTTAGTGTGTGTAGTAATCTTCACAGTATTACCTCGGGATTTGGTGCAAACTTCATCATCTATTGGTTTTCCATGGTGCATTGTATTCTAACCATCCTTGTGCCCTTATTCTTATGTTTTTGCTTCTTTCTCGAAATGTTCATATAAGTCTTGGAACTCTTCATATTTATGAATCTTTCTGCAAAAATAATAAGTAATGTTATGAGGACATTCATGCCCGTAATGGTCGGGGATCCGCACATATAGCATGTTCAATGAGAGAACTCACTTTTACACCACGGTATCCTCGACCTCTACCACACCTCCCTCAAATCACCCTCAATTTTATCGAGTTCCCTTGAGTGTGATCATGATCATGTTTCTCACCTTTATCCTTATAGTTATTTGAAACTATCATCTTTCATACACCAATATCAATGGCATCATGGATCTGATCAATCAAGTTATAATCTTCAGATTGTTGTGAGACGTGGATGGAAACATTTTACACTAGTACGACACATTTTTATTAACAGGCATTGTAATAATGGAAAATGGCTTCCATCATGGTCCAAATTACATATCTAACATTCTAGTAACAAGGATCACACCAATCTACAAGGAAAACTATCCTTAGTATGCCCCTTACTTCACAATATGTGCACTAAATTCCATTGCATGTCTCATTTGTTGTATTAGCTGATATTTTCTTTGACTGCTTTGTTGTTTCTGCAATCTGAGCTTCCAAGAATGGGCTCACTCCATTTTCTATGCTCATGACTACCTCTGCGTGGAAATTTGATTCAAGTTCTTTGTGTGGATCTATATACATCTTTTGTAAGAGTGCCCTACAAAAAGGCATAATTAGGCCTCCGAAGAACCACTATGCATGTTGAATTGCATAGATATCATATGATAATTTAGACAAGAGTGTTTTGAAATGAGCATCATATTCCCAGACACTCTTAGTAGTTCCCTTCTTGATATCCTTGAGCACGCTTATAATTTTTGTTCAAACTCAAGGATATTAAATTCTTTAATAAAAGCATCTTGTTACGCAAGTATAATCCACACAAATATGATCATCATCAAACTTCATGTACCGGTTGTGTAAACATCCCCGCAACGTAGTTTCAAACTTAATGGCCTTATGCTCTAAATTTGTAATTCCTTTCACACACCACAATATCTCACACATATGGACATGTTCAGTAGCATCTTCTATTCCCCTATACACTAGGAGATGAAGCAACATCTCCATGTAAATATTCTGGGGCTGGTGAGGACCATGCCCACAAAATCCAGAACCTCTTGTGTTACCTTTTTTGTTTCACCAAAAAGTGTTTGTACGTAAGAGAAAAATAGATAAGGTAAGGGTGAGGAGGAATACTTGTGAATGAAGGTGGAAGGTAGAGTGCGTGCGTTCTGATTTCCTGATCCAATGTTGATTGCAGAAATTCCTTTTTACTAGGAGGAACTACCTACAAATATAAAACAATACCACAAGAGGAATATTAAATAATATATGTTAGTGGACTACCTAGCGTATGCTAGATCCGGGAAGTGTGATACTTCCTAGATGGTTGTCAATCCACTGTTTAAAACAACTTAATGTAAGAAATGATGTAAACCAATAATTTCCTACTATAGTTGATATGATTTAGGTGTCTCATTCAAGTAAAATAAACAAATATAATCTAATAGGCTAGGTTATGATCAGATCTAGAAGTCAGACAGGTAAATAAGGTGGTTGGGACAAGTTAGGGTCAAGCTTTAGGTGATTTAGTTTATTTAGGTAAATGTTATGGGGTTGTTGTTATTGGTAGGTTTACTAGACATAGAGACCAACGTCAGTCTAGTATGATCAATGCTAGTTGAGGATAGACCGATGATGGTTTAGGTTAACCAACGTCGGTAGGGTTAGGCTGATAGAAATTTAATGAAGTTTGGTTTTGGTGATTCTCTGTGATTGCATAGAGAATGGACAGAGAATGATGAGGTTGATGATAGTGCTAGGAATACTCAGAGATGTCTAGAGGTGGGTATGGAAGGTTGGGAGGTTGTAGGTGGTTAGGTAAAGGGATTGGCAAGAGGGTGAGAGATGATGGGATGCAAGGGAGACTAGAACTCCCAAACAGAGATGAAGAAACTAATCTAAATAAATATGGGAAGGTGCAGATCCAAATGTACTTACTTGTACTTACAGACCTGGTGGTTGGATGGAGGTGATGGTTGATCCATGGAACTGATGGTTAGTGTCATGGTTGTGCTTCCCGAATGTTACCGTGAATTCTTTCCTTTTAGATCAATGCTTGGTTGTTGGTTTAGGATGTCTGGATGTGTAGGAGTTCTCTGGTGCATGCTTGCATGTAGATCTCTCTTCTCCAAAACTTGAATAATTCTTCCAACCCCTCAAACAAGGTTACCAAAGTGAATATATGGTAACCAAAGACAGTTTAGGGTGTTCAAAGATCGGTTTCAGGTTGACCAGTGTCGGTTAAGGTGGGAAATCCTAGTTTTGCTAAAATTGACAGATCTTGGCAATCTTTTTGGCCAGCTCTCCATTGTGTCGAATCAAAATTGAATGTTGTGCTTATATAAGTGGGGATATAGTTAGAGGAAGAATAAGCATGTGATTCTAGGGATGAACTAAGTCTTAGTTAATTAAGGTAGGTAGGACTAAGTCTTAGTTAACTATGGCAAGTGGATATTGAGTCCTAGTAAGCAAGAAACATGTTAAGAATAGGTTTATGATAAGGTGTCTAGGTCGGGTGGAAATTAGTTTAATTAAGGTTATCAAGCAATGAATATTGTGAGAGTGGGCATTAATTTAATTATGGGTAATTAAATTTATATACATATGGGCTAAAGGGGATTGTGACCCAAATTTGGTGTCTAAATTTTCCCCTTTTTGTCGTGTAGCTTGTATTGGTAAGCAATGCTTGACAAAAATAGGAAGTGGTTTCCTCATGTGTGGGTGGGGGTGAGCCCACTTAAACCAGCACGATGAGGTGTAAGATGGAATCGGTGAACGGTTTGACAAATATGGAATTGGTGGAAATGAAGGTAGGTGGGGAAGGGTGGGAGTATAATGGGAAAGGGTGATGATCAACTTGAGGAATAGGTAATAGGACGAGGTCAAAATCAGGTAATGGGTAATGGAAATCAAAAGTATGCACACGTATAGATTGCAACATTGTACCAGTTAAAGAGCTCACAAACTCTCGTATTGTCCAAGGTCGATATGTTTATCCAAACAAGGGTGAAGTGATTCAGGTATCCAAGGTATAGGATATGGTCCAAAAACAAAACATAGGTTAGGTTTAGGAACATTTAGGTATGTTCTGGTACACCAAATTTTTTGTTGGGATAAATGGCATGGCAATAGGAAAGGTATGGTTGATAGGCTAAAACAACATAGGTAATAGCATTGCAAGGTATAGCAAGTACATAAGGTCAATGGTCACACCAAGTAAGTCAAATCCAAGTAAATAGGTCATGGCATGGGTAAGGCCAAGGTATAGGTAAAATAACAAATCCCAAGACGCAACTAAGGAAATTTAGGGGTAGTTTAGGCTTGTAGGTAAGGTTCAATAGGTGTCCGAAAACCCGACATAGCTAGGAGTATTTCGGGGGTAGGCTGATAGGTTCGAGAGGCACATGTTACCACGTTACAGTGTAGGTGGTAGCCCTTCGTGCCTAGATAGCACAGAGGTAGATACCCATATAGGGTGGGGATGGTGATAGGGGATAGGTGGCCACCTTAAAAGTGTAGATAGAAGGTTTATAGGATCATTTGGTCACCGCACGAGACTCATATTATGGCCTTATAGGCCCAAGTCATAAAGCACAGGCACCCTCACGAGCATGGGGATAGGATCCCATTTTATAGGCTACATCGGACAGGGTCCCATGGTACAGGAGGAGGGCAGGGTTCACAAGTACGGGGGCCGAGGCCATCGGTAGTAGGGACGAGCTTACAAGTTACTATGATACCTATGGCATACCCACAGATAATGCCAATGGTGAGATTCAGGGATACCCTAAATGAGGCCAAATACTATCAAGATCACTTGATGGCTATCGGGATAGATGTCCCCTTCTATACAGAGTATAGGGTATACTGTGCCCTCGAGTGAGAGGATGACATCTCACATGCATAGTGCAGAGATTACATGGGGCTAAAGAGCCCGAGAGATAGGGTCGAGGGTGAGGCCACTAGATCATGGAGGCCAAGCCCAATGCGCGGGTTATGCAGAGACCGGACCTAGACCTAGTCACGGCGAGAGAGATGTTTGGCAGGAACTGCATTGGATTAGAGGAGGAGGATACTCATGAGACTAGCATGGACATCAGATGGGGTGACGATTAGTCACCATATATGTTCAAGGTATAGATTTTTGTATATTTTTTATATATACCGACCTAAGTGCCGAAGATAGCAAGGATGTACATGAGTGTTTTTGAGTCTTTTGATTATCATACCAAAGCATGTGTGTCGAAGATGTTGAGAGACTATATATATGAGAGACACTTGTATTGATTTTACATCTATGCACATATGTATGGACACACATATTTTGATGATTTATATAGAGATGGTGATATTTATGGTATGATGTTGTACTTATGTTGTAAAATTTTCATTATTATATGTATATGGGTGAAAACTAGGTGGATTAGGCATGATGGAGTCAGGTCGGTTTAGGCATGATGGAGTTAGGTCGGTTTAGGCATGATGGAGTCAGGTTGGTTTAGGCATGATGGATTCAAGTTAGTTTAGGCATGATGGAGTTAGGTTGGTTTAGGCATGATGGAGTCAGGTTGGTGTAGGCATGGTGGAGTCTTATTTTTAATTTTGATTTAATGTCCAAGTTATTGGTAACATGGGAAATAAATGATGAGTTATATGTATGTTATGGTGTAGATTTCCAAAATTTGTGATATTATGGAAATGTGAAATGATTGATTGGATGTTGTTATGATGTGGTAACATGGTAGATATGTATGTTTGTATTAATTTCCAAGTGTTGTAGAAAATGGAAACTAAGATAGAATATGAATAGGAAAATGGGGAAAATAGGTTAGGGTAAAGAGTGGCCGAGCTAACCTCCAAGGGCCCCATGCCCTAGGAGTGTTGCCTACATATCCCCAGTGAAAAGGGGCCTCAGTCGATGTAGTTCTCCCATAAGCTAGGGAATAATATGATAAATTAGAGGAATGGGTTGGTAGGTTTTAGGCATGGTTGAGTCTAGGTCATAGGCATGGTTGAGTCTTAGGTGATAGTGGAAAGCTTTTAAAATGTAGGTGTTGATGGTCTAGTCCTATATAAGGTAATCAATAGGTAATGAAGAAGGTGAATGGTGAGAGGTGGTAAAAGAGTCACTTAATTGATAAGAACCCTAATGAGTCCCCCATATTGAAGACGGGCTTATGAACATAAGACCCTAAAGGTGTTACATTATGGACTATTATAAGGGTGAATAAATTCACATGATCATGAAATGTTGCGATTCCGAAAAGTACCTTGATCGAGATATAATAGTAGTGTGAAAAGGCAATGAGGTGAAAATAGGTGATTTACCGTAACTTAGTGTACGAAAGCATGTTTACCTAGAAAGAAACCCATGATCAAAAATAGGAAAGTCCCGACGAAAAAGTTATCATTTTCTTCTTCTTTTTTGTTGATAGACTGATCAATGTGGGAAGTCTATATGAGATCAAGATATTATCTCCTTGATATCTTCATGAATTTGATCAATGCGGGAAGCTTCTAAATATTTTATTTATATTTTTTCAATGACTTGATATAGTTGTCCTTCGAGGAGCAGTCTATTTATAGAAGTGAGATAAAGAGAAGATATGTCCCTATTGAGGGAGTTGTGTTTTTGCTAGAAATTTGACTCAAGGTGTTTCACCTGATTCTTAGACGTTTCTTTGAAAGTGAAGAAATAGATAGGGTAATGGGCGTAGGAGGAATACTGTTGGAATGCTGGTTGATAGGTTATTGCGCGCGTATGAATTTTGAATCCACAGCTGATCGTGAGAGCTTCCTTTTGGCTGGGAGGAACTACCTAAAATAGAACACAAGACCACCAAAAAGAGTTAAACAATATATGCAGTGAACTACCTAGCGTGTGCTAGATCCGGGAAGTGTGATACTTCCTAGACAGTTGTCAGTCCACTATTTAAAACAATTTAATGTTGGTAATGAAGTAAATCCTATTGTAATTAAAATGATTTAGGTATCTCATTTAAAACACAATAAGAAATATCTAATCTAATAGGATAGGTTAAAATAAGATCCGAAGGTCAAGTAACTAGTTCTGGGTCTCTACAGGTCTAATAGAGGTCTTAGGCAGGTCACAGGTGATTAAGGGTGATGTGAGAATAGGTGGGTAGGTTACTATTTTGGGTTGTATTGGTAAATACAAAGACCGATGCCGGTTAAGGGTGACCGACACCAATTGGGGAGAACCGATGCCAGTTACTGTGGAATACTTGGAATGTCACCGAATGAGCTTTGGATCTCCCTTATGATTGCACAAAGGACTACGCTGGTCGAGTAAGGTATTAAGTCATTTGGATGGGATTCGGAAAGGTTTTAATGGGGATGTGGAGGGGTGAGTATTAAAGGAGGTCAATGGGTGGCTAGGAGAACAAAGGATGAAGATACAAAAATTAAATGAATGAACCAAAGGAGTAAAATGTTCTACTTACTTGGAATCTGGTTCTGGATGTCTGTGAGTGAGGAATGAAGGTGTTGGTAAGAGGTTTGACTACTGCAGAGGATCACCAAATGTTGGGGAGTTCTTGCATGGGCTACATGTGCTCTCCTTCTTTCTTGATTGGATCAAATCTATGTTGGGTGGTTGCTGGATGAATGTTGGATGTCTACGCAAGAGAAAGTGCTTGATCTCCTTCCTTGCATGTGTGTTCTCGCTGAATCTTGTTCTTAAAATATGTGATATCTCTCAGGAATCTTCCAACCTTTTTCCCACCTCAAAAATAAGGTTTTTTTGGGGGTTAAAAGGTGACTAATGGTGGTTTTGGCTTAACTTGCAGCGGTTAAGGGTAACCAGTGTCAGTTAGGGTGAGATTTTCTAGGTTTTCTAAACTAGGCAGATCCCCCGGATTTTCTGGGATCTCATGTCGTTAACTCACGGATTAGAATGGAAGCTTATTTTAAACATGTGGGAATGTGGTTAGAGGGAATGTATGCATTGATTTTTAGGTTTTGGGTAAGTCTTAGTTAGTTATGGCAACTTACTAAGAATAGGTCTTAGGGTGAGGTGACTTGATGAGGTGTCTAGGTGAGATACATATGTGGGCATTATTCCAATAAGGAGATTTAAATAATAAATATGGTGAGGGTAATGAATTAATTTAATTTAAATCATTAAATTAATATTATAGTGAGGTGAAGTGGGCCATGGCTAGGTGGATGTGTTCAAGGTGTTTATTTGGTGAGGGACCAAAGGGGATTGTGACCTAATTTTGGTGTCTACATTTTTCCCCTTTTGTTGCATAGCATGTATTGGTAAGAGACGCAACTGACAAAATAAGATGTGGCTGCCTCATGTGTGGATGGAGGTGATCCCCTCAAACTAGGAACTAACGAGGCAGAAGGTAGAATCAGTGAGTGGTTTGATAAAAGGTAAATGTGATGAAAAGGAAGGTGGGTAACAAGGGAAAAAGGAGTAAGGTCTACTCAGGTAATCTAGATAATGGGTTAGGGTCAAAGGTAGTAATATTCAAATGCACGCACATGTATAAACTACAGCACGCTACCAGGCTAAAGAGTAGGAAAAATCTACATTGTCTAAGGTCGATAGGTTTATCCAAACAAGGTTGAAGTGATTCTGGTATCCAAGGTATAGGATATGGTCAGGAAACACAATGCAGGTCAGGTGTAGGAATGTTTAGGTGTGTTCGGACAACAAAGGTAGGGTTAGGATAAATAATCACGGAAAGAGGCAAGGTAAGGTCATTAGGTCAATCAACACAGGTAATAGTGTCACAAGGTATAGTGAACACATGGGGTCAAAGGTCACTAGCGATGTTCCAGGTCCAAGTATCTAGGTCACAACACGGGTAGGGCCGAGGTATGGGTAAAATAATGAGTCCCCAAAGGAGGATGAGATTAGGTAGTAAATGATGAGGTCATGAGGGTGAGGTAAATGGTTTTGGGTAAAGGTGGGGTGGGGTAAATGATTAAGGTAAAGGGTAGGTGTGGAAAAAAAGAGTGATGGGTAGAGTAATAGGGTAAAATTTAGGGCAATGTGTAAAAAGGGTGACCAATGTTGGTCAAGGGTAACTGACACCGGTAGAGTTTAACCGACCATGGTAAGGTAGGGCACGCAAACGATGCCGGTGAAGTAAAATCGATGTCGGTTAGATCAGGTTTATTATAAAACCAAAAAATCTACATTTTTTTGTTATTCATTTGTCTTCTTGTGAATTGGGAAAATGACGTGAGAGAGAAAAAGGTGAAAAGTGTCCAAACGGAATGGAGAGTTGAGTTGGTGAGCCAAACGGTGGGTGATTGGTTGGTGAGAGGCGGGTCCACGGGATCGGTGTGGTGTGATTTGATTGGTTGGAGTCGTGGGTAGCGATTTGGTAATGGCATAGGTCGAGAGGGATTAGGCGAGGCCACGGTGTAGCGGCCAAATGTGCCACCACAATGATGGCAACATGATGAGGTAAGCATCCAACTCTTGTAGTGTTTTGTTAGGTAGATTAGGTGATTTGGCAAATTGGGTTTTTGTTTTTGTTTTGGGTGGGGGAAAATAAAATTTGTAAAATGGGAGGGTAAATTGGGTAAAATAGGAGTGGGGAGAGAGATAAGTTGGAGAAGAGGGGAAGGGATGAGGTGGAGGGGGAGGTGTAGGTGATTTTAGGTGGGTAGAAGTGTTAGGGTAGTAAATTTTTTTTTGAGAAGGGAGGGTTTGGGGGTCGCGGGTTTTTCCCATGACAATGATATGCGTCGGTAGGGTTAAACCAAGATTGGTCATGAAATAGATGACCGATATTGGTTTAAGGGTACTGGGGTCGATTAGAGGTAACCAACACTGGTCGCTTTGGAGAGCAAGGGGCCAAAAGTACCACAGGTTGGGTGAGTGAGATAGGTAGGGGTAAAATAGGGTGTGGGAAAATGATAGTGGGCGTGTATGGGTGTGATAAATGTAGATTAATGTGTTTGTTTGTATTATAGTCATTTTTTTTTATATAGACCAGCCTATGTGCCAAAGAGAGTGAGGATGTATGAGAGTTTTTGCATATTTTGAGCATATATTGGCCTACGTGCTGAAGAGATTTTGTATTGGTTTATTATTTTATTGTATATGAGACTGCTCGTACGCATGCCGATGTCATTTTGTATTGAGTATCGTCCTACATGCCAATGATTTTTTGAGATAGACATGATGGGATATCCATGTATATTGTATTGAGACACACATATTTATTTATATGATGAGATACATGAGATGCTTGATTTGGTGGTGTTTTATGAGAATTTTAATTTTTGTTGTGATATGAATGAAAACTAGGTGAGTTAGGCATGATGGAGTCAGGTTGGTTTAGGCATGGATCGAGTCAGGTCTTTAGGCATGGATCGAGTTAGGTTTTTAGGCATGGATTGAGTCAGGTCTTAGGCATGGTTGAGTCAGGTTTGTGGTCTAGGCGTGATTGATTTTAAATTGGTTGGGGTTGTGATTCATTAATTTGTGTAATGAATAATGATATGGGTCATATTGAATATGTTTTTATAATATATGCATGATGATGATAGAGAAATGGAAGTCATAATAAATGTATGTTGTGGTGAGGATAAAAATGTTAAGCAACTTGTTATTTGTTTGGTTTAATTTCCAAGTTTTAGATATAAAAAGGAAACTAAGTAGGGTAGAATGTAATTTGAGGAAAATGAAAGATGAATTGGTTAGGGTAGAGAGTGGCTGAGCTAACCTCCAAGGGCCCCATGCCCTCGGAGTGCTTCTTACATAGTCTCGGTGAAAAGGGACCTCAGGCCAATGTAGTTCTCCCATAAACTAGGGAAGAATATGAGGAGGTATGAAAATGATGTGGTAGGTTTTAGTCATGATGGGTTTAGGTCTGTTAGGTGTGAGTGGGTTATAGGAAAAATGGTATAGGTGATGTCGATTGTGGTAAAAGAAGAAGATTACCCTAAAGGTACGCGTCGAGGACCAAGTCATGTATAAGGTAATCAAAACGTAAATAAAGATGGTTTAAAAGATAAGAGGGGGCAATAAAGCCACCTGATTGGTTAGGATCAAACTGAGTAGGTCATACCTTGGAGAAGGTGATGAACGTAAGTCCCTAAAGACATTGCATGATTGAGTGTTCTAAGGGTAAAGAGTAGTCACATGATCACCAAATTTCTTGGTTCCAAGAGGTCCCTTGAGGTAGTAGGAAAATGGGGGTGCAAATGGTGAGAGGGGTGAAAGGTGGGTAATTTTATATGATATGAGGTGGCATGCTCTTTGGGCAAGAGATCTGAGGTCACAATGGGCAAGTCCATGACTAAAAAGTTGTCTATTTTGACTTGTATTTGAGATAGACTGATCGATGTGGGAATTCTATATGGGATGAGGAAATGAACTCCTTAAGGTCTTCGTGAAGTTGATTGATGCGGGAACCTTCAGATTCTCTTGCTTCTTCTTTCTCTTTTTTTTGGAAGAGCTTTACATTGTTGTAATTTAAGGGAACAGTTTATTTATAGCAGTGATTACAGAGAGGAAGATGTCCTGTTGAGGGAGTCATATTTTTATTAGAAGTTTGAGTCAAGGAGTTGGGTCCCGTGTGGGGATTTGAAGTCATGGACAAGACCTAGGTGAAGAATAGGATTCTTATTTAGAAATTAGGGTGAAATAACCATGGGATCTCATCTAAAGGTAGATGAAAAGTATCCATGAGAGTCATGATATGTGCAACGTCGTGGTACACATATTCAAGCGAAGATAACAAGTGACGGGATGCACATGATGCTTGTTTAATCATTGGTGAGGTGTAAGAAGTGTAGAGCGCTCAAGGGACAAGCATTGAAGGAGACAAAAAGTTATGTAGGACTAAGAATCAATAGTAGAATGGTCGAATATGCAAGGCATTAAGGGGCTCATGTTCAGGTTTACCATCAAGTGAAGATAAATGATAAGCACCTGATCCATAAGTATGGGTCACGATGTATGGTCCCAGCCAATTAGGATCACATTTACTCCGTTTACTTTTTCTCGCTTTGGTTACATGTTGATTTTATTTCAGGACAAGGTCACCGACTTAGAAGGTTTGTTCATGGATACATTTTTCATAGGCATGTTTCATATGGTTTTAGTAAACTTGAAGGTGGTCAAGAGTGTTAAGATGGAATTATTCTAATAACTCTAGTTGTGCTAAACGGTCTTGATGAAAGTCATCATCATTGAGCATGTCATGGAGGGAAATGCGGAGTGAGGGGATCTATACTTTGAGAGGTAGAATAGCCTTTGTACTATAGACCGAAAATGGTGTGGTAGAAGAGGAAGTACATATACTAGTGTGGTATTCCCATAGGGAAAAAGGAATGTGTGTATGTTAGTCCTTCCCATATCGTTAACCAATTTCATGAGAATTTTTTTAAGGTTTTGTTAGTGGATTCAACTTGACCATTGGTTTATGGGTAATAAGGTGACGAGAAACTTAGCTTAAGGTTAAAGGCGTTGCAAATTTTTCACAATGTTTTGTTTTTAAATTATTTTCCATTATCGGTGATGAGGTGATGAGGAACACTAAAGAGACATATGATGTGATGATTAATGAACTCATATATTTTCTCAACTTTTGTGGAGATGAGTGGCATAGTTTCAACCCACTTTGTGTAGTATTCGGTAGCAATGATGATCCATTGATGTCATTGGGAAGAATGGCGGTTGATCTCTCTAATAAGATCCAAACCCCATTTAGAGAAGGGCCAAAGGCCATGGGCGACCTATAAGGCATGACTGGGTGTATGATGAAGGTTAGCGTGTTGTTGGTATTTTACAAAATGTTTGACATAGTCGCAACAATCATGATTAAGGGTTGGCTAGTAATAGCCTAGGCGAAGAATATGCTTAGCAACAACAAGGCCACTGAAGTGACCTCCACAAATGCCATCATGAACTTTCATAATGGTATAAAGAATTTCAGAACTTATGAAGCATCGTAATAGAATACCATCAAATCCATGATTATAGAGGAGGTCCCCCATGATGATGTAACGAGAGACCTTTTTAAGGAAGGCGCATTGTCCATTACAGGTGAGATCAAGAGGTAAGATGACGAGAGAAAGATAGTTGGAGTATTGTGTATACCAAAGTTCACTCGGAGTCGGGGGTGATGGTTCGATGGATTAAATTTCATGAGGTAATTAAGAGGGTGATTGGAGTTATTGTACGATGAAAAGATTTTAGAATCGGCGGAGTGAATCGGGTATTTGAGAAGCCAAGAAGGCCATGGTATCTAAATTTGTTGGTTGAACATGCAATGGTTTGGAGGTCATAACGGTCATAGGTGGTCAACGGGATGTTTATACTTTTGAAGTGTTTCATTAAGACATTGGTATATACCATTAACTTGGTTTATGACCAATTGGGAATCACCAAAGATGTTGATTGATTTGACATATAGGGTGTAGGTAGCTTGGAGACCTAGTAAGAGTGCTTCATATTCGGCAATATTGTTTGTACAATCAAAATCTAGTTTAAAAGATAAAGGCATGGGTTCACCATCAAGTGGAATGAGGATAACACCAGCCCCACCTCCACGTTGATACTTGGAACCATCGAAGAAGAGTGTCATTTGGTAAGGGGATTCATCAAAGGAAAGGGTAGTAATGGAATCATCTGGAAAGTCAAAATTAGAGGGTTGATCCCTGAAAATAGGTGCGTCAGCCAATTGGTCAGTGATAGTGTGGCCCTTGATGTACTTTTGATGAATGAATTTGAGGTCAAGGTCAACTAAGAGCATAAGCCATCGTGTGGCATGCTGATTTTGATAAGGTTTGGCATACATGAAGTGTAGGGGTCGTGTTGGTTACAACATATGTTTTTTAGTTAAGTCGGTAAAGGTGGAGTTTTGTGCCAACAAAAACTAAGGCTAAGAAAAAAATTCGGGATGGGTGTATCGAGTTTCATAGTCTAAAGAGTATGTATTATATAATAAACCACCTGCTCCCTATGTTGTTCATCATGATGAGTGAGCATGGCTCCCAAGGAATGATTGGTAGCTGAGATATATAGGTAGAAAGGTTGATCATCTTTAGGTGGAATGAGTATGGGTGGTCGAGAAGAAGGTATTGTTTTAAGGCCTTAAAATATTTGTGGCAATCATCATCCCATTTAAAGGAGACATCCTTCTTAAGTAGATGATGAAATGGTTGACACCAATTAGATAATTGTGAAATGAAACGGTGAATAGACAGTAACTCACCTTGCGAGCTACGGAGCTGTCTAAGGTTAGTGGGTGGAGGCATTTCAAGAATGGCCTTGACTTTAGCAGGGTCCACTTCTATACCACATAAGGAAATGATAAATCTCAGGATCTTTCCTAAGAAAACCGTGAAGACACACTTCTTGGGCTGAAGCCAAACGTAATATTTAAGGAGACGGTCAAAAATGGTTTTGAGGATGGCAAGGAGCTTAGATAGATTTGGTTAGGAGATCATCCACGTAATCTTCTAATATACGATGCATGATCTCATGGAAGATGTAAGTCATATCCAGTTAATATGTGGCACCAACATTTTTAAGGCCAAAAGGCATGACTCGATAGTAGAAGATCCCCGGGATGATGAATGTGGTTTTGTGTTGATCCTTTGGGGCAAGCGGATTTATTTATAACCCGAGAATCCATCCATGAGTGATAGCATCTCGTGGCGAGTAGTAAGGTCAACCAATTGTCAATGATAGGTAGAGGGAAGTCGTCTTTTTGGGTAAGAGAGGTTGAGGTCATGGAATTCCATGTAAATGCGGAGTCCCCCTATCACCTTAGTGATAGGGACAATGTTAGAAATCTAATGAGGATAATCAATGGGTGATATGAAGGAAACGGAAAGAAGGCGTTGAAGTTCTTCTCTGACGAGAAGGATAATGTGAGGGTGCATCTTCCTTAGCTTTTATTTGATGGGTTTGGCATCGGGAATGGTTACGATATTGTGGACCACTATGGTAGGGTCAATACCAGGGCATGTCTGCATAAGACCAAGCGAAAGTGTGGTTATGATCTTTGAGAAAAGAAGTGATGGCTTCTTGTTTAGCAACATCTAAAGATTGACCAATCTTTAGAATGTGTGGGTCGTCTTGAGTATGAATGTTTATCTCGATAGTCGATTCATTCAACATGGTTTACGTCTCAGAGGGTAACGACCGATGAATATATGAGTCTTCTACACTAAGGTAGGTGAGTATAGATTCGTCATCCCGACATAGAACGACATTAATGGAAGGTGTATCATCATCGATCATTTTCGAGATATAGGAAGGAAAGAGAGGAAAGGGCCTCACCCTCACATTGATAAGTCCAAGGCCCCAAGGAAATGGTGTTTATGAAAAAAAAAAGTTAAGAGGGATATATTCAGGATCCATCGACTCCATCGGCAAAGGTGGTGATGAAGGTGGAGCAGGTGAAGAAGGTGGAGAAGGGCTGATGTCCTTGATGAGTTCAATGCGTGCCTGTTTGGTAGGTGGTTTAGGAAAATCGATACCACTACAGTTGTTATGTTTGTAGGTGGTACATGGAATAACAGTATGGTGGCCTTACTCATAAAATCCAAAACCAAAATCCTTCCACGCACATCGGTTCAGGAAGGTGTGGGTGAAACAATGATTGGTGAGAGACTAGAAGTCAACGGAAAATGGGCGGGTTTGTGATGGTGGTTTGGGTGTGTAAGTGGTACTATCAAGTCCCCATAGGTGAGACCGGTATGGAGATGAGGAGTACCATAAAGGAAGCACTCTCTGTGCGGTGATCATAGCGAGGATGTTGGTGAAGACTTCCATACTCTTATGGAGTAAGGAAGGTGTTGACACTATATAGGTGATACTCCCTAGAGTGATGCATTGAAAAATACCTTCCAAGGGATCAGTGGTTGGTATGTGGGTAGTTGGAATAGATGATGGGTCGGTGGTCAACACGGAGGTGGAGCTAATGGATTGGGAGGCCGATGGGTCAGCCATGGAGGTTGTGGTAGTGGTAGGAATGGAGGAGGCGTGTGCGGTTGAGGTAGCGACTGTACTAGTAAGCGGAGGCATAGGTGAAGTGGTAGTGGTTATGGAGGTAGATGCCTTAATGGGTATGAGCACATCATTGGGTCAGTAAAGCATGTTGCATGTTTTAAAAGGTGATGGGTTAGCTAGAATAGTATAGGTGTGTCCTTCATGTTCAAACTTTACACAACGATGTAAAGTGGAAGGAATGCAACCCATGACACAAATCCAGGGTCTACCAAGTAACAGTTATATTGAAATTCCCCCTCCAAGACATAAAATAACTCTAGAATAGTGCGGGGCCCACGTGAATGTGGAGGATGATGGTGCCTAGTGTAGAGGTGATAGCATCATTGAATGAATGCAACATGACAGGATGTTTATGCATGTAATTGTCAGGTATGCACATTTGAGTAAATGCATGGGATGAAATGATATTAATGCTAGCACCCCCATCAATCATTACCCATCGTACACGTATATAATTGATGTGACGAGATGAAGAGGGTTGGGTCTAGGTCATCCGTTTATTGTGGTTCAATCTCCTCCTCTACGAGAAGCTAAGGGAGGATATTTTGTGAGTAGGGTGAGGTGTGGACAAAGGTGGCAATTTTATGAGAGAGGCTACATGATGGGGTGTGATAATGGAGGCTACGGGTGTAGGGTCATTGGGTAAAACCTCAATAGATTGAAGAACCTCCATGAGAGCTTGACGATGGGATTCTGAGATTTGGATGAGGTCATATAAGGACATTTTGAGGGGGATTGGTGTAGTTGTTTGAGCATGGTGTGATGTGTGACCCCATTAGAAATAGGGTATGTGGGGCCATAGATAGTGATTTTAGGTGTGGGTGCAGATGGTATGTTGGGTATAGGATTGGTTGGTGGGTCAGTTTCCTTTTCCTTTCCTTTGTCCATCTGAGCACAGTGTAGAACATGGACCATGTTGATTTGAGGGGAGTTGGAAAATGGAGAAGGTGTGGGACGATTGGTATAATGACATGATGGGCATAAACCTACCAGGGAGAAAATCCTTGTGAAATGAGATGAGCGCAATGACATTTAGGTGATGATGTGGCAAGTTATTTGATGGGAACCATGTTAATTTTGAATCTTGGAGGTGGCTCTAGGAACTATGGGGGTCGAGATCATGGTTGGTTAGTAGGAAGTGAGGGAAGGATTGTGTGAATGGGTGTTGGTGAAGCAAGGTCCTCATCAAGAATGTCGTCATCATCAAAGTTGGATTTAGAAGGACACAACCGGATAAGGATGGTTTTCAAAGCCTTGGAGTTCTCCACATCATGTCCCGGCACACGATAATAGGCACAAATTATAGTGTCATCAAACCCTTTTGGCTTGGGTTTGAGGGGGTCATAAGGTCTAAGC